>BSBM01000259.1:0-340000 GCA_027924585.1 Larix kaempferi | reverse complement strand
ACAATATCTGGGCGCTATATTAGGACATATACCGACCTTAAGGGAACTTTTCTTTGGCGTGAATTTTAGATATACATGACCACCAAATCTAAATTCTCTTGCTATATTCATGTATTTTTCTACATTATATATTTTCTGTCTGTCATGTGTTGTTCTTAAATTATGCATAATCTTAACCATCTTCTCTTCCATTTCCTTAAGCAATTCTAGCCCAATAACCAGTCTATCTGCTGGATTATCCCATCTGATTAGAGTATTGCACTTTTTTCATATATAAGGATTCAAAAGGACTCATCTTTAAAGATACATGATATCAATTATTATAAGCAATCTATACCAAATGCAAGTAATCTTCCCATTTTGATGGTATATCCATCACATACATTCTGAGCATATCTTCGATAACATGATTTACCCTCCAAAACTGTCCATCCATCTATGGATGATATGTTGTACTCGTATTAATATTTGTTCCAAGTCCTTTTAAAAAATTTGAATTAATTTTTGAATCCTTGTCTGAAACAACTGCCTTGTGTATTCCATGCAATCTTGCAATCTCCTTTATATAAATTCCTACTATGTTAATTTCCCTATGAGTTGACTTAATTTGAATTAAGTGTGCATCCTTTGTTAACTTATCCACCACTACCATAATTCAATCATGTTTATTGGTTTTCCTAGGTAATTTGGTGATGAAATATATTGTCACCAGATCCCATTTCCATTCTCAAATTGGCAATGGTTAAAGTCATCATGTTGGATGTCCATGCTCCATGTTTGCTTTTTGACATTCCATGCATCTTGTTATGTACTCAACTATGTATTTATTCATTCCCAACCAGAAGTATTGACTTATTACTGTTGTAGTAGTCTTTTGATCTCCAAGATGTCCTGCATATGGCACCTCATGTATTTTGTCCATTACCAGCTTTCTTAATTAAATATAACTAGGAATGTCAATTCTATTATTAAGCATAGGAATCCGATCATTTTCCGACATGTATCCTTTAAATTTAGGCCTTACAGTTTCCTCTTTTAGTCCTTTTACCTAAATATAATGTTTATTTCTATCTTTTAAATCTGATTTGCACATGCTAATTGTTGTAGCAATGCATTGTAAGTGGTCTCTTGCTGAGTGCATACTAAACTTTATCCTCCTTACCTTTGATATGTTTAATTTCAAAATCAAACTCACATAGAAATTTGAGGCATCTTGTTTGTCTTACATTTAAAGACTGTTGCTCAAATATATATTTTAGGCCATTGTGATCCATTCTTAATTTGAATTTTCACATCTTTAAGGCATGCACTATAACATCCATCTCTAAATCATGCGTGGCATAATTTTTCTAAGGTTCCTTCAACTTCCTAGATTCATAACAAACCACTTTCCCATGTTGCATGAGTACACCACCGATTCCTTCTTTACAAGAATCTGTACACACCACAAGATATTCATCTGGATGAACAATTTTGAGAATTGGAGCAATCTCTTCAACTATTGGAAACTTTCTTCACTTTTGGTTGTCCATTCAAATTTGGCTCTCTTCTTTTGCAAGGATGTCATTAGATGTTCTACTTTTGAGAATCCCTTTATGAACATTCTGCAATATCTAGATAGCCCCATAAATGGTATGGACTCTATTACATTCGTAGGCATATGCCACCCCATGATAGCTTCACATTTCCTGGGGTCAACTATTATCCCTTCCTCATATCTGATATATCCCAATATGTACGAAATTTGTTTCTAATAGAATGAGCATTTACTTAGATTGGGATATAATTGATTCTCCCTTAATACCTATAGAACTAATCTCAAATGATCCTCATGCTCCTCCACTGATTTTGAATAAATGAGAATGTCATAAAAAAATCAATGACAAACATATCCAACTACTGTCTAAATATGACATTCATTAAGCACATAAAAGTAGTTGTTGCATTTTATAATCCAAATGGCAATACCAAAAACTCATAATGATCATATCAAGTCCTAAAAGTTGTTTTGCTTATATCTCCATCCTTTATTCTCACTTGATGATAACATGAATATCAAGTTTATCTTCGAATAAATCCTTTCCCCTTTCAATTGGTTAAAAACTCATCAATTCTGGGTAGAGGATATTGGTTCTTCAATGTAACTTTATTTAATTGCTTGAAGTCAATACACAATCTTAAGGTTCCATCTTTCTTCTTTACAGAGAGTACTGGTGTTCCCTAGGGAGACACACTTTGTCTTATGTATCCTTATTTTAATAATTATTCAAGATGCATTTTTAACTTTTTCAATTCAACCATACTCATTCAATATGATATTTTGGAAACTAGGGAAAGTCCAGGCGCCAAGTTAATAGGAAAATGAATATCTCTTTTTGGTGTTAATCAAGGTATTTCTTCAAATACACGTACATTTTACTATAAAACATTCTAGGTTGGGACCCTTGTCCTTCTCTAGTTCTTCCACATGAGCTACATACAATTTCCACCCGTTTTGGAAACATATTTTTAACTGCACATCTGAAACTTGTTTTATAGAGATAGCCCTTGGAATTCCCTTCACTATGTTATGCTTTCCTTCTTCATCAATACATGTGAGACTATTTTTATGGAAATCTAACATGTCATGGTGTGCATCGAACCAGTATATTCCAATAACTACATCATAATAACCAAGAGGGATTATGTTCAAATATACAAATGTATGGAGTCGATTCATATCCTTGAAGTAACATTTTTTTGCTATTTTATTGATTCTTCTTTTGGTTCAGTTAGCCAACTGTACCAACCATGACTTGCCATGATTTCTTTTCTTTAACTTAGATCTTTCAATCAAACTAGGAGCAATATAACTATTACTTGCGATTGAATCAATTAAAATGGCAATGGGTTGATCTTTAATCTTACCTTCAACCGCAATCATATTAGGCTGGTGCTCTTCCTTCTTGTTATTCAAGGATGCATAAATTCTGGGACTATCTCTAGCCACATCGTCTATTGTGCTTGCTTCATGTATGTTGTGCACAATTCTCATTTGGTCTACCCTGTGCGGACAAATTCTAAATGCATGATTCCATTCACATCCCCAACATTTGATTTGTTGATTTTTCCATTTTCCTTGATTCTTTTCCATTTATGGTCCATTCAGAATTAGGTTTCTCTAATGAAATGAGTTTTACTGATTTCTTAAGAAAGGAGTCTAGAATACTTTCTTCAATTGATCTTGCTTATATCTTTTCTTATCCCTCTAATATTTTTGAACAACTTCTCTTCCTTTATTATGATCATATAGATGCTTAGCCTTTCGAAATGTCTCTTCAAGGGATTTGGGTTCATCATATTGGATTCTATCTTTGTAAAAGGTAGGAAATCCACTTAGAAACCTCTATATTTTTTCATTTTCTTCCTTAATAAACCCAACATATCTTAGCAAATCTAGAAATTTCCTCTGATATTCTTCCATGCTAATAGCTCCCAAATTGAGCTCAAAGAACTCCATTTTCTTCTGATGATAACGTTCATATAAGTATTTCTACTGAAAATACTTATTGAATTGTTTCCATGAAACTATTTTCTCATTAATATGCTTCACTTCCACTAATTGATCCCACCATATGGAGGCCTTTCCCTGCAAGTTATAAATGACAATTCTAGGCTCCATATTTGAAGAGTAACTATGAAATCGTAGGTATTTCCTCATCCCTAACAACCAAGATTCAACATCTACTCCTCTCATGTTCTCACCATCAAAATTAGGAGGATTAATCTTTCTAAGCTCCTCTTGCAACACTTCTTCCACATGTATTTTTTTATGACGCCTCCTTGGAGATTTTTTTGGGCCGCTGCTAGAATCCTCTATTGCATACAATCTCCTATCTACATGAGGTTGGGAATAATGACGCTTATGAGCCCCAATAGCGCTCCTAGAGTGTATATATTTTCCTGAGATATCTTCTTTTAATTGTCCATGTCTTTTTTCCTATGGAATGAAACTGATCAAACCTTCACTTTCCTTTGTAACAAGTTCAAGCTTTGCATAAGTTGAGTATTTAATTTATTTTGTTGTTCCTCTTCTCTCAACATTCTTTCATTACTAGCTCTGCAACTCTATACTTCCATCCTCAAGTTTCTCATATTTTCCACCAGCTCTTCTAATTCTAAATTATTTATGTTCCGACTAGATTTTGTCTCTTCATTGCCCACACTGATATTCTTCCCTTTTTCTTCTTCTCTCGAACTACATGAAATTTCCATTCATTTCCATCTTTACTTTCCATTTTTACTCTATATTGCACTTTGTTGTAAACATGTAACATGTAACAACCTACTATACCAATATATGAAATGCTTTCAAATCATTAAAAACTATTAGATGAATCTCTTCAAAAACTCACAAAAGTTTTATGCACAAAACATAACTTTTTGGAAAATGTCATTTTTACAGCTTTGCCAAATTAAGCTATAGGCCCCATTTTTGTTAGATTTCTAGAGAAATAGGAAATACTAATTTATAACTACGTTCATTGTTCTTAACCTACTATTGATACTCTTTCCAATGGCAATACCCCTATTTAATTATAATTTCACCACTAAAAGTTATATTTATCTGAAATCATAGTTTTTGTCAAATTTTACAATGTTTCTCGTAACTGTTGTTATTATGAAGGAGCAATTTTTGAGACCCGCAAAATAAAATAAACACGGAGTTATAATTTTTTATTATTATTTGGTGTTCATGACCCATATGATGGTGAGTTCCCAAACATGCTCACTTCTCAAATCTTATGCTCCCATCAAATTTTATAAAATCCTGGAATCACCAACTTTTAATCTTTGTAGTTCTTCAAGACTCTGAACTTTCACTAAAAACAACCATCTCACAAACTAAGCATTTCTGGAAAAAATGCCTCTAATAAAAGTTGTTTGGCCTGAATTGTAGACAAACTGTCAAAGTCATAAAAAAAAATTATGAGTTCTCAGGCCACTTTTCCCTCCAAGTTTTCATAAATCGACCATTCATGCAATCAAATAGTGGATTTTGGCCTTCTTTTATCTCCTAAATTCACATATTTTTGAATTTGACCTCAAGGATCCAATTTTATTGGTGTTCCTAGATCACAATTGCACCATAACAATTTGGGCCTCAAGCAAGCCCATGCCAAGCCTCAGGTTGCACACCTTCAAAACCCATTAATTCAAATTTAATGGAAAATTGAAGCAGAATGGGTCCGAGCCCCTCACATAAAATCCTGCCTGCAGATTTTTTAAATAGTGTCTAAATGGTGCAAGCCTCACAAATTTCTAAGTTAATATTCTCTTGTTATGGCCAAAACAAAATTTTGGCTCTAAAATTTTTCTTTTAATAGCTTTTCTAATTTTCTGTTGACTTGGTAGAGTGTTGACATGTCATGACATGTGTCTGCTAACATGTCAAATGGTCCTATGTTTCATCCTACGTTGTTTCCATGTCACCCCCATTGTCCACCATGTTAGTATACCACTTTCCCTTGGGAAGAAGTGTGCAAGAAGTATTCCCTTATCAAAGGTGGGAACAACTCCTGGAGAAGCCATTTTTTGAAAAGTATTTTTAAATTCGTTGCCAATTAAAATGTAGCATCTAAACAGGAATTACCTGCCCAACAGTTCGCTTTCCTACCATTATATAGTGCACTATGCACCACATCCATCGATTATGATGCCTCTCTCTAATCACGTCGATATGTGGGTTTTATCCCCTTTTCCACCTAACACTTGCTTCTCAACCCTTGATCAGTGGTCCGTTGGGCTACACTTAGGTGCTAAGCTCTTAAAAACCTATGAGATGATTTTTAATGCTCACTTGATGTTGTGGCTCCACATCACAACCCATCACCCATACATAAAGTCCACCTCACTTGGAATCTGTGTGGCACCTCCACATCACATCGTCCATATGGTGCTTGCAAGGTCCATATAAATATTTTCAAAAATTCCTAAATTTCAAATTTTCAATAGGTGTCTCTTAGAAAATTTACACTTGGCAATTTGTTTATAACAGGTGGCCAACTCAAATTTACAACTTCCCTCTCCCAATGATGGAAATTATTTTTTCAACCAACAAAACTAGGTATTCTAGGCTCTTCCATTATTCCAGTTTTTCTGTTAGTTAAAAGATTTTTTTTTTTACACTGATCTAGAATTTCACAAAGATTCAACTTCAATTCCTAGTTATCACCAAATATTCGTCATGAATTAAACCATGGAAGGATTAAACACGGTTTTTCCCAATATTTTCTCTAGCGCATTTCATCAAATACTTCCTATGGAACCTATAATTATGCCTATAGAATTCAAATTTGGCCCATGCAGTCCCAATGTTGCAAGCTTGGGATCTGATACCAATCTATCATGTACCGAGAGTGTTCAAGATGCCATTGGGGCCATGGAACAACTGAATTATTAACCAAAAACACCTTTGATATTCAAATTTGTTTTCAATTGTTTAAAATTAATAATTATTGTCGAACTAAAGACATAAATGATCACTCATACTTTATATGTATACATATACGAAGTTAATGCGTGCATTTTCTACATGAATGCAATCACATAAAACCAATAATTCCATGCAATTAAACCATCGTATAGAAATAATTACATTAAAAACATATTAGAAATAAACAAAACACATTTTCTATACAGTTGCAGACTTATCTAAATATATAACTGATTGGCTACAAACCAAGAACGTTACTACCAGTCATAGGTTTTGTTAATCCACATCTTTCTTTGATAGGCCACCCTCGAGTTTGGAATATTAAACCAAAAGAGGGTAACGATTTCTCCAGGTACAACTATCTCATTCCGCTAACACTCCTTCCCCATCAGCCTAAACAACCCAAGGAATGGGGCTCCCTTCTCTGATTTAACAGTACCTTGGTTTTTTTACCCCAATTCCCTTCCACGGATCCAACATAGGCTAGCCATGAACTCTTTGTTGAAAGACTCTAGGGAACTTAGCCATTCTCGGTCTCAGTCCAAAACTACAGTGTGGGTGATGGTGGTGCCAATGATGGTCGTATGAGTGAAGGTGGTTTAGATATGACACATTTGATAGCTCAAATTATGGAGGGATGATGGTAGAATAGGCTATTTCTCAATAATTATATGCATTTCGAGAACTATCCAAGTGGCATGAAGGATGACATGAACTAAATAAATGGAATACATGGTGTTTGATTCCTTTTACCCCTCTAATCCAAGCTTAGGATAACTAACCCAAAATTATGGTTAATGAAGTTTTATAAAGAGGGATTAATAAACTTATGATAAAATAAATATTAAGAATAATTACTTAACTCCTAAGTCAATGGGGTCATCTCCCTTTTATTCCCCCTCTCACTCCCCCTCTTGTGAAGTGATAGTCCCCCATCTATTCTTCATGATTTAGTTTGCAGTAGTCATGGATTTTATATTAAAAGGTGAAAATGAACATATTTACATAATTTGGTCGTGATGGACCATTCATATCCAACTTGTATCCATTTCATCAATATTTACATATGTACATACTGGGGTAAAAAATGGGGTGTTATAGTCCTTCATGTTCATGTAATAAGTCAGTCAATATCCTCCTCATCCAAACTATCTAACATGCTTCTTCATTTGTTGCAACATACTCTACTTCTACAATTGACAAAGTCATAACGGGTTGCTTCTTACACACCCAAGCTACTACACCAAATCCAAAATTGAACACTTAATCGGATGTGTTATTCCTATCATCACTGCTTCCTTTAAATTAATTGTATGTATAACTAGACAAATTAAAATTTGAATATGATGTATACAATATTTCAAACTCTATTGTCCAACAACATATATCAATATGCTTTTACAAGCCTTCCAATGAGTGCTCCTCAAAGACTCCATAAACCTAGAAATTAGACTCATTGCATACATTATGTCGGGCCTTGTTGCTATCAAATACATGAGACTACCTACTAGTCTTTTATATAGTGTTGGATAAGCATTTAATCCATGATCCTTCTTACTCAGATTTGTACAAGCTACAATTGATGTTACAACTAGTTTGAAATTCACCATCCTAATCCTACTCAATAAATCCTTGGAATATTTACCTTCACAAATAAAATTTCCATTCTCATATTGGTTAACCTCTATGCCAAGAAAATACTTCATAAACCCTAAATCAATCATTTTGAACTCTATTTTCATAGTTTTTTTAAATGCATCAATTGATAATTCTCCAGAGAAAATTAAATCATCAACATACAAACATTAACTATCAGAAACTCACCTTCCTAATTTACCTTTGTGTATAGGATTGGTTCACTTGGAATCCTATTGAATCCTTTGGTCTTCAAATACTCATCAATTATGTTGTACCAAACCATAGGTGTTTGTTTCAATCCATACAAGGATTTCTTCAACATGTATACTTTGTCATCCTCTTTGTCAATCTCATATCCTGGAGGTTGATTCACATAAACTTCTTGCTCCAAGAATCCGTTTAGAAATGCAGACTTGACATCCATCTAAATAAATTCCATTTATTTCTTGTTGCAATAGCCAAGGCCATTCCCACTATGTCAAGTATAGCTATAGGTGCAAAAGTTTCCTTGTAATCATTACTAGGTTGTTGACTAAACCCCTAAGCCCCAAGTCTAGCTTTGTGCTTTCCAATCTCACCTGCAACATTCAACCTAGTTTTGTAGATCCACTTCACACCAATATAGTCCTTACTTTTAGGTAAATCTACAAATTCCCATGTGTTGTTCCTTTTTATGGAATCAAGTTCTTCATCCATAGTCTTCACACAAACTTCTCCCTTAATAAATTCCTAAAAAATTATTGTAACACATACAATTAAGAAAAAATAGGAAACTTGATATACTTTGAATATTCTTGTTGATATACAGTTCCATTAAACTTCAAGTATTCTGACCTCTAATTCTATTTCTCATTATGGGAAGAGTGGGATTGGAATCACTAATTACCTCAGATCCAATAGTTTGTTATCTTCATCCAGTATTTTGTTATCTTCCATAGCTAGATGCTTCTCCATACTCCATATTTTTGGGCTATGTAAATCGTGATGGACTTGCACGAGGTGTCTACCTTCTAGGCACATTTGCATTAGGTATAGTCAATTGTGGGTTTTGCTATCCACCCTGAAATTCATGCTCAACAGCGTCATCCTCCTATTGACTGAATGTAACTCCCCTTGCAACAAATTTATCAATTATGTCATCCCAAGCTTTATCTTCCTTGAATTGAATATCTTTACTGATTACACATTTCTTGGTTATGGCATTGTAGCTAAGCCTATAAGCTTTAGACTCATCACTGTACCCATTGAGGATACATTTCTAGCTTTTGCCATCAAGCTTCTTCCTTATTTGTTTAGGTACATGGGCATAAGCTACACACCAAAAAATTCTCAAATAATAAATTTTGAAGCTCCTATCACTCCATGCTTCTTCAGGAACTGTGTTTTGCACACTTTTAATTGGATTTCTATTCAAGATATACACTGAAAAGGCCACTACTTTTCCCCAATATTCACTAGACAAATGCTTCTTCCTTAGCATGGTTCGAGACATATTCACGATGGTTTGATTATTCCTTTCAACTACTTCTTTCTTCTATGGAGTGTATCTCATGGTATATTATTTCTTGATTCCACGATAGTTGCAAAATTCAATAAAATCATTCAATTTGTATTCTCCACCTTTGGCTAATCTCTACACTTTAATATACTTCCCACTTTCCGTTTCAACCATAGCTTTAAAGTTGTTGAACATTGTTGGAGGAATCCATTGGACCTTCTTGATATCATCATATATTAATTAGATGTAGTTATATCTTATAGTTAAACCTAAATCCTTCACTAAGAGCAGTTGGAGTGGGTATAACCGCTCCAACCCCTCAACTTGTTGTATAAATATATCCTTCGAGATGATTGCAAATTGGTTGAGTACTTGACGCAGTACCTTTTTTGTCTTGATGGATGTTAATGTGTGTGCTTAATGCTCTGCCTGAATTGTATATGATTCTTTCGAGTCCAACATCGGCGATGTTCCCTTTATCCAGATGGTCTGGGTGACAGCAGAAATGCTTTGGGGATGCCTGCAAGAAATATTTAAAATTGCTCGGCGTGAAGAAATCCTCAAGATAAATGTCATGCTAGTGAAGCTTCTTCCTGTATGCACAAGATAACAAAGTATCTGCTAGAGTTTTCAGATATTATCATTTCTTTCCATCAACATCGAGGTATTAAAAGCTATTTTTCTATTGCTATGCATTATTTTTTGTGTTGCTATTTTAGACACTTGGCCTGGAAGTACAAGAATCTGCAAAGGTTATAGAACATAACCATGGGAACCCACGCCATTTTTACTTCTCTATATTTTGGCACCCTCCCAACAATTATGTTACACGTTATTTCCTTCCTGCATATCATTGGCCTTCCCCCAGGTATTTATGCAATTACTTCATGCACAAAACCCATCTACATCTTTCCTCCATTTCATCACCCACTATCTAGATCTGGCAATGATAATCCAATGATCCATTTCATGATCGAATGGATGCTATACATAACGTAAGGAAAATATTAAATGTAAATTGAACTCATGAATGCGGTTCCAATAGAGTCGACTTAAGAAGAGCATAAACCAAGTGGTTCACTACGAGATCTATGGCAACGACTGCAAATTTTTGCTTGAGTTGATGCATGTATTGTTTGATCACACATGGAGCAATGGAGACTGTCGAATGATTGCTAACAGAAGCCATTGACCAGCCATCGACTAGCAAACTATGTCAACTATTAGTTCATCGACGGACAAGTAGTCTATCCGCCTTGCTGCAGGCTATTTAATGCCGCGGGGCCAATAAGCCTCCTGCCACCACCGCATTAAATTGTGTTAACATTAAATGATCTACAACAGGTTGGATAATATTCATCCAACTATTTGCAGCAGACTGGATAATGTTCGCCCAACTGTTTGACTATTGATTATCCCAATGTAGTTTGTCATCTAGCAGCTGGAGATTCGAAGAAGACGTAGTGACAAGGATGACCTTTGTTAGTTTGTCATCTACCAGCTGGAGATTCGAAGAAGACGTAGTGACAAGGATGACCTTTGTTGACCAAGCAAGATAAATTCGATCATAGACCTATTACCGTCATCATAAATACATCAATGGCAGGGATCTCCATCGACCCATTAACCAGTCTGGATGTTGACCGAAGCAATAGATCGACTAATGCAACGGATTGATATTCCAATCGACCAAATATCGTAGTCTTCCCACTCAATCGAGCTATCGACCCACTAGCACGCTTCTAACCAGAGTTGAGTATGTGGTGACAACACATGGTAGTTAGTATTATTTTAGCCAAGTAGTCGAAAATTCTAAATATGGTCGAGGGGTTATGCATCCATATTATTTTTTGGGTCGATATGGATATGTCATTGGTTATTATAAAAAGTGGTCGATGTCAATGATAAAATGTGGTTGCTACATAGTGTTTATAATTTGGTCGGTATATTTTTTGGGGTTGATACTATTTATTTGGTCGATGGTTATTGCAATTGATATGTATATTTTGTTCGAGGTCAATTCATGGTTGATTTGTATTTTTGGGGAATGTTGAAGACGAGTCTCAAAGAATGTAGCAATCAAAGTGTCTCAAGTGAATGTAATTGTGTCGATCAAGTAACTAATACCAATGTGATTTTATTGTAATATTTGTATTTAAGGAGATGAAATGTGAGTTTTTTTTAGGTACGTGATTTCTTCACTTTTTTAATAAAGTTAGTTTTTAGTCAACTCAGTAAGTTGAGTTGAGTCAATTCAGTCAACGTCCAAAAATAGTTGACCATGGCCAAGATCGCGCACATGAGAAGGCAATCCAATGAAACTTGTAGACAATTTAAATCCTCGTGATGGAAGAAAACGATGAAGTTGGCATTCAAGCAGGATATATTTTACACCACATAGAAATGGCTTCATGATAAAGATGATGACATGTGAGAAATTGAAAAGACAGAGGCCCTCGGTGCAAAAATGCAGAGCGGTTTGTGGATTGTGATCTTGGAGGTTGAAGGCAAAGAAATGGTACATAAAGAAGAGCCAAGAGTCCTAACAGTTCTAAGCTGATGGAGGTGAATACCGGCCAGATTATTAAAAGGATGAGGCTTCGATCGACTATTACTAGATTAAAGACAGAGGCTAAAGAGTCACAAGTAACAAGTTATGTTTTTACATACTTGTTCTCGTCAAGACAAAGAAGTGTCTGGTTGGTGGGGGAGATGTTAGAGGGACCGATTGGTCCTTATTGATGTCATCATATATTAATTATATGTAATTATATCTCATATTTAAACCCTTAACTGAGAGCAGTTGGAGCAGGTATAACCACTCCAACCCCTCTACTTGTTTTATAAATATATCCTTCAATATGAATGCAAATTGGTTGAGTACTTGACCAAGTACCTTTTCTGTCTTGATGGATGTTACAGTGCGTGATTAATTCTCTACCCAAATGATACGATGATTCTTTTGAATCCAACAAATATGCTAAAAAATTTAGACTTTTCTTTCAAGAAATAAATGCAACTCTTCCAAGTATAGTCATCTATGAAATAGAGGAAATACAAATTTTCTACCAATGTGGGTGTTTATATTGTTCCACATAGGTCTTTATGCACTAGTTCTAATAACACCTTTTCTCTATATCATACTCCCGAGCCAATTCTTCCCTATGATGTTTTTCAAGAATGTATCTCTCACAGTATCTTGATGGTCATTGAATACAAGGAAACCCATTCAATATTTGTTTCTTCTGCAACAATACCAAACCTCCAAAATGCAAATTTCCATACCATAAATTCCATAACCAAGATTGATCCAAACTCTTAGCTCTAGATGCATTGAAAAAATTTGTCATTTCACTCTTCATAATCAATGGAAACATCCTATTCTTAGTCATCTCCACCCTATCTATTAGTTGATTGCTAGGATACATGTCTAGAATTGGGCATACTTTTTCCTTCAAGGACACTCTATAAATATTTTTCATAAGTTGTCCAACACTCGACAAGTTACATTCCAAGCCATGTACATAGTAGACTTCATTTATTGTTCTTCTTTCTCCATTCCTAGCATACAAAAAAACCACACCTCTACGATTAACACTCACCTTATTATCATTTCTCAATTTTCTTTCAGACTCAATACTAGTTTCCAAACTAGAAAATACAACCTTATTTCCAGTCATGAGATTGCTGCAACCACTGTCCAAAAACCATATGTCTTTTGAAATTTCCTAGGTCACATTACAAGTATGAAACATAGGTCTCCCCTCAGTCTCTCATGTGATATTTGTAGGCTTCTTAATTGCATCTATCATATTCCTTCTCCATTTTTTGGCATAATGACCAAATTTTTTGTAGTAACAACACTATAGTTTGGACTTATTAACTCTCTGGCTACGTTGCTACAAATTTTTGTTGTTGCTATCCATTAAACTATAAGTGTTCTTCTGAGACATTTTATGAGATTCTAATTCATCTCTACTTTCTCTTGGATCAAGTATTTTTCGTACTCTTCCTATGTTACTAAACATACCTCTACCTCTTTTACATGAAACTTGGATATGGTACTTGAATGCAATCTCCAACGATCAGTTTTCATATCCATTCATCTTGGATTCAAGAGAAACTTATGTGTGATCCAGTTAGCTCATCATGTTGATGTATTTGTAACTTCGGATGATATTCACTTGTATATTGTATGTATTACATGTGTACTTTATTGTATCCCCAATGGAGATGCATTATTCCTCCGGTTGGAAGTGTCGTCATTTGTATTTGCAAGTGTTGCAAGTTACATTGTAAGTGTTGTAACTTATATTTGATGGGTTATTAGACCACCTTAGAGGGGTCGGCCCATTATGGGTTAAAGGGTTATTATACCACCCTAGTGGGGTCGGCCCAGTGTCATGTGGTTGGGTTATTAGGCTTCCTTAGGAATTCGACCCAGTTAGGGTTAAAGGCAAGTCAAGTCATTGTATAAATAGAGAGTGTGTGTCTCTCATTCTATTCATTCACTCACTCATCCAACTCGGATAGTTGAGAGAGAGGAGTGAGCACAAGTGGAGGAGGAGTAGCTGCTGGAGTCATCTATCTTTTGGGGTTTGATCTCTGTGATCTTTGTATTTGTGCTCATTCTATCTCTGAGGAAGTTGCGGGGTTTTTCACCTTCTCGGTTTTCCCCCGGTGAAATGCTTTGTGTCTCTTGTCTCTTGTGTTTGATATGATGTGTTGTTCTCTCAGTTAAGATCCTAGATCATATTAAATTAAATGATGAAAAACTAACATGGAATGAGAGCTAGCCTAAAGGAAGGCATTGTATGGCATTTATGACACTTGTTGCACTTACGACAAATTGGAAGCTAGGGCTTGGATTAGTAAAAACTAGTCATCGTGGCACTTTTGCTATAAATCCGCTTTGGTGAAGGTTCAGGATCTGAAACTTTTACAGGATGAAGATGAAATGTTCATGTACCTTGTGTCCTAAGTTCAGCCTCATATTCCTTGTACTTTGTGAAATGTGATTTGTACAAGTTAGGGTTTCTACCTCTTCCAGAATGCATCCCTAAACAGGTGACCTAGGCACAAAGGTCATATCTCGGGCTAAGAATATCCAAATGGAATTCCGTAAAAATTGACAGTTAGGGAACGGACTGTAGTTTCACAAGTCCAGGTTTCAGAGGCTGACATTGAAACAATAACACGTGGAACTACGTACAAGTTTGCTATACTGTTTCATCCCATAAACAGGTCATGTTGCGACACTTAGCATATCTCTCTCATGGAGAATCCATTGGAGCTCAGATCTGTGGGGTTGGAAAGATGACAGGTCATTCTACCACAGGCCGAATTTTCAGACCCTTAGGATCCAAAATTTCAGAGATACATCAGAAACAATATGGCATATATTTATGTCCAATCAGAATTAGATTCTAAGCACTTTCATTTTTGGTTTGTCACTGCTGTGGAAAATTAGTGTTTTTGCAAAAGTTCAAATTTTTGGAATCTAAGACCACGACTGGATGATCCTCATCAAAATAGAAATTTAGAGACCAAGATCAAATTTTTTGGTCAGGTAGAACCCTGGGCTCTATCAAACCCTAGTTCGGGTTTTGGACCAGAAAACCAGAATTTGACAGAAGCTACAGATCTGAAACTCGCAGATAAATTTTGAGGGGTCAATTTTTGGAGTTTTCAAAATTTGAGCACACCAACTTGCTCGCCTTAGTCATATGCATCTCCCTGTCCAGATAAAAGTTTGAAATTCCAAGTTTTGATTTGTAGGGTTTCTCTGTAAAACCCTAGCCAGCTCCAGATCTAGTTTCAGCAAATCAAAGTGGATTGATTTAATCCTAGAAGAGAATTATATGGACACCTACATAAGTGAAGAAGTTCCAGTTCCAAAGGGAGATGAGGCTAAGGCCTTACAAAATAAGGCTACAATCAATCCCAACAGGTATGACTTGAGGAGATACAAGTATATTTTGAAATATGTTCATGATTAAGTTTATGATATGTTTGTCTTCATATTATTGAGGTTAGTACAATCTTGATTAATTTTAGACTTGTCTTATCACCTTAGTAAAAGTATGAATGCATGTGAATGATAGAATACATTCATTGATTAGGGTTATGACACTTATG
Organism: Larix kaempferi; assembly: GCA_027924585.1. Lineage (NCBI taxonomy): Eukaryota > Viridiplantae > Streptophyta > Pinopsida > Pinales > Pinaceae > Larix > Larix kaempferi. Next base: position 324,251 of record BSBM01000259.1, on the reverse strand, counting down.
ATTGTACTAATGCACTATGGTGTTGTATGAGGATGATGTTGTCCACTAACATGAAAGGTACATCAAGAAATACAAATCAAGTTCTAGATCAAGAACATATGACCATGGTGACATCAAGACAAAGACTCATCCATAGCCATTGATCACATAAAAGCTCTACTTACAAGGTATGTATAATTTGGTTCTACAATGCTTAACTTTTGAGATATGCAGGTTACTAGCACAAGGTCTCTAAATCATTGAAAAGAACAAGAAGATATTGTTTGGTTATGTTAGGCATAACTAGCAAACATGATAATCTAGGTATGCTTTTCTTGTATCAAGTTAGAATCCTACCTTGTGTTAGGATCTTATATAAGTATACTGTAACATCTCCATGAATATGTTAGTATTATTTTGAGAAAATAAAAAAAAAATATCTTTTGGTCCTCTAGCCATTAACCAATCACACTTTAAGACCTCAATTATTTATAATACACTTTCTTGATACTGATTATTATCAAAGAATGAAACATAATGACATAACATACCCGTGTGTCGATTCAGTACTTTAAGGGGAACTTCGAGAACTCTTTTCATTTGATCATCTACTCCTTAACATATCACTTTAGTACTATTTAGTTAAATGATTAGCATTTCACCTCCCTTACCAACTTCATCCACACTAAGTAGTGATGCGAACACAAATGTACTAAACATTAATAGAAAACATATATAAAACGATCATGAGTAATTGTTTGCTATTACACTCCTCACTGAATTCTTCATGAAATACTTTGTCATAATATACATTGAAAGTAATAATGACACAAGTAACTAATTTAAACAAAGACTATATAAACACACAAGAGATCATCAAAACCACATAAATTACAAATGCAGATCCATTTAATACCTTTTAACAATAAAGCACATGACACAACACATCAACCATCGTACACCATAAATAAACGTGGTTCACCCAAAACTTTGGGCTATGTCCACAACACCTGTCGCAATATATATTATTTCATCAAAATAATAATTACATCCTGCAACTCAGCAGCTGCATTGTTTACCTTCCATTACCAGGAAGTCTCTCTCTCATGGAGAGCATCTTCTAACATTTAAAATGAGAAGCCTCGCCATTATTTCCCATAGTTCACTTATGATAATACCTATGCTAGCTATGTTCTAAACATACATTAATTATGTTTTTTACAGTTGTTGCCATACTTTCCACAACCTCTCTTGTAGAGAGTATTTATGAGACCTGCCAATGCTAACCGCATTTATATAGTAATGGAGCAAAGTGATGTGTCCTACCCTTTATCATTCCTTATTTATATATATATAAATAAGGTATTTTTATAATAACATACCTTTTTATTTAATAATTTCTTATACAAATTCTTTACAATTTCAATGTCTCGACTTTTAAATGCCTATATATGTAGATAGGTTACTATGATATCCTCCCTCTAAAATGGAAGGTTAGCCAGTCACTCATTGAGTGAATCGTCCCACCTATGACTGCTTTGTAGTATACATATGCGCTCTTATATAATGTAATACCCACAATGGTGTATAATATTACTAAAGTGTCTAATATCATAATAAATCAATCAACAGTAACAGAGTTCTTTTTAAACCTTTAGTTTTATACATTTCAAGGCATGTATCATATAAGACGTAAACCATACTTGAAATATGTCCATACCCCTTCCGTCAATTTGATGGGGATTAACGGATGACACTCCAGCTTATGAAGCATAATAACATTCCTTATATATATAAAATAAAATGATGTCGATCTAGGGATCAAGCTAACAAGCACTGTAATGAACAAAGATAGAGGATAGCCATCATAAGACAGTAGTTTGCCACAATGAAGGCACTAACATAGAAGAAGAAAAGAAAAACAGTCCCTGTCATGCATACACAGATCGCTTACCAGGGTCTGTCAAGTAACATCCAACATATGCCACGCTATTTATTCGCCTCCTTAGCTAATCAATCCCAAAGGATATTATCACCAACTCTCAAGGGGAAAATATGAGTCAAAGTTTCTTTATATAGTATGGGACAAGTATTTTTAGAATACCCTATCAAATTTGACCGAAATAAACACATAGATCAAATCTGGTAATACAATACTTGCATTGCGTTTCCTACAGAGATCTAAAATATTTTACTCCACTGAGCTTTTAACAGATTTACACGTGTTTTCTATTAGAAAATTTGGGAACTCTCCTATATAAATAAAAACAGAGTCTTTCCCAGGGGTCTATAATAGATATGCAAAGATCTTTTAATAAGGGTTCAAAAATCGAATTCTTCATGGAGATTTTAAATTAAGAACCATAAATGAACAGAGTTTTAAATAGATGGACGCCCTCAATGGGAAACAGAGTATCGGGGTCTAATATTAAGTGAAATGAGCTTGATTCAAAAGTTCAGATCGAATTTTAATTCTCAGGATATCTATGTTGAAATGATGGAAGAGTTCAAGCTAGAAGGTTTTTCTCATCAGCGCCAATGGCAGAGTTCGAAAAGAAATCATAATGGTTCAGTTTTTCAATAGATCTGGAATCGCATTAACAAATAGACAGAGTTCACAAAAGAAATCAAAATGGATCGATTTCTCCATAGATCTGGAATCTTATTAACAAATAGACAGAGTTCACAAAAGAAATCAAAATGGATCGATTTCTCCGTAGATCTGGAATCGCATTAACAAATAGACAAAGTTCACAAAAGAAAAATCAAAATGGATCGATTTCTCCGTAGATCTGGAATCGCATTAACAAATAAACAGAGTTCACAAAATAAATCAAAATGGATCGATTTCTCCGTAGATCTGGAATCGCATTCACAAATAGACAGAGTTCACAAAAGAAATCAAAATGGATCGATTTCTCCGTAGATCTGGAATCGCATTAACAAATAGACAGAGTTCACAAAAGAAATCAAAATGGATCGATTTCTCCGTAGATCTGGAATCGCATTCACAAATAGACAGAGTATAAAGCTACATACCCATATGATGCGAGCAGGTTATATCACTCCCAGCGAAATGCAACAACCGACAACTTAACGATCTTACCGGAGGTCGAAGAGTTCTCGAAGAAGGGTACTGTACAACGCTCGCCTTATATGGAGGTCTCCAATAGCTGTAGAATAATCCAGGTTTCTCTTCTCCACTGTTGAGTGGCTTTCCCCAAAACTAGCTCTTCTACTTCCAAACCTGGGACCCCCCCTGGCTCCAGAGTTCCTATCCCCTTAAATACATGGGGATCTAAATAAAAAAAATAGCCGAGATCTATCTTCTCCATCTACCGCTATTCCCCTCCCTATCACGAGATCTCTTCATCTTTAAGAAGGACTGGGTCTTATGTTCAACCCCAAATGACAAGTGGTGAATTAAGAATCAGTGAGGCTACAAATGGCAGCGACAATTTTCTTAAGGGGAAAAAACTCCCTAACTTTTCTCAAGCTTGATTCGCTCTACAAGGTGTGCAAGATATACCTCATTTAACCTTTAATTGTGTTATCATGATACTTTTAGATTAGGATAAGTTATCTCTTTACGAGCATGCTCCCTATGACTTGAATAATGCACGTTATCATATGATAGCTTACATTTATACTAGTATGGTCATTTCAATCCATTGTTATATAGATTCATAAATGGGGTAGCACAAGAAGGAAAGCTAAAAGTTTCCTTTAGGGAACATAAACATAATGTATATTTTTATCCACTAGCTGGGTTATGGGTGAGGATGTAATTAACCCCCCCTTCCTCCAAGAGAATAAACCTCCTCACTTGTGTTTTATATAACTAATATCTTTTAGTATAACCTATATCTTCATAAATAAGTTAAGCTTTTTTTATAGCTTAAGGAGCTATTGTGCTCTCTAGTACCTTTTTTTCTTGAAATAGGATTAATACTTGAAGTATTTGGGACAATTATTTGAAAATCGTCTATATCATAAGAGTCATGTTATGGCATAGGTCATAAGTACTATCTATTCGTTTTGTGAAAGGTTAATGTCCTCACCTGAGGACGTCTTATGAAGGTCTTAGGTTAGTAATTATAGACCCAACAATGAAATTATGCCTTAAAGACTTCGAGACATAATCGTTTAGATTATCCAAGCTTCCCTTAGTGGATTTGGTTATCTACTGTTTAGTTGCGTCCCTCTTTTGTCTCCTAAGTTTTTACAAATTTTGACTTGGGAATTTAACCACACATCTTACACAGTTTATTAGTGGGGCCTTCGACTTGAGATCCTCACCAATAGACTAGTACAATAATCATTTACATTTACAAAATAATAAAAATAAAGATCAAAATAGTTCATAAAGGAGGGATGTCACATCCTCCTCCCCTTAAAAATAACACCGTCCTCGGTGTTCACTCTTCTCTTGGAACAATCATTTGTACCAAAACTGGAATTCAAAGAACAATGTTTAGTAACAACTTGCCATCAACTTCATAATCAAACTCAGAAACATAAATCATGAGTTCTTTATTGCACCTATCACTTGCAATATATGGGATAGATCTAGCACTCCATGATTGTATTCTGTTGACAAAATCAACAAACAGCATTCACCTGATCCAGGAAATTCTTGCCTAACACCTTAGTGCTCACGCAGCAATCCTTTCTTGCATGCCTTGCCTAACACCTTAGTGCTCACGCAGCAAACATTTCTCTCATGTTTTGCCTAACACCTTAGTGCTCACGCAGCAAACATTTCTTTCATGTTTTGCCTAACACCTTAGTGCTCACACAGCAAACATTTCTTTCATGTATACTAAGCAACGTCCTGCCTCCCACATATACATTTTCTTATAGCTTGCCTAGGTCTTACAGCCAGCCGATTCTCCGAGAATCCTAGTGGATGTTCAATCCCTGATTTTCGGGAGTATTTCAATGCCATTACAACACTCTTTACACAATTCCCCTCAAGCCTTCTCGCTTGAGTCCCGGAATTTATTTTCCCCAAGCCGCCTTGCTTGAGTCTAGAAAAATCTCTTTCAATTTAATCAATTTATTTCGTACATTACATTCTGTACCCATACGATTACTCTGACCAATTTGGGTCGAGTGCTTTGTTCACCAATAATTATCAACAATTTTTTTTTTTTAAACGAATAAGTAACAATTGTGATGTGAATCTTAATTCCTCACTCCTTATTTTACCATGCATAACATTTATGCTCTTGTCTTTCCACAGGTTCCACAGAATTTCGACCATATGCCTAATTCACCTCGATCATCGAGATACACTTTAGACATAACTGCTTATCATCCATCTCAAAAAGACTCTGATTGATCAATAAACCATAAGAATAATTATCTTAGAAGGAGAATTTCCATGATCATATGTCTTACTTCGAAGTAATGCATTCCTCTTCATACTAACCTCGGTAATAACCTGAACCTAGATCATGCCACCAAGACACATTACACCACATCATCATAAGTTAGCATAATCAAAATAACAAAATGATTCATAACAAATAGAAGGATCAGTGAGAGTTATTTCATTTGGTGACTTCCTTCCTTCTTACGAAATCCAGAGACTACGGTTAAACCCTAAATTGTCAAGTCTCACAATTTATTTGGAAGGACGATATGTCTCTCTAATTCTCATTCGAATCCTATTTAGATATACCACTTTTGTATGCACCAACATCAATACATTGTTTACATATATATGTATGTACTTGCACACATTTATAACAATAACTACATACCTTTCATTTGAACCTACATGTAAGGTTACAAGCGTGCTTCAATGTCACACAACAATATTATGATTTCTTCATAATTAGAGAATATTCATGCTTCAGTTACATGCTTTATTCCCGTTGGCTCTTCCTGCAACATGTACCTTTACAGCATTCATCATTAAGGGTCAATAGCATTTTACAAATTTACAAACTTGCTCGCGAAAGTAACTTGTCTTAAATCCTACTTAATGGATCCTTTACAAATCTAGGATGCTTAGATTGTTCATCTAAATTATAAAAGTTATTCCTTGAAGCAACATAAAGACGTCAGAAATTACTGCATTGTACTAACTTGTATGAGTATTTTATGTTGGTTCTAGGTTTCCAATACTCTTATTCGTACCACAAAACATACTCTTGATTTTAATACGTGAACCACTATAATTTTATCCCTTAACAAAATAATCATTTTGACAGATATACAGATAACAAGTCATCATAAATCTTGGAAAAAAATGTACTCATGCATTTTTATCATATGCATCATAACACCTAATCAGAAGGCACCTGAATATATATATATATATATATTTATCCTCTTAGTAATAAATGATAGCCTACACTTTCCTAGTTGATGCTTTAAGAACAAAATATTAATGTCAACATAATGAGGCTTCCTTCATTGCCAAAAGTATTAACTATCTCAGTTACGGTTTCCTACATTTTCACTATGTTAATGTTCATACATCATAATGTTTTAACAAAACCTTTTCCACAAATTAATATATATTTTCTCCTATTTTCACATATTGGCTTCATGCGCAATGTATCAACATACATGCAATAATAAAACATCCTCATTCGTGTAGTATTGACTTACTTAAATGCAAGAGTAGGAAGATCATTGCTCAATAATATCTTTGCAATTTGTATAATTTGGTTAATTACTCAAGCTGACTTTCAATCACCTCCGTATCCTGTTCTTCGTCAATATAACTACACATATATTTAGTCACCTACTAACAAAAGGTCTATTCTTCTATAGTGGTATATCCAATTTAGTGTTGAGAACCAAGGATGAAGGTTATTTACCCACCCTTTTCACTAACAACATTTAGTTAATCAATCAACATAATAAACATTCTTTGGGGCATCCCTATCAAGGAACTATTCATAAGTAGCACATGAATAGTAAGTATATGCACAACCCTAGTCTATCAAGGTACATAAATAGTGGAAAAATATACTTTGTACCTAGAACTCTTTGGTGAGTTTTTAAAACATAAAGCTTCGGCAAGAGAGACTTACTTCCAATCAACCCACGGACGCCTTATAGGTTACCTGAAGGTGGATTCGTCTAGTTGCGTCTCCTAGGTAGAATACCTTCCTTGGTTCAACCAACCTTATATTTCTCTTCCTCGCGCTGAGCACAACTAAGCCCGAGTGTTTGCAACCTGTGCTCTGATACCATATGTAACATCTCCATGAATATGTTAGTATTATTTTGAGAAAATAAAAAAAAATATATCTTTTGGTCCTCTAGCCATTAACCAATCACACTTTAAGACCTCAATTATTTATAATACACTTTCTTGATACTGATTATTATCAAATAATGAAACATAATGACATAACATACCCGTGTGTCAATTCAGTACTTTAAGGGGAACTTTGAGAACTCTTTTCATTTGATCATCTACTCCTTAACATATCGCTTTAGTACTGTTTAGTTAAATGATTAGCATTTCACCTCCCTTACCAACTTCATCCACACTAAGTAGTGATGCGAACACAAATGTACTAAACATTAATAGAAAACATATATAAAACGATCATGAGTAATTGTTTGCTATTACACTGCTCACTGAATTCTTCATGAAATACTTTGTCATAATATACATTGAAAGTAATAATGACACAAGTAACTAATTTAAACAAAGACTATATAAACACACAAGAGATCATCAAAACCACATAAATTACAAATGCAGATCCATTTAATACCTTTTAACAATAAATCACATGACACAACACATCAACCATCGTACACCATAAATAAACGTGGTTCACCCAAAACTTTGGGCTACGTCCACAACACCTGTCGCAATATATATTATTTCATCAAAATAATAATTACATCCTGCAACTCAGCAGTTGCATTGTTTACCTTCCATTACCAGGAAGTCTCTCTCTCATGGAGAGCATCTTCTAACATTTAAAATGAGAAGCCTCGCCATTATTTCCCATAGTTCACTTATGATAATACCTATGCTAGCTATGTTCTAAACATACATTAATTATGTTTTTTATAGTTGTTGCCATACTTTCCACAACCTCTCTTGTAGAGAGTATTTCCGAGACCTGCCAATGCTAACCACATTTATATAGTAATGGAACAAAGTGATGTGTCCTACCCTTTATCATTCCTTATTTATACATATATATATAAATAAGGTATTTATATAATAACATACCTTTTTATTTAATCATTTCTTATACAAATTCTTTACAATTTCAATGTCTCGACTTTTAAATGCCTATATATGTATATAGGTTACTATGATATCCTCCCTCTAAAATGGAAGGTTAGCCAGTCACTCATTGAGTGAATCGTCCCACCTATGACTGCTTTGTAGTATACATATGCACTCTTATATAATGTAATACCCACAATGGTGTATAATATTACTAAAGTGTCTAATATCATAATAAATCAATCAACAATAACAGAGTTCTTTTTAAACCTTTAGTTTTATACATTTCAAGGCATGTATCATATAAGACGTAAACCATACTTGAAATATGTCCATACCCCTTCCGTCAATTTGATGGGGATTAACGGATGACACTCCAACTTATGAAGCATAATAACATTCCTTATATATATAAAAGAAAATGATGTCGATCTAGGGATCAAGCTAACAAGCACTGTAATGAACAAAGATAGAGGATAGCCATCATAAGACAGTAGTTTGCCACAATGAAGGCACTAACATAGAAGAAGAAAAGAAAAACAGTCCCTGTCATGCATACACAGATCGCTTACCAGGGTCTGTCAAGTAACATCCAACATATGCCACGCTATTTATTCGCCTCCTTAGCTAATCAATCCCAAAGGATATTATCACCAACTCTCAAGGGAAAAATATGAGTCAAAGTTTATTTATATAGTATGGGACAAGTATTTTTAGAATACCCTACCAAATTTGACCGAAATAGACACATAGATCAAATCTGGTAATACAATACTTGCATTGCGTTTCCTACAGAGATCTAAAATATTTTACTCCACTGAGCTTTTAACAGATTTACACATGTTTTCTATTAGAAAATTTGGGAACTCTCCTATATAAATAAAAACAGTCTTTCCCATGGGTCTATAATAGATATGCAAAGATCTTTTAATAAGGGATCAAAAATCGAATTCTTCATGGAGATCTGAAATTAAGAACCATAAAACGAACAAAGTTTTAAATAGATGGACGCCCTCAATAGGAAACAGAGTATCGGGGTCTAATATTAAGTGAAATGAGCTTGATTCAAAAGTTCAGATCGAATTTTAATTCTCAGGATATCAATGTTGAAACGATGGAAGAGTTCAAGCTAGAAGGTTTTTCTCATCAGCGCCAATGGCAGAGTTCGAAAAGAAATCAGAATGGTTCAGTTTTTCAATAGATCTGGAATCGCATTAACAAATAGACAGAGTTCACAAAAGAAATCAAAATGGATCGATTTCTCCGTAGATCTGGAATCTCATTAACAAATAGACAGAGTTCACAAAAGAAATCAAAATGGATCGATTTCTCCGTAGATCTGGAATCGCATTAACAAATAGACAAAGTTCACAAAAGAAATCAAAATGGATCGATTTCTCCGTAGATCTGGAATCACATTAACAAATAGACAGAGTTCACAAAAGAAATCAAAATGGATCGATTTCTCCGTAGATTTGGAATCGCATTAACAAATAGACAGAGTTCACAAAAGAAATCAAAATGGATCGATTTCTCCGTAGATCTGGAATCGCATTCACAAATAGATAGAGTTCACAAAAGAAATCAAAATGGATCGATTTCTCCGTAGATCTGGAATCGCATTAACAAATAGACAGAGTTCACAAAAGAAATCAAAATGGATCGATTTCTTCGTAGATCTGGAATCGCATTCACAAATAGACAGAGTATAAAGCTACATACCCATATGATGCGAGCAGGTTATATCACTCCCAGTGAAATGCAACAACCGACAACATAACGATCTTACCAGAGGTCGAAGAGTTCTCGAAGAAGGGTACTGTACAATGCTCGCCTTATATGGAGGTCGCCAATAGCTGTAGAATAATCCAGGTTTCTCTTCTCCACTGTTGAGTGGCTTGCCCCAAAACTAGCTCTTCTACTTCCCAACCTGGGACCCCCCCCCCCGGCTCCAGAGTTCCTATCCCCTTAAATACATGGGGATCTAAATTAAAAAAATAGCTGATATCTATCTTCTCCATCTACCGCTATTCCCCTCCCTATCACGAGATCTCTTCATCTTTAAGAAGGACTGGGTCTTATGTTCAACCCCAAATGACAAGTGGTGAATTAAGAATCGGTGAGGCTACAAATGGCAGCGACAGTTTTCTTAAGGGGAAAAAACTCCCTAACTTTTCTCAAGCTTGATTCGCTCTACAAGGTGTGCAAGATATACCTCGTTTAACCTTTAATTGTGTTATCATGATACTTTTAGCTTAGGATAAGTTATCTCTTTACGAGCATGCTCCCTATGACTTGAATAATGCAGTTTATCATATGATAGCTTACATTTATACTAGTATGGTCATTTCAATCCATTGTTATATAGATTCATAAATGGGGTAGCACAAGAAGGAAAGCTAAAAGTTTCCTTTAGGGAACATAAACATAATGTATATTTTTATCCACTAGCTGGGTTATGGGTGAGGATGTAATTAACCCCCCCTTCCTCCAAGAGAATAAGCCTCCTCACTTGTGTTTTATATAACTAATATCTTTTAGTATAACCTATATCTTCATAAATAAGTTAAGCTTTTTTTATAGCTTAAGGAGCTATTGTGCTCTCTAGTACCTTTTTTTCTTGAAATAGGATTAATACTTGAAGTATTTGGGACAATTATTTGAAAATCGTCTATATCATAAGAGTCATGTTATGGCATAGGTCATAAGTACTATCTATTCGTTTTGTAAAAGGTTAATGTCCTCACCTGAGGACGTCTTATGAAGGTCTTAGGTTAGTAATTATAGACCCAACCATGAAATTATGCCTTAAAGACTTCGAGACATAATCGTTTAGATTCTCCAAGCTTCCCTTAGTGGATTTGGTTATCTGCTGTTTAGTTGCGTCCCTCTTTTGTCTCCTAAGTTTTTACAAATTTTGACTTGGGAATTTAACCACACATCTTACACAGTTTATTAGTGGGACCTTCGACTTGAGCTCCTCACCAATAGACTAGTACAATAATCATTTACATTTACAAAATAATAAAAATAAAGATCAAAATAGGTCATAAAGGAGGGATGTCACAATACTTTTTGTATGATTGATAATGATTATTCATGAAGTTATAAGTTTGAGTAATCATGGGTTTATGCATATTATGCTTCTTACTTTGATTGATGATATGAAAAACTAGAAGATTCCTATGGTATAATAAGAATATGCATGAGTAAAAGACGTCCTCCATGAAACCTTGAAATACTAACGCTTGTGATAAATTACCTGTGTATGAAATGATCATGACCATACATATTTAGAATCATAATGTTTTGATAGTATTGAGATTATACTAATGCATGTATGATTATGTATGAGATCTTGAGGATGACACAATGATGACACTAGTGCACACTTAAGCATGCATAGTGGTCCAGGATGGATATAAGTTCAAAGACAGATAATCTAGTAAGCAAATATCAAGAGGGAGCACACTCTAGTAGTTCCTGCAAGGGAGCAAAGATCAAGAGGGAGCACACTCCAGTAGTTCCTGTAAGGAAGCAAAGATTGAGAGGGAGTCCACCCAACAACCAAACAAAGATAAGTATTTGAATTGTTATTTCCTGTATATATGATTACTTAAATGATGTTGTTCAGTCATGTACATACTTATGAGTTAGGATGTATATTATGCATTTTAGAAAATTTGCATTATTGAACAAGATACTACTATATGCAAGTAATGGGTAAGTGGCCTATGGTACTGGACAACATTCCATTGCTACTTATCTAGAATGAAACATCTTTACTGACATGTTGGGAGTTGTGCACACTCTTAACAATGTTCTGGTAGAGATGGAAGGCATCTAGAAAGTTACAGGATATGGATAAATGTTGTATTGAAGCATTGGATAAGATAATTGCATGATTGTATGACATATGTCTTTATGTGTAAGAATTTGTTCTGAAATCTATGAGATATTTCTAATCATGCAATTGAACTTGTCTTGTAGGAAATACCATGTACCATCACCTACAAGAAAGACTTGTTTCGAAGAACAAGCGATGAAGACTCGACAACGACATTTGTTCCAGCGACGAAGTTCAAGAAAACTACCTATTGAAGATATTGAAGAATCTGAATTTCCCAGGATCAAGGATGTAGTAATGGAAGGATGCCATGATCTAGGAGTACCAGTTGATCATAAAGAATGATGTTTGGGATGTGGTCCCAATACCAGAAGGGAAGTCTGTTGTGACTTCCAAGTGGATCTACAAGATCAAGCATGTTACAGATGGCAGCATAGAGAAATACAAGGAAAATTTTGTGGCTCATGTATTCTCCCAAAAAGAAGGGATAGATTATGAAGAGACTTTTGCACCTATAGCCAGATACACTTCCATTAGAACAGTACTTGCTCTGGCTGCAATAATGAAGTGGAAGATACACCATATGGATGTCAAGACATCTTTCTTGAATGGTGTAGTCAAAGAGGAAGTGTATGTGGAGTAGCCACTCGGATTTGAGACACATGACAGGGAGTCACATGTGTGCAAATTAAAGAAAGCCTTGTATGGATTGAAACAAGCACCCAGGACCTAGTACGGCAGGATAGACAGCTTCCTATCTAGTTTGGGCTTTACCAAGAGTAAAGCAGATTCCAACCTTTACTACAAGGTTGAGGAAGGAAATCAAGTGATACTCCTACTGTATGTGGATGACCTGTTTGTGACAAAGTGAAGATAGGTTGATTGCTGACATGAAGAGGAAGCTTGCTGCCGAGTTCGAGATGAAGGACTTGGGTATTATGCATTACTTTCTAGGTATGGAGGTGTGGTAGAGTGCAGATGGAATCTTCCTTGGACAAGGGAAGTATGCAATAGAGATCCTGAAGCGGTTCGGGATGATGGACTACAAGGCCATGGACACACCTATGGCATCGAACCTGAATCTATTGAGTGATGCTTCATCAGAGTTTGTTGATGCCACGATGTATCGTCAGATGATTGGGTCCTTGATGTACCCGACGAACACGAGACCAGATATTTGCTTTACGGTGAACACCTTGAGCTAGTTCCTGATAGATCCTAGACATGTTCACCTGATTGCTGTAAATCATATTCTGAGGTACCGGACGGGTATGATTGATTATGGGCTCAAGTATGATGTGAATCAAAATTTTAACCTTGAGGGTTATGTTGATTCAAATTGGGTAGGCAGGATTGCAGATAGGAAGAGCACTTCGGGGTGTTGCTTCAGTATGGGATCAGGTGTGATCTCTTGGTTTAGTAGGAAGGAATCCTACATAGCACTAAGTATAGCCGAAGCAGAGTATGTCGCAGCTTGTTTGGCTAGTTGTGAGGTAGTATGGCTAAGAAAGCTAATGTCTGATTTTTTTGATATTCGGTTGGATGCTACTTGTATCTTCTGTGAAAACCAGAGTTGTGTGAAGCTATCAGAGAACCCAGTGTTCGATGACAAGTCGAAGCATATCGATATCAAATATCACTATATCAGGTATATGGTGCAGAGAGGAGCAGTGAAGCTCCAATATGTTGCGACGGATGAGAAAATTGCAAATGTGTTGACCAAACCACTAGCCAGAGTGAAGTTCAAGTACTTCAGAGAGAGACTTGATGTTCTTCAGATAGAAGATAATTCGAGGAGGAAGTGATGGGACACATTTGTAGGAGCCATTCCAAGCATGGTGGTAGGAGGATCCTTCCCATGGCTATGGATGTAAGCATTGTGTGATGAGCATCAGGACGATGCTCTGGATGATGTTCTACATGATGATGATCATGATGATCATATGTGATGATATGCATCAGGATGATGCTATGATGATGATCAGGATGATCATATGTGATGATATGCGTCAGGATGATGCTATGATGATCAGGATGATCATGTGTGATGCGCATCAGGACGATGCCCCAGATGATATGCAATAGGATGATGCTATAATGATGATCAGGATGATCACGTGTGATGAGCATCAGGACGATGCTCCAGATGATGTGCATCAGTATGATGTACTATATGATGATGATCAGTATGATCATGAGAATCAGGATGATGCTCTGTGCGAGGATGATCAGGTTGACCATGAGTATCAGGATGGTACTCCATGGCCATGGACAGGTTGTGCGAGGGTAGCATGTAATAAGTCCTAGAGATCCGGACAGGTTGTGCTAGGCATGTAAAAGTCCTCAGATGCTCTTTAGAGATCTTGCAGAGCAAGACACTCTTTTAAGTTTTTTCTAGACCACATGTAATAAGTCCTGGAGATCTGGACAAGTTGTGCTAGGCACGTAAAAGTCCTCGGATGCTCTTTAGAGATCTTGCTGGGAAAGACACTCTTTTAAGGTATTGTGGAGACTACATGTAATCATTCCTAGAGATCCGGATAGGTTGTGCTAGGCATGTAAAAGTCCTCGGATGCTCTTTAGAGATCTTGCAGGTCGCAAGACACTCTTTTAAGGTTTTGTGGAGATCGCAAGTAATCATTCTTGGAGATCTGGACAGGTTGTGCTATGCATGTAAAATTCCTCGGATGCTCTTTAGAGATCTTGCAGGTCGCAAGACACTCTTTTAAGGTTTTGTGGAGGTCACATGTAAAAGTCCTGGGAGATCCAATAAGTTGAGTAGTAAGCTCATAATCAGTCCTAGGATGCTCTTTCAAGGTTTTGTTGATGCACGTAATCATCCCTGAGGATTGCACAGGATGGCCATCTCGCAGATATAATGAAGACCTATAGGAGGCTAGGCCTACATCCAGCATGAAAAAGGGTTGGCTCTGTAGAACTTCCTATGACGAGAAGAATTGAGAGATAACACCAGTGATCGAGATGAAGAGTACAACAGTAGTGATGATGATGCTCCGTGATCTAGTGACGATGATCCAGCTCCAGTATTGAAGACTTGTTCCTATATGTATTGATGACCTGTGTCAAGAGAATACCTTCCTAGTTAAGAGGGAGTGTTGATTTATTTGTAACTTCAGAAGATATTCACTTGTATATTGTATTTATTACATTTGTACTTTATTGTATCCCCAACGGAGATGTATTATTCCTTCGGTTGGAAGTGTCTTCATTTGTATTTGCAAGTGTTGCAAGTTACATTGTAAGCGTCGTAACTTATATTTGATGGGTTATTAGACCACCTTAGAGGGGTCGGCCCAGTATGGGTTAAAGGGTTATTAGACCACCCTAGTGGGGTCAGCCCAGTGTCATGTGGTTGGGTTATTAGGATTCCTTAGGAAGTCGAACCAGTTAAGGTTAAAGGCAAGTCAAGTCATTGTATAAATAGAGAGTGTGTGTCTCTCATTCTATTCATTCACTCACTCATCCAACTCGCATAGTTGAGAGACAGGAGTGTGCACAAGTGGAGGAGGAGTAGCTGCTGGACTCATCTATCTTTTGGGGTTTGATTTCTGTGATCTTTGTATTAGTGCTCATTCTATCTCTGAGGAAGTTGTAGGGTTTTTCACCTTCTTGGTTTTCCCCGGTGAAATGCTTTGTGTCTCTTGTCTCTTTTGTTTGATATGTTGTACATGTTGTTCTCTCAGTTAAGGTCCTAGATAATATTAAATTAAATGATGAAAAACTAGCACATCAATATGCAACTGAATTATGTATTTAAACTCCTATATGGATGCACTACAACCTCGAATTTCCTTGGAGAACTCCTAAGTACCCTCTTGATCACTCTCCAATCTAAGAGCTCTTCTCCATATTGTCTTAGCTTATTCACTACATTCATGACCGGGGTCATAAACTTGTCTATATACTCAATATATTTCATCTTTAGGATTTCAAAGTATCCTCTCAAGTTTTATAAATTGACTGTCTTCACCTTTGATACAACTTGATAACTAGTTTCAAGAATGTTCCAAGGCACCTTTGAAGGCTGAGCATTTTAAACTTTTTGAAAGATTGTGTCATCTAGGCCTTGCTGAATGAGACCTAGTGATCTGTTATCTCTCCTCCTTTTGTCCCTCAATAGGCTGCACTCATCATTTGAGAGACAGAGAGAGCTCTGCTACAATATCAATAGGTTATTGGTATCCAACTGCCACAAAAATCCCCAAATCCTGAGAATGCAATAGGGCTCTCATTTGAATAGAACACGTGTCATAATTTTTCCCTACCAAGACAGGAACCATCAGTTGAGTTAGAATGCTACTAGAAGCCATATGCAAAACAATTAAAGACTAACCATATTACTCCTAGGGAATTACAATCACGCATAGGAGGGATATAGATTATCTAGCTCTAATACCAAACTAAATGGCACATGGGGAATTTTCAAACTCACAAACACATAGGAAGAAAAACCAGAACACGGACAATAGCATGGTCTATGGTCCAAAAAACACTAAATCTATATGCTTCCTCTCAATTCACTATTAACAAATAAAATTACATATATATATATTTCATAGTGATCAAAATTTCATTCAAGCCTAAATGATTTACAAAACCTGACGTAAAAACACCATACAAAATACTTTTGAAAAAATATTAATTCTAATTAGTCTATTGGAACTTTACCATCAGTGTTTCATTTTGTACCTTCATATTAACCTCTAATAAAAACTCAATTTCATGCCACTTGTTTGATCATGACTTCCATCCGTCTTTTCCTACCGATATCCTCCTTCAATACATTGGCTCGACGTATTGAGACTTTCCTTTCAACATTTCCTCTGCAAGATTCACTTGGATGCTCAAACAGAAAAATCCAATAAGCTAACATGTGTCCCCATTCGGAATATCCATTAGACTCTACTTATCTAACACTTTGACACAAATTTGATGTTTTGGGTCTCATACACTATCAAACCTAATCTATCGGACATTGCCTCTAATACACATCAACTTCTACCTCCAAAATATCACCTCTCATATGCTATCGAACTATTACGGTCTCTCGAGTTTAGTCTTCCACACAGCTGTATCCGGTGGAAATGAATACATTTAATGATAAAGTAAACTTTGAATGTGACTCAACTGTGGCTCCATTAAAAACCTACAATAGGTCTTCAATGGGAATAAGCATTGCCTCACTCCCTTAGTTGTAGTAAATTGATTGATTTTTGAACCACCTCAATCAAATATGATTCAATATGATCTCCATGATCTTTGCTTCTACAACATTAATTGTGTTGACTTGAACTATTCCAAAATGAACTTCATGGCCATGGGGGTTTGGAGAAATAATTACATCCAACATTCTGCCCCTTAATTATTTCTACAAAATTTTCATTTTACTAATTGTTGTTTTATCTTTCAGCACGCACACTCCTAAATTTTCCCTATGAAAATCAAATAACTCCCCTGGCAAGGGTTCAGTAAAAATATCTCCCACTTGAACTTCAAATATTCAAAACTCAACAATTACCTCATTAGAGTTCACAATCTATGTAATGAAGTGATACATACTATCAATATGCTTACTCTTCTTGTGAAAAACGTGGTTCTTTGACAATGCTATGGCATATTTATTATCACAGTAGATATGAGTTGGTCCTTCCTATTCATGTTACAACTTAGTCAATATCATCCTCATCTAGAATGGCTGACATGTTGCTTCAATTGTTGCAACATACTCTGCTTCTACATATGAAAAAACCACAATGGGATGCTTCTTAGATGCTCGAGCTACTACTCCAAATGAAAAACTGAACACTTAACTAGATGTGATCCTCCTATCATCACTACATTCAAAATCATTGATTGTATAACCAATCAAATTCAAATTTGAATATGATGTATACAAAATTCCAAACTCTATTGTTCCAACGACATATCTCAATATCCTTTTACCATCCATCCAATGAGTGCTCTTTGAAGAATCTAGAAACCTGGAATTTAGACTCATTGTATACATTATGTCATGCGATGTTTCTATCAAATACATGAGATTACCTACTAGTCTTTTATATAGTGTTCGATCAACATGTGATCCATGGTCCAATTGCTCAACTTTGTACCATTTGCAATTGGTGTTACAGCTGGTTTGGAATTCACCATCCTAAACCTGCACAATATATCCTTGACATATTTAGCTTGACAAATTCAAATTCCATTCTCATATTTTTTAACCTCTATGCCAGAAAATACTTCATTAGCCCTAAATCATTCATTGGAAACTCTATTTTCATGGTTGTTTTAAATTCATAATTTGAGAGATCTTCTATGAAAATCAAATCATCAACATACATACAAAATATCAAAATCTCACCTTTCCAATTCACCTTTGTGTACATGGTTGGCTCACTTCGACTCCTATTGAATCCATTGTACTTCAAATACACATCAATTCTATTGTACCAAACCCTGGGTGCATGTTCCAATCTCTACAAGGATTTCTTCAACTTGTAGACTTTATATTCCTCTCCATCAATCTCATATCCTCGATGTTGCTTCACATAAACTTGTTCTTCCTAGAATCCATTTAGAAATGTAGACTTGACATATATCTGAAATACATTCCATTTATTTCTTATTGAAATAGAAAAGACCATTCCCATAGTGTCAAGTCTAACTACATGTGCAAAAGTTTCATTGTAATCGATACTAGGTTATTGACTAAACCCCTAAGACACAATTCTAGCCGTGTGCTTTTCAATCTCACCTTCAACAATCAACTTGCTTTTGTAGATACACTTCACACCAATATAGTCCTTATCTTCAAGTAAATATACAAGTTCCAAGGTGTTGCTCATTTTTAAGGAATCAGTTTCTTCATCCATAGCCTTCACCCAAACTTCCTTTTTAACAACTTCCTCAAAAATTAATGGATGATATGAAATTAGGGAGAAACTCGAAACATGAGCTACATCATCTTTTTGTTCATACAGTTCCCTTAAATTCATAGTCATTTGACCTCTAATTCTATTTATCATTGTGGAAAGAGTGGGATTAGAATCAGTACTTGCCTCAGATCCAATAGTTTGTTGTCTTCCATAGCTGGATGGTTTTCTATGCTCCTGAGTTCTAGGCATTGTAAATCGTGATGGACTTGCATTGGGTGTCTTCCTTCTAGGAATATTTGTAGGATGTGTAGTCAGCTGTGGGTTTTGCTGTCCAACTTGAACTTCCTGCCCAATTCCTTCATCCTCCTCTTGACTGAATGTAACTACCTCTGCAACAAATTTATCAATTTTGTCATCCTAATATTCCTCTTTCTAGAATTCAACATCTCTATTGACTACACATTTCTTGGTGATGGAATTGTAGAGCCTATAATATTTAGACTCATAATTGTACCCAATGAGGATATATTTCTCACTTTTGTCATCAATCTTCTACATTATTTGTTTAGGTACATGAGCAT
Source organism: Larix kaempferi (assembly GCA_027924585.1). Lineage (NCBI taxonomy): Eukaryota > Viridiplantae > Streptophyta > Pinopsida > Pinales > Pinaceae > Larix > Larix kaempferi. Next base: position 304,730 of record BSBM01000259.1, on the reverse strand, counting down.
AAGCCACACACCCAAAAATTCTCAGATAAGAAACACTGCAGCTCCTACCACTTCAAGCTTATTCATGAACTTTTTTTTCCAAACTTTTAGTTGGAATTTTGTTTGGGATATATACATTGAACATGGCATTGCTTGTCTCCAATATTCATCAAACAAACTCTTTTCCTTGAGCGTGCTTCGATCCATATTCATAATGGTTTGATTCTTCCTCTTAGCCACTCCGTTATGATGTGTAGTGTATCTAGTGGTACAATGTATCTTGATTCCATGATAGTTGCAAAATTCAATAGAATCATTTAATTTGTATTCTCCATCTCTATTTGTTCTAAAAAATTTAATATACTTGCCACTTTTATTCTTAAATCCTACATTTAAACGTCTTGAATATACTTAAAGTTGTATGCTTCTACTTTAGGAAATAAACCCAAGTCTTCTGACTATAGTCATCTATGAAAGTTAGCAAATAAAAATTTATTGCCAATGTGGATGTTTGCAATGATCCATAGAGGTTTGTGTGCACTAGTTCTAATCAAACCTTCCCTCTATATGTTACTCCTTAGACAAATTTTTCCCTATGATTTTTTGCAAAAATGCATCTCTCACAAGAGCTTGCTAGTTGCTAAATACAAGGAAACCCCATCACCATCTATTTCTTCTGCAACAAATCTAGACCTCCAAAATGAAAATGTCCATACCTTAAATTCCATAACCAATATTGATCAAAATTCTTAGCTATGTACGCATTGACATAATCTATTAGTTCACTCCTCATAATTAGTGGAAATATCTTATTCTTAGTCACCCTGGCTATTAGTTTATTGCTAGGATACGTGTCTAGAATTGTGCATAATTTTTCCTTGAAGGACAATCTATATTTATTTAAATTTCCATTACTTGTCCAACACTCAAAAGGTTACATTTCAAAACAAGAACATAGTTGACTTCATCTACTATTATTCTTTCTCCATTCCTAGCATACACAATAACCATACCTTCACCATTGACACTCATCTTATTATCATTTCCCAATTTCACTTCAGAATCAACACTAGTATCCATACTAGAAAATAAAACCATATTTCCAGTCAAGTGACTGTTGCAACCATTGTTCGAAAACCATATGTCTTTTGAAGTTTCCTGGGTCAAATTGCAAGTAAGAAACACAAGTTTCTCCTTAGTATGTTTTGTGATGTTTGCAGACTACTTACCTGCATCTTCCATCTTATTCCTACATTTGATGGCATAATGACCAAACTTCTTGTATTAAAAACACTACTCTTTCGACTTATCAACTCTCTGACAACCTTGCTGACAATTTCTCCTGCTGCTCCCACTTAAACTATGAGGGTTCTACTGATATTTTTTCTCAGATTCTAATTCATATCTACTTTCTCTTTTTTCAAGGCTTCCTTCCACTCTTCCTCTATTACTGAACTTACCTTTTCCTCTTTTATTTGAACTTGCATCTAGGGCTTCATTGAAGTCTCAAACGAACAATTTTTATATCTATTCATCTTATATTCATAAGCCACCAATTATCCAGTTAACCCATCAACATGCAACTGACTTATGTCTTTAAACTCCTCTATGGCTGCAACTATAGCCTTAAAATTCATTGGAAAAATCTTAAGTACCTTCTTGATCACTCTATGATTTGATAGGTCTTCTCCATACTATCTCAATTGATTTACTACATTGCTGACCTAGGTCATAAACTTGTCTACAGACTCAATCTTTCATCTTCAAGATTTCAAAATATCCTGCCAAGATCTGCATCTTAATTGTCTTCACCTTTGATACACCTTGATAAATGGTTTCAAGAATATCTCAAGCCACCTTTGAAGACTATACATTTGACATGTTTGGAAAGATTGTGTCATCAAGGCCTTGCTGAATGAGACCTAGTGCTTTTTTATCTCTATTTTTGTTGTCCTTCAGTAGGTCATGCTCATCATTTGAGAGAGTGATCTATTATAATATCAATAGGATCCGAGTTTCAAACTATCACAAAACTCCACAAATCCTTAGAAAAAAACATGGTTCTCATTCGAATCGACCAGGTGTCATAATTGTTTTTTGTCAAGGAAAGAACCATTAGCTGAGATAGAGTGTTGCTCAAATCCATATGCAAATATGGTTACAGACTAACCATGTTACTCCTAGGGAATTACAATCATGCATAGGAAGGAAAGAGATTATCTAGATCTGATACCAAATTGAAGGGAACATGGAGAGTTTTCAAACTCAAAAATACATAGACAAACAAACCACAACACTTAGAACATTGTGGACTACAGTCTGAAAAACACGAAATCTATCTACTTCTTATCTATTCACTATTAGCAGATAAAATCACACCCACCCACACACACATGCACAAGTAATAATTTTCACGTCAACAGTAATTTCGTTTTGGACGTAATGATTTACAAAACCCGGCGTAAAAATAACATATATGCAAAATACTTCTAAAAAAATTCTTCATTTCCATTGGTTTATTAGAAATTTACCATCAACATTTCATTTTGGACCTTCATATTACCTACAATTTCCTACCATTTGTCCAACTGTGGTTGCCATCATTCTTTGCCTATTAGTGTCCTCCTCTGAAACATTTCCTCGATGTATTGGAACTTTCATTTCGGCATTTCCTCTATGACCTTCGCTTGCATGATCCTACACAGAACTCTGTTATATTGACACATGTCCCCATTAGTTGTGAAGAACCTGCAATAATTAATTAATGAAAACACATGAAATAGCCGAAATAACAGAACTCATAATCACTTTTATATTGATCGCAGGCCACTTCGAGGGGGCAACCTCCTTTGAGCAAGCTCAATACAAATAAATTCACGGTACCTTAATTTGTCTCAACACAAACTTATATACCAAGTCTAGGCGCCAATACCATGGGTCAATACCATGTGTCAATACAAACCATGGGCCAATACAAAATATGGATCAACAATTACTATGGGACGACTTACAAAGCATATGCATCCAACAACAATAATACAAACTATGAATCAACAAATACTATGGGATGACTTATAAAGCATATGCGTCCAACAACAATATATTAACAAAGTAAATAAAAGGGTTGACATGGGTTCGTAACATCCCCTCTCCCTTAGAAAAATCTTTGTCCTCAAAGCTTTAGATGTGGAAATTGATGCAGAATCTGAAGGAGTGGTTCCCCTGTAGCATCCTTGGGTTGCATTCCGGGCCACTGACGCCTTGTGAGCTTCAGGGAGGGTTGCTTGGAAGGCTATAGATGAAGAAGAACCATATTAGTTGTGTGAAAAGTGTGCTTAGAATGGTTTTGATCGGCTTGTTGTTTCCGTCGAATTCTTGCCACGTGAAGATTGTCTTGCAGAATGAGAAGAATCTGATCATGATTTCAAAGAATCGAGTCAATTTCCTGAGCTGGGGAGCTGCTGAGGGTGTATGGAAGAAGAATTGGTGGTGCCTGTCCATAGACTGCTTCATATGATGTCCTTTTATATGTGGTATTGTACCACTCAAGTGCTTCTAGGAAATCCATAGAAATAGTTGTCCAAATCTGTGTAGGGATGGGCAAGGGTTCGAGCAGTCCCGAAAGGAGTGTCGTTTCACCCTTGTTGTCCTGGCAAGTATCACAGTCAACCACCATCTGTAGAATTGTCATTTTTAGTCCCTGCCAAAAGAAGTTACATTGTTCCTGGTCATGCATTTTGAGGAACCCAGAGTGCCCTACTGATGAAGAAGCATGGAGTGCATAGAAGAGATAGCCCTATTGAACAGATTGCAACCAATTGGAAACAAGCAGAGAAATAGCTGGAAGAGAAACTGGGTCATCAAATGTGTGAGAAGGAGAATCTGCCACCATATTGTCCTTACCCTTCTTGTAAGTGATCGCATAGGCATAACCCATGAGTTGGATAACCCATTTCAGGTGTGCCAGGGAGGAGATCCATTGTTCCAGAAAATTTTCCAGACTCTGGAGATCAGTCTTGATGTAGAAATAATTCCCTAATAGGTATGGTTTCCACTTCTGTACTACATGCAAAATAGTCATCATTTCTTGCTGAGATGTAGATGCGGCTAAATTCTTACCGGAAAGGTCTCTTGAAGGCGACAAGCCCACTGGTTCAACAAGGACACCTGCATATCTATAAAAGGAAGTAGGGGAGACCGATGATGGGTGCATCTAAATGGAATGGAGTTGAGCGATGACACCATGTGAATTCTTCTTAAGGATATTTTCCAGGTGATGTGAACTGATGATACGGAGAGACCCTTGTTGTAAGCCCTTAAATTTGTGTTGTTTCCCATTGACTGAAAACTGCATCCAAAGTTCAGCAAAATCCCATAAGATGGGGCCAAGTGTGCGTAACCATTGAATTCCCAAAACCACATCACATCTTCCTAAGGACAAGGAAAACAGGTCAGAACGCAAGTTATAATCTTCTAGAGAGATACGTACATTGTGACACTTTCACTTGCCCCCATTGGCAACCATGACTTCAAAGTTGGAGCAAGGATGGACAAAACAATCAGCATGTTTGGCGATCTGAGGGTCAATGAAGTTATGAGTGCTACTAGAATCAATGAGTATTGTAAGAGGAAGCTTCTTGAAGTAACCCCTGACCCGCATTGTTTGGGCGGGTGGTGACGCTGGATAAAGCATGGAGAGATATCTCTAGGTGGTCTTCCTGAGATGGAAGGTCAATAGGTAGCTCCTGAATGTCGACCTGATCATCCGGTGTATCTGGAGCCTCTTCACCAACTTCAGAGGTGGGCGAAGAATCCACATCCAAGAGATAGAGATTTTGTTGAACACATCTATTTCCTCGAGTAAATTTTTCATCACAATTATAACAAATCCCTTTTTCTCTACGTGCCTACATCTCTGTTTTGGACAAATGCTTGATAGGAGTTGGTCGAGGAGCTGGCAGGATCTGAGGTTGTTGAGAACCCATATTTCGGAAGGGAACAAAAGTGGGTTTGGAGCGTTGTTGAGCGGCAATCTTGTCTTCTGCCAACTTAGCCAACCCCAGGGCTTCCATCATTATGTTGAGACAGAACATTTTGACCTCTGGGCGGATTTCATCCTTAAGACCACTGATAAAACAACTCCTGTAGAATTCATCAGACAATCCTTATGTGTGGTTGGCTAGTTTCTCAAATTCTGTCTGATACTCTCTCACAATGCCAATTTGACTAAGTTTAGTGAGTGCTCCAGTGAAGTCATCAAAAGTAGTAGGACCAAATCGTTGGAAAAGGAGTTGACAAAAATCTGTCAATTTTGGCTCGTCATGAGCCTTGAGGTACCAACGGTACCATTAAAGGGTGTCCTGTTCCAAATGAAAGGATGCAAGTGGAACTTTTTGGACATCAAAAGTATTATGCAGACTGAAATACTGTTCTGCACGATAGATCCATCCAGTCGAATCAGTACCATTGAAGCGAGAAAATTCAAGCTTCGAACCACGGAAAGTGTTAGAAGAAGTGAACCCATTGGCTTCAAAAGATTCTTGCTGTCGGTTATTGTTCATGGCTGAATGTTGAAGATGGAGGATGAGAAATTTTTCATCCAAATCTTGGAGTTTGGTTTGGATGGATGCAAGTGTTTCTTCCATGGTTTTTGCTCCTACGCGGGTGACAACCATAACCAGGAGGTTTTTTTTTTGGGGGGGGGGCGAGGAATGGATAGAAAAACACAAACAAAAGCTTATTTAGCTAAGGGAAATTTGGATTTGGGAAAAAATCGGATGGGTAATTGGGGTTTGAATAGGTTTTGGACACTTTCTGATGGGTAGGGAAGCAAAAAATGGGGATTTCAAAAGCAGGGTGAAAGAATGAGAAAGTTTGCCAAAGAGAGACAAAGAAGCAGAAATAGGGAATGAACACGGTGACAAAATTTGGAGGCAAGTGGGTAAAAACTGAAGAAGTTATGGCAAACCCTAAAAATAGACAAATGTGAGATTTCTCGCTTTGGGAAGTAGAATTTGGGATAGGGTCCTCACGAATGAAATATGTATAATGGGATTGCAGGGGTGTTCAGGAAGTTTCAAGGGAAATGGAGTTAAAACAAGGGAGATATGGCGAAAAAATAGAATTTTTTTTCAGGAATGGATCTGCAGTGGCGTGGAAGGGATCGGAAATAGATAGATCTGCAATGATGTTGAAGGGATCGGAAACAGATGGATCTGAAACGACGCCTAATGGATAAAAAATGGCTTGATCTGAAACAGATTTCATAATAGATCTGGAATGACTGTCAGAATGGATCTGAAATGGTTGGATCTGAAACAGCTCGGAATGGATCTGAAACAATGTGGAAGTGATCGGCAATAGCTCAGCTGAAAATAGATATGGACCCCAGGTATGTACGGCTTCCTAACAGTTCAGGGGTTTCACTCGGCCACCAATGCTGTCTGACGGCTTGCGTATTGGAGAAGTACCCCTCACTCCACAGCTCAGGTAAAATTGATAACCACTTTGCCACAAATGACAGAAATTCCACCCAATGAGCCCAGGAAAGTGCTCTGATACCAGATGTGAAGAACCTGCAATAATTAATTAATGAAAACACACGAAATAACAGAAATAATAGAACTCATAATCACTTTTATATTGATTGCAGGCCACTTCGAGGGGGCAACCTCCTTTGAGCAAGCTCAATACAAATAACTTCATAGTACCTTCATTGGTCTCAACACAAACTTATATACTAATTCTAGTCGCCAATATCATGGGTCAATACCATGTGTCAATACAAACCATGGGCCAATACAAAATATGGATCAACAATTACTACGTGACTACTTACAAAGCATATGCGTCCAACAACAATAATACAAACTATGGATCAACAAATACTACGGGGCGACTTACAACGCATATGTGTCCAACAACAATATACTAACAAAGTAAATAGAAGGGTTGACATGGGTTCTTAACATTAGTACTCTCCATTGGACTCTTCCTATTCGACACTTTTAAGCAACTTGTATACACTAGGTCTGATAGACTATCGAACTTCATCTATCAGACATCGCCTCTGATAATGTAATGTACCCATTGTTTGATACCACCAAAGTCCACCATTCCCTATTCAACCCGATGGGTCCTAGTGATAGTTCGAAATTAATTGATTAATGAGGGGTTAAGTTTTGAGGCATTAATTGCCAAAGTATTTAATTTTATTTCCTTAAATTTGAGATTCGCTTAATAAAAGTTATCTTTCATTAACAAATATTTATTTTAATGAAATAAAGTGGATAATGATTCACAAGGGCGCATTAGAGGATAAGCTTTGACCAAGAGATAGCTTGCAAAAGAAAAAAAGATGAAAGCAGTTAAAGTTAGGAAAGCAGGAAAAAGAAAGGAAATGCTGGCACAAGGCAGAAAAACAATAAAGCTCAGAAAAAACATAATAAAGCAGAAAAGTAGATAAAAGTAGAAAGTAGGATAAGGAAGAAAAGCAGGAAAAAACATGACAAGGAACAAAAGCAGGATAATGCATAAAAATGGAAAAACTAGTCAAAAGCAAAAAAACATGATAAAAAAGCAAAAGTAGAAAGCAAAGCAAAAAGAAAATCTTGAAAGCAAGCTATCCTTATCCACTCCATGAGGATGCATTATCCTATATGACTTGCTCAACAAGTCACATCAAGTCTATAAAAGGAGTGCACACCACTTTCCCATCTTTTGACAGTTTGATAATTGAATTGAGAGCTATTTTGCCTCTTTGACTTGGGAGATGCACCCCTAGTCCAAGCTGGGAGATGTTCCCCTACTTCTTTTGAGAGGATGATGACATCCACTCTTCATCATTGATTTTATTTTTGGTCCTGAAGTCTGATCGGGTGAAATTTGAGCTTGTTTGCAGAGATTGAGAAGCCTCCCAATCGAAATCCTGATGATTTCTAGTCTTTCTATGATGGAGAATTATTTCTCTTATGTATTTCTTTCCTAAGAATTTTATGAGATGTATTTCAGCTTTTTATGGCTTTCATTAATGTAATTTTTAACCTATGAAGTCCATTCTACAGATTGAATAAAGAGAAGTCTGAGTTTTATATCAATTTCTTACACCTAGTCTATATTGCCATGGAAAAGAACTAGTTTTCAGTGTTTGATCAATAAATGAACCTCTACAACTCCAATTTGATTTATTTAAGTTGATATTATCATTTAACATTTCAATAAACTCATTCCATGTCTGAAAACAAGAATTCATAGCCTTATCTACTTGTTTGGGAAATACTGAAGTTGAACTAGTTGTGTAGTCCCGGGAGACAATTTTACTTGTTTGATTTTGAAACCTCATAAAAACCTCCTCAAATTTTCTGGTGAGAACCAAAACTAATATTTGATAGTCAATTATTTCTTTTAAACCTTCCTAAGTCAAAATCCTTCACCATTGGTTCTCAGGTAGTGCCACGTTAAGATCTAGTTTGTATATGCTCAGGTGCGCTGAAGAGCCATAGAGTAGACTTCAGCCAGGCTGATGTTTGAAATATTAATGGTCCTAGCAAATTTTGTAAAATATATATTAGATAGCATGATCCTAATTCCTTCAAAAGTTGTTTGAAATTTCCTTCCTACAATCAATCACTAGTTTCATTGTTTTTCCTTTAAGTCTTGTAGGAGCGTCACTTAATGTACAATAAAAGTTGATTGGTACATTACAGATGCACCTCAGCTTCTTCCTCCTGTAGATCACCTTCGATATTTCAACTATTGACGTGGATTCTCGGAATTCTGCAATAGCCATTTCAACTATTGACGTTTCGAACCAAGATCGAGGTTCATCTTCTAGCATATGAAGTTCAAGAGGCAGCTGTACTCTTTGGTAGGTATATAGCTTATTATTCTTAATGTTTGGTAGGTATTTAGCTTAATGTTTCCTGAGTATTACAAACCAATCTGTCCAAATATTTGCGTGTTCAATTTTTTTTTAAAAGGCAGACAATTTAAGTCGGATCAAATCCCTGAACAGGTGGCCAAATTTCAGCCTTATAGCGGGTACCATTAGTGTAAGAGGAGTGAGGAATACAACTGTATTATATCAATATTTTATACAATCCTCCGTACGCATGCAGCGTTGACAGATTTATAATTTGATGGAGTTGGTGAAATACTAACGTGTGATCTGAAATGCTTTTGTCCTTCCGGTTCGCTTCGTTAAATCCTATGTTTAATTTGCACACTGTGAAACGATAGTAATAGTGGATGCCACATATTCAGATTTGCTTTTGACACCGTTGAAAGTGAAGCCAGGCCAGTGGTTAGTAGGAGCGCTCCATACGTAACTAGGACGTTCAGGTTGCTGTAATAAAGTTGAACGCCTATCCAGTTCAACAGAAAAATCAGGCAGATTATGCACATTTCATAATTTCAGGTATATATATAATATATATAAATAGACTCATCTAAAGTTGAGCATGACAGTTTGATTTAGGTTGCAATTGACATCAGGGATGAGAAATCCTTCCCTGACTCATCTAAAGTTGAAGCTATGAGAAATCCTTCCCTGACTCATCAAAAGTTGAAGTTGAGCATAGGCAGAAGATTCCTTGTATGATCATTAAGGTTGCAAATGACGTCAGGGATGAGAAAACTCAAGAAATTTTATAACTTATTGTGAATATTTTTTATATAATGATTTTTTTTATGGGGGAATTTTTTACATAGATAAATTTTGTTGGAGGAATCTTCTGCTTCACATTTTAGCCTTGTTCTGGATGGTTTTCATTCTCAACCTTAAACTCATAAAATTTCAATTCATGATATATAGAGATTTAACCATTACTTTTCACCAACTCATCTACAATTATGAGGTTATAAACTTATAAATTCTGATAATGATATAAACAAATTTGCTTCCACTAAAAGCTGTCCTTATAATGGTTGACTCTTATTTCTCTCAGTATACCACTTCTATGTTATATGCTAGATATCTGGATCCAACTTCTCTTGGTAGAGAAAATATTTATATGGTACAAATATGATTTTGGTTTGAACAAGAAGGAGATTTGAAAGTAAATGTCTAGATGGCATGAATATTTACAGAATCGCTTCCATCTGCTCACCAAGAAAGTGAAAATAGATTAGACTCCTTACGTTGGCATCGTAGATTGAATTATCATTCATGGAACATATTTACCACTTTTCATAACTGATGTCGAATACTTTTGATACCTAATGTTTTGAACTAATCGTGACCAAGCAATTGTTTTTTATAGCTTTTGATACCTAATGCTTTCAAGTAATTGTGACCAAGCAATTGGTTTTTATAAATTGTTAATATGTTCATTACAGTTTTTTTAAATGATTGGTTTTGTATGAAAATGTCACAGATATACTTAAAAATAAAAATGCATAAAATTAGTTTACTACATAGGGCTTGAACTAGTTTATAAGTGTAGAGTTGAGCTAAGTTAAGTTTTATATATATATAAAAGTATAATAACTAGTTTACAGTGAATATGGGTCAAAGGTAGTCAATTGAGTGTAGATTAGATGGTTGGGAGGAATGTTATTCTTCTCTATACTCTGATTCAAATCTTGCTTTGTGACACTTGCTCCTTGGAAACAGACTTTAACAATATATTATTAGATTAAGTTTTAACTCTTTAACTGAATAATGTATATTTAACCATACCTTAATTCTAGAAAATATCATCCTAAATATATTTTAAGAATGTGTGGCCAAATTTCAGCTGGGCACCATTAGTCTTAGAGGAGTACTGAGGAATCTAACTGTATTATAGCCTCAATATTTTTACAATTCTTCCCACGTGGCTCTATGTATAAAGTGACTGAGTTAAGGTGAAATACTTTTGTCTGAAGTGCTTTTCACATTAAGCACTCCACTCCACTATCCTTCCCATCCTTGACTCTTAAATTTTATGCTTGATTTGCACACTGTGAACCGATATTTGTGGATGCCACATATTCAAGTTTTCCTTTTGACACTGTTGAAAGTGAAAGCCAATCCAGTTGATAGAAAGAGCGCTCCATACGCAACTATAAGGACGCTCATGTTGTTGTAAGAAACTTGAAAGTCTATCAGATAAAGATTTTCTACTGATGGTAGATCATGCACATTTCATAATTTTAGGTATATGAATATTCATGGACTCATCCCAAGTTGACCATGACAGAAAATTCAGTGTACTATGTTTAAGGTTGCAAATGACACCAGGCATGAGAAATGCTTCCTTCACTCATCCAAAGTTGAGCATGGCAGAACATGAGAGAGTCTCAAGTATTATTTTAGCTTACCGTGCATAGATGCTTAGAGTGATATAAACAAATTTGCTTCCAACCATGTCAACTAAAAGCTGTGCTTAAAATATTCAAAGATATTGGTTCGCTCTGATTTCTCTTAGCAAGGAAAAATAAAAAATAATGATAAATTATATGCTGGAAAAATTAAGAACATAAGTCATGTCTTAACATTAACATGTTAAAGAGAAACTTTTTTAAAAACAACAATTACGAATTAAAAAATAATAATTCGTCTCTTTGCCCCCAGTACACTCGTCATTTTTATTATAAGCTAAATATATGTATACGCTACATGTTTGGAGCACATGAATTTTGTAAGAATAAGAGCACATGAATTTTGTAAGAATGAGGAGATTATACCGTAACTGTCTTGATGCCCTGAATATTTTCAGAATCCACTTCCATCCGCTATTAACCGTTAAGATAACTTAATTTAGACTCCATGGGCTATCATATATTGCATTATCATAAACTGAACATATTGCTCACTTTAGGTACCTAATGTTTTTAAGTAATTGTGAACACTCACTTTTTTTAAATGGTTGGTGTTGCATGACAAGTAATATTAACAATAATCACATTAATAAATACACATTTTTTAAATGTTTGATGTTGTATGAGAACTATAGTAACAACAACTTTATTAATAATATTAATGTATTCGAATAGATATAAATTTTAATTTGACACATATTTAAACACACTAATAATATTAATGTGGTTGTTACTAATAAACATATCTCTAAAATATTAATAAATTAATATTGCTTAAATAATTCTAATATAATAATAAATTAAAAAAACTACCATTTAATTAAATAATATTCTTTAATTAATATAAAATAATAATTAAATAAAAATAAAATATTCAATTATAATATTTTATTATATTTTAGTAACTAAAATTAATATAATTATGGTACATAAAGTTATTAAAAAAATTAAGAAAATAATATTAATTAATTAATTGTAATATAATGTTTTATTAAAAATAATATCATTTAAATATAATGATAATACTTTTTAATTAGTCAATTCTCGCTACCTCACTTAGTTAAGGGGTGGGTCTCGACAGAAATTCGACCCGAGTTCAATTCTCCTTAGGGGTGACTTAGTTGGGAGGCAACATCGAAAAACCCACTCAAGTTGAGGTTGGTGCAGTCTCAGCCAGATGCAATCCCTGGGTGATTTTGACGGCTTAGATGCCCCTAGGTCGTAATTTCTCATACCACAGGCCACTCCCGCAATTCAGAGAGATTCGAGCAAACAAAAAAATAATAATAGTTTTTAACTAAATTATATTATACTATTATACAAATATCATACTAATATGGTATTTAATTAAAATATTATTATTTAACTATAATTTTATATTATATTATACAAAATTATTATATTATACAAAATTATTATATTGATAACAGATAGGGATATTAAAAAATATTAATATAGTCTAATTAAAAATATCGTAGTTTATTTATAATATTATAGTTATATGGTAAACAAAAATAATGATGCACTATCACTATTATATCTAATTTTTTTAATAATGAACAAATCTAATTGTGCTAGTAATTATTTGATAGTATGCTTATATCGTTTGCAATGTTCATCTTTGGCTTAACACATTTCTAAATGGTTGTGTCATAGTGCTATAGTTGTCAAGGATTATGTCGCATTCTAACATTGCATAAAAGTTATGTTTGATTGTGACATTCCTCAATGGTTAACTTGTATTGAATTATCACATTCCTCAAAAGTTACAATGTCAAAATGTGACATAATCATGGAGGAAAGTTGCAATCCAACATAATACTTGATGAACGTCACAATGCAACAACCCCCTTGCCAAACCTTTGAGGAACATTGCAAAGATTAATACAATAATGTCACATAACCATGGAGGAATGTCACAATCTAACATAACACTTGATGAACATCGCATGTGACAAAACCATTACAAAACATTACAATTCCATATGCCCCTTGTTGAAAATCATAACATAAGAAATTCATTTAGGAACTTAGCTAGAATGCGACATAACCATTTATTAATGTACCAAGATGACATAAATCAAACATGATTATAATAAACATTAGAGCAACATAAAACCCTTGCAAAATGTCACAATGTGACATACCTTTGTTGAATGTTGTAACACACCTTAATGAGACATCACATTAAGTTTATATAAGTTAATAAAATGGATGCCGCAAGGAAAAATAATCATTATGGAACATAAAAAAAATTCACAGGTAAACCAAGATGAATGTAAAAATGTGATATTTAACCATATGAAATATTTGTATACTTATGGAGATTGTGTTATTTTTTAGTGGATCTTGGTGTTATGATCCCTAGTCTGGGATAATATTCAAGAGACATTTGAACCCCAACTTTTTAATGGAGCTTGATGTTTCAATCCTAGGATCTTATTTAGGAGGCATTTAATATTACAATCCAATAAAACCATCAATGAACATTGCAAATATGAATGTTAGAGTGTGACATAACCATGGAGGAATGTTGCAATCAAACATAACACTTGATGAATGTCGCAACATGAAAAAAAACCTTGCAAAACTTTGAATAATCAAACATAAAAATTTATGGACGTCACTACGTGAAAAAACCCTTGGAGAACATTGTGATTCCATACAACCCTTGTTGAACATCATATCATGACAAATTCATTGAGTAACTTAGGTAGAATGTGACATGACAATTGATTAATGTCTCAATATAACATAAGTAAAACGTGATTATAATGAACATGAGTGCAACATAAAACCCTTAATGAACATCATAATGTGACAAAAACCTTGCATAACATTGCAATTCTATGTAACCCTTGTTGAACATCATAACATGACAAATTCATTTAGGAACATAGCTGGAATCTAACATAACAATTGATTAATGTCCCAAGATTGAATGAGTAAAATGTGACATAACCATTGATTAATGTAACAAGCTGACATAAGTAAAATGTGATTAGAATGAACATGAGTGAAATATAAAACCCTTGCAAAATGTCACAGTATGAAATAACATTGGTTGAATGTCACAATATACCATAACGAGACATCTCACTAATTTGATATAAGTCAATAAAATGGATGTCATAATGCAACATAATCATTATGGAACATAAAACATTCATAGGTGTTGATGTCAGGGTATCTAAGGTGTCTGATCATCCACGCAAGGAAAGCAATTTGATCTAGAAACTTCATAAAACCATTGTGAGAATTTCTCTATTTCCAATTCATTTGGAGTGACAGCTTCCGACAGATATAAGACTTCGCTTCCGGTGGATATAAGCTTCCATGGGAATTAAGGTTTTCATTGTTAGACAAAATCCTTATTATCTAAGTAAATACTAAAGTGAGTAATCCTACAAGATCTAATAAAAAATTGAGTCTGAATTTGGTTAGGAATTCAAGCAGGGAAACCGGCTTGATGTGTCTTAAAATTCTAACACTTGATTTTAATAATTAATCAGGATGCAATGAAAAAAATAAAGATAAATCTGTATGTTTTCATAAGAACCCCTATGGGTAACAGTTAAACAAAACATTATTCAACCAAACTAGTTTAAACATGTAAAATCATATGGTGAGAATGATTGCTAATAGTGCCAATAAATAACTAAGTTAGTCGATCAATATTTCAAAATATAGATAATCTGCAAAGGATCATGTCATAACAGAAATGCATGAAAAAATTCATTCCACCTTGTCACAAGACCTCATCATAAAGAAATTTATAATTATTAATTAACCTTTACATTTATCAACATCTGAAAAATATTAAGGAATCATTAACTTAAAAGGAAACACAAGGAGAATAAGAAAACTTAAACTCACATTATTCCAAAACCAACTACAGGAAACATTCCACCTTTCATTCACAAGTATGTAAAACATTACATAACCAACTTCCAAAAGATGGAAAGTTCTACAATGAATGATATATAGACATTCCACCAATGGTTCGACAGTGTTTCCCTGTTTCTTACCCTTAGGGATCAAAATCAATACATATTAGTGGATAACAATAGATCCAGAAAAGAAGGCCTAAGCCCTCGAATCTAAGCAAGAGATGCTAACTACCTTGATCTCGATTTTTCAAATAATATTTCCATTCAACATATACATTCCACATATCGGTCACATCAGGATAGTTGGCATGTTCCAACTATAGCTGCACTTTACACATGTAACATCTAATTTCCTTGTTGTAGATCTTGGACCAAGAGATGAGGAACCCTTGCAACGTGGCTTCCAATTTATTCAGGGTTGAAATAAACAGTATGAATGATGAAATATCTACTTGAGTAGCATTCTGAATCAAGTCTGCAGTTTGGTCCCTCTATTCATCTACTTCAACAATTCTTAATTTTTTTAGCATGGAATCTGCCAACTCAAGAAAGATGGGCATACCCATACTTTCCAGGTGATCTTTTGTTAACATCCATTGTCTAGCACAAATATTTTGGCCCTTTTCAATCATGTGAGTCACCTCATCATAAACAATTCGAGAGGACTTGATCGAAATTTGGATCCCCATCAATTTCACCTAGTCTAATCAAGGTAAGGTCTACGAAGCATTCTTAAAATTACTCTTCCATTAACAAAGATGCTCATACGATGAGTGATCATTTTTCCTATAATATATATGGTCTACAAGAACATCATTCAAACCTTGAAAATATAAATTCTAACTCTACTTCAAATTATTGTTACAAGAGATGGCCTCATACTTAAATTATTGCACTATCAACTTGAAAAAATAAGAAAAAGGATTCTGATCTTTGAGTTTTTCCATATGCATCTTGAGGTCAACAAGACACAAAGCTTGTTCAATCACCTTGGCTTATGCAATTTGTTTTTGTTGTGATAGTTGTTGAATATGATCTTGCAAACTTTGCACCATTGATTTATGTTGGGATTTGAAGTCCGTTATTTGCTTCTCTAAACTTTGATCAGGAGAATCCTTCTCTTCCTGCAATGCTACATTCTTAGTTTTTTATTCTTCCAATGCTTTATTCAAAGTGGACACATAATCAAAATTAGGCCCAGCAAAGGCCCCCATTGTTGCAGCAACTTCTATGGCCTCCCTTTGAGGGTCATTAGTAGCCTACTTCTATATGACATGGTTAGGGACTGGTCCAACTTAAACTTCCCCTTCCTTACTCCTCTTGGAACCTTTTCTTAATACTTCCTTCAGTCTTTTTCTAAAACAGTAATCTCCTAGCACCACTACTACATCCTCACCAAAGTCTGTTGAGTCCTCAATTATGAGAGCTAGAAGTCATTAGAGGAAATTTGAGGTCTAAAATTGGACTCCTAAGGAAAATAATAAAATAATAGTTAAGATAATAAAATAATATTTATTAATTTTGGAGGAAGAAAGAAAAAAACTACTTTTTTTGTTCGTATTTCCATCATATATCCCTCTGTTTTTACTCAAATTTCAAGCGGGAGCACTCGTTGGATGTGGAATTACTCCACATCCAACCTGTACCCACGCTGCATACTTTTGACGGACCCAGCTGCCCCCAAAAAGAGGAAATACCTGAAAAAATGTGATGATGATGATGTCATCATCACATTTTTTCAGGTATTTCCTCTTTTTGGGGGCAGCTGGGTCCGTCAAAAGTATGCAGCGTGGGTACTCGTTGGATGCGGAATTTAAGTCTGCATCGAACGACTACTCCCACTCGAAATTTGAGTAAAAACACGGGGAGATATGTTGAGAATACGAACAAAAAAAGTAATTCTTTTATGACAAATATCTCAAGTCAACCATTATGGTTGACTTATTTTATTGAAATTCTATTCGTTCTTGAATTCTAACTCATCAAGAAATTATGGTTGGCTCGTTTTCTTAGAAGGCCCATTTTAGATCCCAAATTTCCTCTAATCTCCATGGAATGGATAATGGGAAATGGTTGGAGAGTAATGGTAGTTGTTAACTAGGGTGTATCTTATGGTGGTGGTAGGATAGATTGGGGAGAAGAAGTTATGGGAAAATTTTCAAAAGGGGGTTCATGTTGATGTAATTGTAACTTCGGAATGTATTTCACCCATTTATATTGTATTCCTATAGAGATGTTATTATTCCTCTATACGGAAGTGTTTGTATTCCTATAGAGATGTTATTATTCCTCTATACGGAAGTGTCGTTATTTATATTGTAAGTGTCATAACTTATACTTTATGGGTTATTAGATCACCTTGATGGGGTTGGCTCTGTATGAGTCATGTGGGTAAAAGGGTTATTAGACCACCCTATTGAGGGTCGGCCCTGTTAGCATTATTTTATGTGGTTAAGTTAAGGCCAACCTAGTAAAGGTCATTAGGCAAGTCAAGTCAACTATAAATAAAGTGCAGGAGGCACTCTATTTGCCCATTCACTTTCTCACTCAGACTCTCATTGGAGAGTGGCATAGTTGTGGAGGCGGAGAAGCTATTGCTAGGAGAAGACTATCTCTTATGCTTGGGTTGTATCATTGATCTATCTATCTCTGAGGAAGTTGCGGGGTTTTTCACCTTCTTGGTTTTCCCGAGTGAAACTCTGTGTCTCTTATGTGCTTGCATTATTGTGACCATGATTGATATGCTGTACATGTTATTCTCTCAGTTAAGATCCTAGATCAGATTGAAATTTCTGAAAAACTAACATGGTATCAGAGCTAGCCTGAAAGAAGGCATGGTTTGGCATTTACGACACTTTTTGCACTTGCAAAGCTAGGGCTTGATATAGAAAAAACCAATTATCATAGCACTTTCGCTATAAATCCATTTCGGCGAGGTTTCAGGATATGAAACTCTTATAGGTCGAAGATAAGATCCCCATGTACCTTTTTTACAAAGCACAACTTCTAATTCGTTGTACTTTTTGTTTTATGATATGTACAATCTATGGTTTCTGCCTCTTCTAGATCTCAGTCATAAACATGTGACCTAGGAAAAAAGGTCACAACGTGAGCTAGGAAGCTCCAAATTAAATTTATCAAAAAGTGATAGGTAGGGAATGAAATGTAGTTTCTCATGTAAGGTTTTCAGAGACCGAAGTTGAACTAGTGACATGTGGCACTCCATACAAGTTCTCTCTCCTGTTTTATCCTATAAATAGGTCACGTTGCGACACTTGGCATAACTCTCTCTCAGAGAATCCAATTGAGGTCAGAACTGTGGGGTTGGAAAGATGACAGGTCATGCTACCACATGTCAAAGTTTCATACCCCGTGGATTCGTAACTTCGGAGTTACACTAGAAACAATCAGGTGCATATTTCTGTCAAAACAAAATTGGATTTTGAGCACCTTCATTCATGGCTCCGGGAATTAGGGTTTTGGAGAAAGTTGATATTTTTGTAATCGGAGACCATGGCTGAATGCTACTCATCAAAATCAAAATTTAGACATGAAGAGCAAATTTTTTGGTTGGGTAGAAGGCCGGGCTTGATCAAACCCTAGTTCGGGACCTTGATCGGAAAAGTGAAAAATTAGGGCTTCTGCAAAAATGGGAATTTTTGAAATCTGTGACCATAACTGGAAGCTCCTTGGAAAAATCAAAGTTTAGAGATTTGGATCAAACTATTTGGTTGGGTGAAGCTCCGGGAAACTCAAACCCTAATTCAGGGTCCTCCGAAGTGAATTTGGAAATCTAAAAGGCAATTTTGAGGGGTGAAACTTTGTAGTTTTCAAATTCTGAGTATACCAGGTTGATAAGCTCATCAAGGCACATCTTTCTATCCTTTTGGAAATTTGAAATTCAAATTTTGAATTTTTAGGGTTTCTCTGACAAACCCTAATCTAGCTCGAGATCTAGTTTCTACAAATCAAGTGTATTGGGTTAATCCTAGAAGAGAATGGATTGGTCACCCGCATAATTGAAGAAGTTCCTATTTTAGAGGGAGATGAGGCTAAGGCCTTACATAAGAAGATTACAAGCAATCTCGACTGGTATGACTTATAGGTATATTTCCAAATCTATTCATGATTAAGTTTATGGTATGTTTGTCTTCATTAAGGTTAGTACAATCTTTATTAACTTTAGACTTGTCATATCACCTTAATAAAATTATGAATGCTTGATAGAAGATATTCATTGATTAGGGTTTTGACACTTATGATTGTACTAATGCATTATGGTGTTGTATGAGGTTGATGTTGTCCGCTAACATGAAAGGTACATCAAGAAAGACAAATCATGTTCTAGTTCAAGAACATACGACCATGGTGACATGAAGACAAAGGTTCATCCTTTTGCATGGATCACATAGAAGATCTACTTACGAGGTATGTATAACTTGGTTCTATAATGGTTAACCTATGAGATATGCAGGTTACTAGCACAAGTCACTTAAGAGAACAAGAAGACATCATGTGGTTATGTTAGACAATAACCAGCTAAGATATTAATCTAGGTATGTTTTTTCTATATCAAGTTAGAATCCTAACTTGTGTTAGAATCTCTTATATAAGTATACATGGCATGATTGATAATGATTATTCATTGAAGTTAGTAATCATGGGTTTAGGCATATTATGCTTCTTACTTTGATTGATGATATGACCAACCAGAAGAGTCCTATGGTCAATAAGAATATGCATGAGTAAAAAAAGTATTCCATGAAACCTTGAATACTAATGTTTATTATCTGTGTTTGAAATGATCATGACTATACATGTTTAAGATTATGTTGTTTTAGTATCTATACTAATGAATGTATGATTATGTATGAGATCTTGAGGATGGCACAATCATGACACTAGTGCACACTTCAGCATGCATATTGATTGAGGATGGATATAAGTTCAAAGATAGGTAATCCAAGAAGCAAAGATCAAGAGGGAGCACACTCCAGTAGTTCCTGCAAGGAAGCAAATATTGAGAGGGAGTCCACCCTACAACCAAACAAAGATAAGTATTTGAATTGTCATTTCTTGCATACTTGTTTGTTTAAATAATATTGTTCAATGATGTATATGCTTATGTTCTTAGACTTAGGGTGTGTATTATGCATATTGGAATAATTGCATTAATGAACAGTATAGTACTAATATGTATGTGACAGGTAAGTGGCCTATGGCACTGTGCAACATTCCGTTGCTACTTATCTAGAATGAAACCTCTTTGCTGACATGTTGGGAATTGTGCACACTCTTAACAATGTTCTGGTAAAGATTGGAAGGCATCTAGAAAGTTACGGGATATGGATAAATGTTGTATTGAAGCATTGGCTAAATTAATTGCATGACTGTATGACATATTTCTTTATGTGTAAGAAATTGTTCTAAAAACTATGAGATGTTTCTAATCATGCAATTTAACAAAGCTATCTATTGAAGATATTGAAGATATTGAAGTTCCCAGGATTTAGGAAGAATGCCATGATCGAGGAGTACCAGTCGATCATGAAGAATGATATTTGGGATGCAATCCCAAGACCTGAAGGGAAGTCTGTTGTGACTTCCAAGTGGATCTATAAGATCAAGTATGCTGCAGATAGCAGCATAGGGAAATATAAAGCAAGGTTTGTAGCTCATGGCTTCTCCCAGAGAGAAGAGATTGATTATGAAGAGACCTTTGCTCCTATGGCCAGATACACTTCCATTAGATCAGTACTTGCTCTGGCTGCAGTGATGAAATGGAAGGTACACCAGATGGATGTCAAGACAGCTTTCTTGAATGGTGTAGTTGAAGAGGAAGTGTATGTGGAGCATCCACTCGGGTTTGAGACACATGACTGAGAGTCACATGTGTGCAAACTGAAGAAAGCCCTATATGGTTTGAAACAGGCACCCAAGACCTGGTATGGCAGGATAGATGGCTTCCTATCCAATTTGGGCTTTACCAAGAGTAAAGCGGATTCAAACCTTTACTACAAGGTTGAGGAAGGCAATCCAGTGATACTACTATTGTATGTGGATGACCTGTTTGTAACAAGTGAGGATAGATTGATTGCCGACATGAAGAGGAAGCTTGCTGTCGAGTTCGAGATGAATGACTTGGGTATGATCCACTAGTTTCTTTGTATGGAGGTGTGGCAGAGTGCAAATGGAATCTTCCTTGGACAAGGGAAGTATGCAGTGGAAACCCTAAATATGTTTGGGATGATGGACTGCAAGGCCATGGCCACACCTATGGTATCAAACCTGAAGCTTTTGTGTGATGCTTCATTTGAGCCAGTTGATGTCACTGTGTATCATCAGATGATTGGGTGCTTGATGTACCTGATGAACACTAGACCAGATATTTGTTTTGCGGTGAACAAATTGAGCTAGTTCCTGATGAATCCTAGACATGTTCACCTGATTACTGTAAAGCATATTCTGAGGTACCTAAAGGGTACGGTTGACTATGGGATCAAGCATGATGCGAATCAAAGGTTTAACCTAGAGGGTTATGTTGATTCAGATTGGGCAGGCAGTGCTACAGATAGGAAGATCACTTCTGGGTGTTTCTTCAGTATGGGATCAGGTGTGATCTCTTGGTTTAGTAGGAAGCAGTCCTGCATAGCACTGAGTACAGCTGTAGAATAGTATGTCGTAGCTTGTTCGGCCAGTTGTGAGGCAATATGGCTTAGGAAGCTACTGTCTAAGTTATTTGATCTCTCATTGGTTGCTACTTGTATCTTCTGTGACAACCAAAGTTATGTGAAGTTGTCTAAGAACCTGGTGTTCCATGACAGGTCGAAGCACATCGAGATCAAATATCACTATATCAAGGATATGGTGTAGAGAGGAGCAGTGAAGCTCTTGTATGTTGCGATGGATGAATAGATTGCAGATGTGCTGACGAAGCCACTAGCCAGAGTGAAGTTCGAGTACTTCAGAGAGAGGCTTGGTGTTCTTCAGATTGACAACACTTCAAGGAAGAAGTGATGGACATATTTGCTGGAAGCCATTCCAAGCATGGTGAGAGGAGGATCCTTCCCATGGCTGTGGATGTATTTGCTGGATGCTTGTTATGATCAGTTGGATCATGTATATGTATATGCATCATGTTGGATGCTTGTTATGATCAGTTGGATCATGTATATGTATATGCATCGTGTTGGATGCTTGTTATGATCAGTTAGATCATGTATATGTATATGAATCATGTTGGATTCTTGGACCATGTATCTGTATATGTATCAAGTGGATACGTTGTATGATCAAGTAGACCATGTATGTTGATATATATCAGGTAGATACATTGTATGATCAAGTGGATCATGTATCTGTGTATGTATCACGTGGATACATTGCATGATCGGGTGGATCATGTATGATGATATGTATCAGGTAGATACTTGGTATGCATCAGGTGGATGCATTGTATGATCAGGATGATCATAGATGATGAGCTTCAAGATGTTGCTCCAGATGACATGCATCAGGACGATGCAGTGATGATGATCAGGACGATCATGTACATCAGGATGATGTATGGTGAAGTATCAGGTTGATACTCTATGGCCGTGGACAGGTTGTGCAAGGGTAGCATGTAATAAGTCCTGGAGATCTAGATAGGATGAAAAAGGCCTCATATGCTCTTCGGAGATCTTGATTCGCAAGACACTCTTTTAAGGTTTTGCTAGACCACATGTAATAAGTCCTGGAGATCTGGATAGGATGAAAAAGGCCTTAGATGCTCTTTATAGATCTTGCTTGGCAAGACACTCTTTTAAGGTTTTATGGGGACTACATGTAATAAGTCCTGGACATCTAGACATGATGAAAAATGCCTCAGATGCTCTTTAGAGATCTTGCTTGGCAAGACACTCTTTTAAGTTTTTGTGGTAGGGGTCACATGTAATAATTCTTGGAGATATGGACAGGATGAAAAAGGCCTCAGATGCTCTTTAGAGATCTTGCTTGGCAAGACACTCTTTTAAGGTTTTGTGACAGTCACATGTAAAAGATCCTGGGAGATCCAATAGGTTGAGTTGTGTGCTTGTAAAATGTCTGGGATGCTCTTTCGAGGTTTTGTTGACGCACATAATCAGTCCTGAGGATTCCACTGTATGGCCAGTGATGATGAAGACCTACAGGTGGTGGGCCTACATCCAGTATGAAAAAGGACTGGCTCTGTAGAACTTCCTATGACAAGTAGATTCATAGATTGATTGAGATAGCAGCAGCAATGACAATGACGATGATTCAAGGATGATGATTTGATGACGATGATCCAGAGAAGAAGACATGTACTAGTAGATATGTGTCGAGAAATACCTTCCTAGTTAAGAGGGAGTGTTGATGTAATTGTAACTTTGGAATGTATTTCACCCATGTATATTGTATTCCTATAGAGATGTTATTATTCCTCTATACGGAAGTGTCGTCATTTATATTGTAAGTGTTGTAACTCATACTTGATGGGTTATTAGACCACCTTGATGGGCTTGGCCCTGTATGAGTCATGTGGGTAAAAGGGTTATTAAACCATTCTATTAGGGGTCAGCCTTGTCATCATTATGTTATGTGGTTAATTTAAGGCCGACCTAGTAAAGGTCATTAGGCAAGTCAAGTATAAATAGAGTGCAGGAGGCACTCTGTTTGCTCATTCACTTTCTCACTCATACTCTCATTGGAGAGTGGCGCACTTGTGGAGGAGGAGAAGCTGCTGCTAGGAGAAGGCCATCTCTTATGCTTGGGTTGTATTATTGCTATATCTATCTATGAGAAAGTTGCGGGGTTTTTCATCTTCTTGTTTTTCACCGATGAAACTCTGTGTCTCTTGTGTGCTTGCATTATTGTGTCAATGATTGATATGCTGTAGATATGCTGTACATGTTATTCTCTCAGTTAAGATCCTAGATCAGATTGAAATTTCTGAAAAACTAACAGTTCACTGGATTGGACAAGAGGAATATTAGTTTTTGATTGCAAAGGCATGGTAGGAGTAATATTTTCATCCAATGGAGTATCTAACTAAGAATTCATGGGTCGCTGCATAGCATTGAGATCAACCAAAGTATATAACCCAGTTGAAGTAGGTGATTTAGGAGATTGTACAACTAAGTTAGAAGGATTGGGAGTAGGAGAAAAAATGTGAGGTGAATTTGGAGTGGTCTGATGAATAGGTTCATCAATAATAGGTACTTCTGATAGACCACTATATGGGGATGGATGAGGAGTATCACCATTAACAATTTGAAATCTTTCAGGAGTAGATGTCTCTGGAGGTTCTTGAACTACTGGGGTTGCATTGACAACTTGCACATGTTTCTCTTTTTCCAAATGGATAATATCACTAATGGATGTTTGGAGTGGAGGGTTGACAAATAACTTAGCTTGCTTTGCAACCTTCATTGATATATTTGTTACTATCTTATAAATAAGAGTAGTATTGTAAATAGATTAAGTATGAGAAACATACTTACTTTGAAGGATGCGAATCTGTTGTATGAGAGTGTTCAGATTCTGAATGTGAGTAGAATATTGAGCCTCAAATATAGGATTCTTACCCTGCATCTTATCTAACTTCTGTTGTGTAGTGGATTGGGATAAATTTGAACTAACTACTTAGTATGGCCTTATTGGTAGCCTCCATTGCTTCTCTAGAAGCCTCTTGTTGTTGTTGGAAAATTTTGTCTCTTTCCTCCATAACTCTAAGCCTTTGTTGTCTTTGAGCTTCATGTATAAGGATCCTATGATCTACATTTGTTACTTTACCCAAAACCTCTTCAAAACTATGACGATTATGGTATAAGGAATCATCAGGATACTCCTCATGTACATAGGTATTTTTTAAATGTGCTTGTATGACATGGTGTTCTGTAAACCCCTTAGGATCATGCATGATTTTTCCTACAAAATCCAATTTGAGTTGATCGATTTCCTTAGCCAAAATAATACCATGAGATGCATTCTGAATTATAAAATGTCCAATATACAAGGGGAATTTAGGCCATGCTCTCCCCTTCGAAGAATGAGATTGACCATGAACTCCATCATAAATAGTATGAACATATACCTCAGCAAGGATCATCATGTCTGGAACAAGTCTTGGAAATAGGTGCACTGATTTACTACCACAAATTTTGAGGTAAGTAAAATAGTCACCAACATAACAATCTCCCATGGTATAAATTAGAGAAATGGAATTTTATGAAACCCTAGGGGCACTCCTTTTGAAAATAGCAAAATAGATAGCAATGATGAATTTAAAGAGAAGAGAGGACCTTTGTTCTGTAATGTTAGTTCTCGACGTTTCAAATATGTTATAAATGTAGGGTTTGTAGTTATATTCCCAAATAATTGAACAATAAATGTGAATTTGGGTATTTCCCCTGGTCCAATGCCAGTTCATGGCAGGATAAGTGAAGGCAGCACACACAACATCCATCAAGTATGCAGACTTATAAAAATTGGGATTTTTAATAGTTGGAGACTTTTATTCCTGAGAAATGGCATCTCTGAAGGTAACAAAAAAAATCTGGGCCCAATTAAAGTTTTGACTTGTGGTTCATATGTAGTGAGCTAGGGGGGGCCATTCCAGTCTGAAGTACTAGAAATTTTCTACACCGTAAAACCGACCTAGCATGGCAGTGAGTAGTTTGTATGGCTCTCTGAGAAAGGAAATTGGGTATTGCCTATTTGGCCTGAGTATAATGGTATTAGGGTCAGCCATCCAAGTCTTCAGGAGAACGCCTGGTTCATATGTGTTTCCAAGTTCCTTTATAAAATCTTGTGTAAGAATCTACTGTGAGGTATTTAACGCATAAATCCTTGCAAATGTATCTGGTTTGAATGAAGCATAAACAACCCGTTTGGAGTCTCTAAATGTACTGGTTGGGGTACCTGCATAATTCATCATCCACTTTACCAGGTTTGTATATGGCATGACGATAGGATGAGAAACAATAACATGGAGATGCGAGCTATTGATGGTCTGGTAGATGGGGGATGCCTCTTTGAATTTTTAGAAGTCATCGCTATAAAAAAACTATAGATTTTGGCCCAATCTAGACAACGTGTATTGGAGACCCATGCATCTGTATTGGAATAGAATCCAAAATTTGGGTCTTTAAGCTTCAATCCTCCACAGCCACTTTAGACCTAGTTGTTTTAGCCATGGCGAAGGAAAAATGGTCTTGCAATGCAACAAAGACCCAAATAAGACACTTAAACATGAAAAATTAGAGAAAAAATTAGTAAAATAATACAATAACTGTAAAATCCTAAAATAAATTGGACTAAACTGATAGAGTTCACTTGTAGAGACGGAGGACATTGGTAGGCTAAGTTCAAAATTCAATGTGCATTAATGGCGAAAAAAATTCGAAAACAGATTAAGTAAATGTTAGATTAGGCCAAATCAATTGTGCATTAATTACTGTCGAGTTGCCCTGAGAGCGACTGTTAAATCTTAATAGTTTACCGATCACATTAATTAGGTTGGTTTTCAAAATATTTTGGTGCATGGGAAAATATGAATTTTGGCTGTGGAAATAGGAGTGTCAACGTAGGTCCCTAAAACTCAAAAAAAGAAAAAGAAAAAAAAGACAAGATTTGGGAGTAGGGGGAAGACTGATATGAGAATTCATAACATCTTGATTATCTACTGCTACAATTGATTATAAATTTAATAAGCTGAGAGTTGGGAGTCGGGGATGAAATTGGTGTAACAATTCATAATGCCCTGACTCTCGACCTCTGCAATTTGTGATAAATGCGAAAATTCGGGAGTAGGGACGTCGAGATTGAAATTCAATCAAAAGAAATATCTTCCCCAAATACCGATTGCTGATGTTAGAATGAAAAATCGAGAAACTTAAATAATTTTAATTTGATTTCATGTCGACTTATGACTTCCAAAAACGTTGGAGTCAGAAAGTCAGGAGTGTTAACCTAAATTTCTTCAAATTTTCTCCCGACTCCCAAGTGTCGAAATTAAAAAAAATAAAACGTCAGTATTTGGACGTCAAGATGGTCGATAAGGGCTTATAATAATTCTAACTTCCGACTTCCAAAATATTTTTTCTTCTACTCAATTAAATGAATTAGAAAAATCGGAACTAATATCATTCAAAAGTCAGTTTGTTTTAGATTTTCCTTTCAAAAAGAATAACCTCAAACAAAATTAAGTAAACAAATTAAGAAAATAATTTTAAGAAAAATAAACTAAGTAAACAACACTACAAATAGGGGGCGAATCCCACCTTTATTAAACAAGGTGGGATCGTTGTGGCTATAACAAATGGAGGCTCACTAGGAAGAACCAATTATCTCTGTCTGCTCATTAGAATGCTAACGTATTTTTAAGGTTTAGTCAAGGTTCAGATGCTTGAGACATAACTAATTCACCTCTCAAGGATCACAAACCTGAGAGCTTCTTAGAAAATAATTGGAAGTTTAATAATGAATAATCGAAATTACCAGGAAGTAGAATGAAGCCTGTTTTATAAAGTAAATTGGATATTATACAAGAAAGAAGGACAATAGAGAATTACCTTTTCTAAGAATGATAAAGACTAGAACATGAGCAAGGATAGTCTAGGTAACATATTGAAAGTCAAATCCTAATGTCACATGCATTTCCACTACTGCTAGTAGGCATCCACATCCTCAACGAGGTTTCCATTTAATCTAGAGGATCACTTTTATCCCATCAAGTAGAGATATTTGTGTAAAATTATCATGTATAATAGATTTTATCAAAAGAAAAGTAAAGGACACTGCCATCACTTGGTGATCAGCTGATGGCAGCACCATTCACAAAGACTTGTAGAAAGTGATCAGGCTGGCTTGTGATAAGTCCCCTTGCCTTCTAGGTAAAACTAAAAAGGATTTATCTTAGCTTGGTGACCAACTAATGATAAATTCATTCTACAAGAATGAATGATCATGGTCAGACCGGCTTGTGATAAGACCTAATGTCCTTCAAGTCAACTTTTGGATTTACATTTGATTATTTATTTTAAATAATTTTTGCTAAGGGATTACTACAAGTCACCAATTTGGCTTGGTAACCAATTAATAATAGTGTCATTCACTAGTACTCGTAGATCATGAATAGGATGACTTGTAATAATATCTCATATGCTTCAATTTTTTAAGCTGAGAGCAATCTCACTGGCTTGGAGACTAGATGCAAATATTCCATTCCATCAACACCTATGAACATGATAGGTCGGCTCGTAATGAGACCCCCTATCTCGCAGTTCACCCTTAAAGTCATTTTTGTTTGAATAAATTATTTCAATTAGTGATTAAACATATAGATATTAGAAGATGGGAAGCAAATCCAAGTACTCCTTAAGAGCTAGGAATGACATAAAGTATTTAAATATTTTCCACTCGAGAATGTCGATTACTCATGCCAATTCAAGGGAATTCTTTTCAAAGAAAATTATATCTATAGTACCTTAAATCTTTTTTGAACTCTGCTTAAATATGAAGGTTTCCCCTTGAAAATTTTGATAAATGATACTCGGCAAAGATATTTCATAATCTCATAGGTAAATGACCTATAAGAAGGAATCAATGAGCTAGAAGTTCGCCATAAGATGACCTGCTTAAAACCTATTTTGCATTCCTTTGACCTTTTGAAGAAATAGGTAATTCCCGAGAGAATAACTAAGCCACTTTATTGAAATCAAAATGATAAGCTATGAAACTCAATAGCAAAAACAATAATAAAGAAAAGAAGAAGAACACACCACACTATGTACAAACCTAGTAGGAGAAAACTAGGAAAATTATTTCTTCAAAACCTGAATATTCACTAGATAAGTCTGAGGGTACCCTTCCAGTTTCTGCAATTAGAAAGTGTCGGGGCCCAATTTTTCAAAAATACTAAATGGCCTCATCCACAAATGTTGAAACTTGGTATGTTCACCCTTTTCCTCATGGGGTTTATCCCATTTCAAAACATGGTATCCCACTTGAGAATCCCTCTAAGAAGATAATTTCTTATCAAACTAGCATTTGACCAACTACTGGTGTTGATAAAATTTATTTTTGGACTTCTCCCTCTCTTCCTTTAATCAGAGCAAGTTATTGATCCTATGTTTTAAGGCAGAGTATTCATCCTCTTAAACATATTCAGATAATTGAAGGGAAGGAAAGGCCATATTTGGAGGCAATATAGCTTATGTTTCATAGACTAGGAAATAGGGAGAGTTACCAATGACAACTTTAGGAGTTACCCTGTCTTCCCACAGGGCGTTGAACAATTGAGTGTTTCAACTTTTTTATTACTTGATATAGTCCTTTTTAATATTTTGATCAGATTATTATTAGTGGATTCAACCAAATCATTTCCCTGAGAGTAATAGTTAGCAAAATATTTTATCTTGATACCTTTTTCTAATGCATATTGAATGATATCAACAGAAGAAAAATATGAAGCATTATCAAATACTAAGAATTCAAGGACACCAAACCTGGTTACTATATAACTCTCAAGGAAAGAAATAACATGATTGGTGTTGACTAGTTTGAGTGGAACTGCTTACACCTTGTTATGGCTTAAAATGACACTTCTCTGTCCGTGACGATACTTGCATCGCTTGGTCACATGACGACACTTCTTGAGATCAAGTTTAGTCACACAACAGGACACTTGTGGATTGAAGGGTCATTAGGGACACTAAACATGATTGAAATTACCTCACTCTTGGCCCATTTGATGGTTATAGCCGTTAAGAACACTTTTCTAGACCAAACCACCTCCCGAAAATAATTAGAAAACCCTATTTTTGGCCA
The DNA here is from genome assembly GCA_027924585.1 of Larix kaempferi. Classification (NCBI taxonomy): domain Eukaryota; kingdom Viridiplantae; phylum Streptophyta; class Pinopsida; order Pinales; family Pinaceae; genus Larix; species Larix kaempferi. Next base: position 274,728 of record BSBM01000259.1, on the reverse strand, counting down.
TTTTTTCACAAGAAATGTTGGTATTCTATGCAAGAGTAGTGTTTTTCCCTTGAAAAACTCTACTCTACTTCATAAGAGTAGAGTTCAAATGCTGCTTTGCAGTAGAAAAGTAGAGTTTTTTCCTGAAGCAGTCAAAATCTCAAATTTTGGTTGAAATTGAGTTAGTTTGGGAACATCCTCATCGGTTATAACTACTTTTCCTCTCCTTCATTGACTATATAAGGAAGGTAGAAGGGCCATGAGAAAGAACCAAGCCCATAACAATGATATGCTAGAGGAATGGAGACCCTTATCCCCCTCTCTTGTGCCTCAGTTTCTGATAAACCCTAGCACAACTAATTCGAGGTTGGGATCCTTGGAGAATAGAAGCAGGAGATTGTGAATCTAGGTTTCGTGAAGTGCCAAGCTTGAAGGAAGGTATAATTTTATGTACTTGCTTAATTCATTAATAAAGATCAAATGTTCTTCCCTTTCTAAATATGACTTACTCATGTGTGTCTCAGATTTGATTATATTTTGCTTATAGTTTGATGTCTTCTTCTATTATGAATATCATTCTTGTATATGTAGTCAAATGTATTTGAGAAAGGTATGAAGTTGTTTTGCAGGTGTGGGCATTGCGACACTGAATAGCATTGAAGAGCAAGGAAGGGGAGGCTGGGATCAACCTTTTGAATAAGGTGCACACCCTTCTAATCTCTTTGCTTACTAGTTGTACTTGCAGAACATTTGTATATCTATCTTTCATACCTAAAGTTGGTATTTTCTCCCTTGAACTATAGGTGTATTTCCCTCACAACAAACTAGCGACTCCACTGGGGAAAGCCTATCTAGTTAGGGGTATCCAAGGTCATTTCTTCATTTATTGTTTGAAGGTCTTTGTTCATTTTCTTGATTAGAACCAGTTATTAGGCTCTGTTGGACCCTCCTTGGCTCTTACAGACCCTTCCTAGCCTTTACAAACCCTTACTGGCTTAGGTGTGTGGGGTTTTAGCCCCATTTTTTCAACTTTTCCTAGAAAAATGTTGCTTTTGCTTAACACAGTAGCTTTTTTCTCCTGAAAAAACGCTGCTTTTGCTTAACACAGTAGCTTTTTTCTCCAAAACAATGTTGGTTTATCTCTGCACAGTAGATTTTTCTTGAGAAAAACGCTGGTTTATCTATGCACAGTAGCGTTTTTCTCCTGAAACTGAGTTTTTGAGTTTTGATATGTTTTCGGGGAGCTGTGGCTACATTTTTTGGGGTCCCTGATCACCCTAGGTCTGAGTTAAACCACTATAAGTGGTATCCTATCCTTGTACTAATCCTATGCTCATGATTTGGACCTTCTTTGATCAATTTGGGCTTGTTTGGAAAGTTTTTGGGGCTTGTTGACCCAAGTTGGGGGGTTGTAGACCAATTTGGTGTTTTGTACCCTGATTTGAGTCTGACTGAATGTGCTTGCTCCATTTCCACTGGATTTGAAATCTATTGAGTCTACTTGACCCTGTTTGTATCTATTTGAGTGAAATTTCTCTTTAGATTGGTTTCTTATCCTCCCTTATGCTTTTAGTTTTCTTTTTGTAGTGAAAGCTCAAGTGTCTTTGCTGTTGTTCAGGACCTTCACTGCATTGTTTATGTGCATACCTGACTTTACCAAACCATACTTCTTTGTAGGTCATTTTCTTTGTTTGGGTCTAAAAGTAGGTTTCGTACATTTTTCCCAATGGTTGGCATGCTTACATCAATAAGAATCTGAAAGTCGTATTGGTAGCTTTCACTGTTTCAATAAGGAAACCTAAAAGTTCTTTGCTTTTGCTTTGATAGTAGGTTACTTTCAATTTCAGTTCTTTCTTACCTTGAAAAGCATAATTTTTTTTTTTTTTTTTTGAGTAGAGTACCTTGCAAGTGGCTTAAAGGATTTAAGAGTGCTTTGCATCAAAAAGAATAAATTTTCTTTTGCATACTTATTTGTTTGAGTAGCTGCATCCTTAGGTTTTGAGTATAATTTTGTACATTTAGACTTTATTTTTATCGTTTTGCATTCGAAAAGACTAAAAATTGCATTTTCATATGCATTCTAGATATTATCATTAAGACTTGCATTGAAAAGAAAATATTTATTTAGTGGTAAGCACTTCATTTCAATATTCTATCTCGGTTATAACCACTCTCACACACCCACTACCTTTTTGAGTAAGCAAGTAACCTTTAAAATGAATCTTAATAAAATGTACTAGTAACATTTTCTTTTCTAGGTTACACTATTCACCAACTAGTTTTTGTTAGGATCTTGCGTTTAAAACACCTTAAACCACCCAGGATCACACATTACGCAAAAATCATATTTTGACTATCATAGGTAAACCCACCTCATTCAAAAATTTCTTGGGATCTATGCAGTAGGTATTGTGAGATCAGATTGTCGGGAATAAACCTCCTACTTTTTGTTTCAAGCATATACTAGGATTGGATCGCGTTTGGGGACTCTTTTGAGTTTCAGGCTCAGTTACCCTGCCCACGCCTTCTGATTCGACCAATGACTGTTCCCTTGGGATTTTTCGATGTGGTGGTATCCTTAGTATCTGACCATAGGATCATACACAGGTGACGATGGAGGGTTATATCTATTGTACCTAGGATAGACGTGGGAGGAAATCCCTTGCAGTTCTTTGGGAGGGAGATTGGGTGATTCTAGTGCTTGCACCCTTACTCATTGTATTGTGGACCCCGGGTAACTTTCTTTCTTCCTTCGTTGATCTATTCTGGGCCCTCATCATCCGAGACTCTTCTCCGGAAGGCATCTGTTTTCCTGGTTTGATTTACTTAGGACCTTTTTTAGTGGTGTGCTCTTTGTGCTACTTGTCTTAGTTTTCCTTAGATAAATTCTTGCTCATCTGAGTAGGAAACTATGTCTAGCATTTCGGTGAGCAGCAATCAAGGTACCCCTGTTCCAGGGGCTCCTTGTGCTATTCCATTCATTGGACACATTGGTACTCACTTAATGGCTACTCTGAATCTTCCTAGATTCACTATTGGGCTACCAATTTGGTTGTTTTCCACTCTGAATTCCTTGCATGCTCCTGATGCTTCTTTTGTAAGCACCTCAAATCAAGAGCATTAGAACCTTAGGCCTTCTTTACCAATAACATCTTCTCCTCCTCCTTCTACCTCATGTGGCGAAAGCAGCAATACTAGTAACCAACAGTCTAAAAGGAATATACGGAGGAAGAATATGAAGAAGATGCCAAAACAAGGGGGCAACAACCCATTCACTGCAAGTAATGCTGAGGGAAATCACCCTGCCTCTGCAAATCATGCAGGGGGAACCTACCCAGCCTCTGGAGTTCATGCTGGGAGAAAACTTTTAGTCACTAAAAATCACACTGAAATTTTGTCTTCAACCACTATCAATCACGTTGGGGACATGTCATTGACCACTGCTAGTCATATTAATGACAAGTCACCAGTTCCTGTGAGTCATACTGGAGACACCAGATCAACCACTACAAATCATGCTGAGGGAGTTGACATTGTCGACAAACCCAATAAACAGAAGTATAAGTTCCCTTGCAAGTTTTGTGAGGGAGACCACCTTACTTACTTGTGCCCTGTACTTCCAGAAGTGTGAAAAGTGTGGTCCTTAGTTCAAAAGTCTTTTGCTTCTGAGCAACCATCCACTGTAAGTCATGCTAGGGGCAAGCTGTCATCTAATGCTAGTCATACTGAGAGTACTGACGTTGTAAAGGAGTCTCAACCTATAGGATGGAAACCAAAGTTCCCTTGTAAACTTTGTAAGGGATATCACCTTACTCACCGATGCCCTGCCATTCCAGAGGCACGAAGAGTGTGGTCCATGTCTAAAGGAATATCTATTCCTAAGTTGTCTATAGATTACCTACAGTCAGATCAACCTTTGGTTGATAAAGTGGTTGAACCAATGAAATCTTTGGTTGACCCCACTCTTCCTTCGGAGAGTGAAGTGATCGAATCGATGCAATCTTCGATCGATCCCATCAGTCCTACAAAGATTGATGCACCTACTATGGAAGTCTTCTGCATTACCAGTTTGGATGTTCCTGAAAAAGGGGGCACTTCATTTGTGTCATGTGAACCCCTACCAAGCCCTGGGATTGTTTCCTTTGATTGGAATAGTCTAGCTGAACCTCGTCTCCCTTCTTCGACACCTTTCCAGATAAAGGTTGATATCGGGAACCATACGGTTGATCGATGCATTATAGATGAAGGAGATTATGTTAGTATCTTATCTGCTTATGCTTGGAGAGATTTGGGTTTCCCTAATGTTATTCAAGCTATTAATTGGCCATTGACCTTCGATAGAAGACCTAGTGAACCAATCGGATTCCTCCGTCAAATACCTGTTACTTTGGGTGGAAAAACAGTCTTACTTGATTTTACGGTTTTAAAGGATCCTGTGGACTTTGATATGATCCTTGGGCATGATTACATTTATGCTAGGCATGCTGATTTGGAGTAGGACTGAACACATGATGAAACATACTGACAACAAGGAATGGCTGACACCTGAGGTCAAGGAAACTATAGAATGGCCGACACAGGTTATATCCTTGAACAGTGAGCACGACACAAGAGTGACTTACGCAGCTTTTAACACAAAGAGACCACGATGCAAATCTGCAATGTAGGAGACATTAACAGATTCTCCATATGATTGGAAAACTAACCAAACAGAGGAGTAAGAACTCTAAGATCAGGTTTATCCTAAGGTCAAGACTATAACCCAACTTGTTTGATAGACTCAAAATAGGTGCTTTCTTCAAGGAGACAATGGACTTGCTTCCATCATATTGAAAGATATTTTAACATTCTTCCCTTCCCTTTCCTTTTTCATTTTTTAACAAGATTGACAAATAACTAAAGCATGCTCAATGGTATTTTCATATTTAAGGAGTCTGAAAAACCTAGAAGAAAACTCCATACACCTATCTATGGATTTTATATCGAGCCCAGATTGGTCTGTGCTCGGCGGTGTTTTCTTGCTTATAGAGTTGAAAAACTTAAACAGCCCTCTATCAACCATCTTGTGGATTTCACATCGAGCCCGAGTAGGTGAATGCTCGCTTGGTGTTTTCACATTTTGAGAGTCTGAAAACACTAAAGATGACTCCAAAGGTCATTTTTCATAAAGTTAGTCTCCTTCCCCGAAAAAGTGTAAAATAATGGAAGAAGAACTCTTCTAGCGCATACCAGAGTATACCTAGAGTATACATTTTCCGTAAATTATCCACCAAGGCCCGAAAAAGGGATAATTCTATACCTATGTGGATGTCGGTTCAGTTATTTTAACGAGCCCGAAAAGACAACTATGCTCGGCAAACTTTTCCTATTTAAGGAGTCTGAAAAGGGATTAAAAGAACTCCATAAGGATCTTTTCCGTAAAAGTTTAACGAACCCAAAAAAGTAAACTCGTGACCTCCTTACTGTTGTTAACGAGCTCAAAGGAGATAGGAAAATGCTCATAAATTCCTTACTGTTTTTAACGAGCTCAAAGTGAAGATGAAAGAAATGCTCGTAGCCTCCTTACTATTTTTAATGAGCTCGAAGGAAAGGTGAAAGAATGGTCATAACCTACTTACTGTTTTTAATGAGCTCGAAGTAAAGGTAGAAGAATGCTCGTAACCTACTTACTATTTTTAACGAGCTCGAAGTAAAGGTAGAAGAATGCTCGTAACCTACGTATTGTTTTTAACAAGCTCGAAGTAAAGGTAGAAGAATGCTCGTAACCTACTTACTATTTTTAACGAGCTCAAAGTAAAGGTAGAAGAAATGCTTGAATAGGGAGGAGACGAGTGTCAGGGACATGCGAAACTAGCTCCAAGCTCATGGAACAAAGCTATGCCTAATGCAAGGAACATGAGCAAGATAAGGACACTTAGGGTGTGTCTCCTCCAGGTAAAGGGTGTCAAATTGCGAAGGAAAAATGATACAGGGTTTAGCGGAAATGAGATCAGAGATGGAGACTTATATATCGAGCTAAAAGCATGGAAGCCGGCATCAAGCTCATTAGCGCAAGCGAGATCATAACAGATGCATATGCAACTTGAACACAAAGATGGGATCCTTATCAGGGATGGCCAGAAATATATGAGGAAGAAAGATATGAGGCTTCTTCTCAAAGTCATGGTAAATCTAAAAAGGCTCCCGAACCTATGAGGAAAACTCAGCATGGGCACCAAAATGGCATAAGGGTGCTGACTAGGGTGACCCATATTAGGTAGGCTCTGCTGTCGGACTAGTGCACAATGCATAAAGAGATGGCTAACACACCAATATCCAACAAGTTCGACCCTATGGCGAATTCGGATGGAAAAAGGTTCAAATGCAACATAACAACGGGGAAGCCTAAACCTATATGCAAGGTTCTGAATATACCTAACATGGTCACACAAGGTGTCGTAAAAGACCAGTAAGCAAGTATAAATCTAGTTAAGAATCCTGTCTCCAAGAAACATTAGTACCAAGATCATATCCAAAACATATGTAAAGAATGACTCGATACAAATCACTGTGGTAGAAATACTTTCAACTTCACTATCATCAACAATGGGCATAAACAAGGAAGAGTTTTCAGATGAAAATTCTATAATACCCAAGCCCGAGGACTTACAATCTACACGATCGACTTCAAGATGAAGATCAAAGTTGAAGGACATGATGGAATCTGTAGAAACAAATTTATCATCACGGGAGTTGAAAATTCTAGAAGAAGAATCAAACTCAGCAGGAACACCGATTTGTGGATCTATAGGAGAGTCCAAAGACTCAACAATAGGAAGATCAGACTTTAAGGTCAAACCGGGGCTGGACATAACTGCGACTGGATCAACATCCAAATGAATGGTAGACTATACTATGGAATCTAGGAAAACTTCATCGGAAGGAATTATATCATCCCAGATAGAACACATATCTAAACATTCAGATGGAGGTGTCACTTGGTCAAAAGCTGGGACTAAGTCCCGAGAAGGTAAGCATGAACTCAGAGACTCCTTCTCCATAGCAGTGGAACTCAAGGAACAATATGCCACATAAATTCCATGTGACATAGTAGTGCATAATGATGAGGGATCTGACTGAGCTACAATTGTAATAAGGAGGATCAACGAATGCAAGTTGGTCAATAGTGACAATGCTTTCGTTATGAGGAAAAATACATCATACGAAAATGCGTAGACACCACAACATGCATAGCATAAATGTAGTCACGCCCGAGGATCATATCAAAGTCCACAGGGTCCTTTAAAACCATAAAATCAACTAAGACTGTTTTTCCACCCAAAGTAACAGGTACTTGATGGAGGAATCCGATCGGTTCACTAGGTCTTCTATCGAAGGTCAACGGCCAATTAACAGCTGGAATAACATTAGGGAAACCCAAATCTCTCCAAGCATAAGAAAATAAGATACTAACAAAATCTCCTTCATCTACAATGCATCGATCAATCGTATGGTTCCCGATATCAACCTTTATCTAGAAAGGTGTCAAAGAAGGGAGACGAGGTTCGGCTAGACTATTCCAATCAAAGGAAACGATCCTAGGGCTTGGTAGGGGTTCACATGACACAGATGAAGTGCCCCCTTTTTTAGGAACATCCAAACTGGTAATGCAGAAGACTTCCGTAGTAGGTGCATCAATCTTTGTAGGACTGATGGGATCGGTCGAAGATTGCATCGATTCGATCACTTCACTCTCTGAAGGAAGAGTGGGGTCGACCAAAAATTGCATTGGTTCAACCACTTTATCAACCAAAGGTTGATCTGACTGTAGGGAATCTATAGAAAACTTAGGAACAGAGATTCCTTCAGACATGGACCACACTCTTTGTGCCTCTAGAATGGCAGGGCATCGGTGATTAAGGTGATCTCCCTTACAAAGTTTACAAGGGAACTTTGGTTTCCGTCCTATAGGTTGAGACTCCTTTACAGTGTCAATACTCTTAGCATGACTAGCATTAGCTGACAGCTTTCCCCCAGCATGACTTACACTAGCTGGTTGCTCAGAAGCAGAAGACTTTTAAACTAAGGACCACACTTTTCGCACTTCTGGAAGTATAAGGCACAAGTAAGTAAGGTGGTCTCCCTCACAAAACTTGTAAGGGAACTTATACTTCTGTTTATTGGGTTTGTCGACAATGTCAACTCCCTCAGCATGACTTGCAGTGGTTGATCTGGTGTCTCCAGTATGACTCATAGGAACTGGTGACTTGTCATTAATATGACTAGCAGTGATCAATGACGTGTCCCCAACATGACTGACAGTGGTTGAAGACAAACTTTCAGTCTAATTTTCAGTTTGTAAAATTTTTCTCCCAGCATGACCTCTAGAGGCTGGGTAGGTGCCCCCCGCATGATTTGCAGAGGCAGGCTGCTTTCCTTCAGCATGACTTGCAGTGGCTGGGTTGCTGCCCCCTTGTTTTGGCATCTTCTTCCTATTCTTCCTTCGTTTATTCCTTTCAGAATGCTGGTTACTAGTATTGCTACTTTCGCCACATGAGGTAGAAGGAGGAGGAGAAGATGTTATTGTCAAAGAAGGCCCAAGGTTCTGATGCTCTTGATTTGAGGTGCTTACAAAAGAAGCATCAGGAGCATGCAAGGCATTCGGAGTGGAAAACAACCAAACTGGCAGCCCAATAGTGAATCCAGGAAGATTTAGAGTAGCCATTAAGGGAGTACCAATGTTTCCAATGAATGGAACAGCACAAGGATCCCCTAGAACAGGGGTACCTTGAATGGCGCTCACCGGAATGCTAGACATAGTTTCCTGCTCAAATGAGCAAGAAGTTCTCTAAGGCAAACTAAGATAAGTAGAAAAAATAGCACACCACTAAAAAAGATCCTAAGTAAATCAAACCAGGCAAACAGATTCCTTCCGAAAAATATTTTGGGATGATGAGGGCCCAAAATAGATCAACAAAGGATGAAAGATAGTTACCCGGGATCCACAATACAATGACTAAGGGTGCAAGCGCTAGAATCACCCAACTGCTCTCCCAAATACCTGCAAGGGATTTCCTCCCACGTTTGTCCTAGGTACAACATATATAACCCTCCGTTGTCACCTGTGTATGATACTATGATCAGATACTAAGGATACCTCCACACCGAAAACTCCTGGGGGAACAGTCGTTGGTCGAATCAGAAGGCATGGGTAGGGTAACTAAGCCTGAAACTCAAAAGAGTCCCCAAACGCGATCCGATCCTGGTATATGCTCGAAATAGAAAGTAGAAGGTTTATTCCAGACAATCTGATCTCACAAGACCTACTGCATAGATCCCAAGAAATTTTTGAATGAGGTGGGTTTACCTGTGATAGTTGAACTACGATTTTGCGTAATGTGTGATCTTGGGTGGTTTAAGGTGTTTTAAACCCAAGATCCTAACCAAAACTAGTTGGTGAATAGTGTAACCTAGAAAAGAAAATGTTACTAGTACATTTTATTAAGGTTCATTTTAAAGGTTACTTGATTACTCAAAAAGGTAGTGGGTGTGTGAGAGTGGTTATAACCGAGAAAGAATAGTGAAATGAAGTGCTTACCACTAAACAAATCTTTTATTTTCAATGCAAGTCTTAAAGATACGATCTAGAATGCAAATGCAAATGCAATTTTTAGTCTTTTTGAATGCAAAAAGATAAAAATAAAGTCTAAATGTACAAAATTAAACTCAAAACCTAACGATGCATCTACTCAAACAAATAAGTATGCAAAAGAAAATTTATTCTTTTTGATGCAAAGAACTCTTAAATCCTTTAAGCCACTTGCAAGGTACTCTAGTCAAAAAATAAATAAAAAAATTTATGCTTTTCAAAGGTAAGAAAAACTGAAATTGAAAGTAACTTACTATCAAAGCAAAAGCAAAGAACTTTCAGGTTTCCTTATTGAAATAGTAAAAGCTACCAATACAACTTTCAAATTCTTACTGATGTAAGCATGCCAACCATTGGGAAAAGTGTATGAAACCTACTTTTAGACCCAAACAAAGAAAATGACCTACAAAGAAGTATGGTTTGGTAAAGTCAGGTCTGCACATAAACAATGCAATATAGGTCCTAAACAGCAGCAAAGACACTTGAACTTTCACTACAAAAAGAAAACTAAAATCATAAGGGAGGATAAGAAACCAATCTAAAGAGAAATTTCACTCAAATAGATACAAATCGAGTCAAGTAGACTCAGTAGATTTCAAATCCAGTGGAAATGGAGCAAGTACATTTAGTCAGACGCAAATCAGAGTACAAAACACCAAACTAGTCTACAACCCCCCAACTTGGGTCAACAAGCCCAAATTGATCAAAGAAGGTCCAAATCATGAACATAGGATCAATACAAGGATAGGAGACCACTTACAGTGGTTTAACTCAGACCTGGGGTCATCACGGACCCCCAAAAATACAGCCACAGCCCCCCCAAAACAGATCAAAACTCAAAAACTCAGTTTCAGGAGAAAAACGCTACTGTGTAGAGATAAACCAGCATGTTTCTGAAGAAAAAGCTACTGTGCAGAGGTAAACCAACATTTTTTTGGAGAAAAAAGCTACTGTGTTAAGCAGAAGCAGCGTTTTTCAGGAGAAAAAAGCTACTGTGTTAAGCAAAAGTAGCGTTTTTTTCGGGGAAAAGTTGAAAAAATGAGCCTAAAACCCCACACACCTGAGCCAGTAAGGGTTTGTAAAGGCTAGGAAGGGTCTGTAAGAGCCAAGGAGGGTCCAACTGAGCCTAATAACTGATTCTAATCAAGAAAATGAAAACAAACCCTCAAACAATAACTGAAGAAATGACCTTGGATACCCCTAAGCAAATAGGCTTTCCCGAGTGGAGTCGCTAGTCTATTGTGAGGGAAACACACCTCTAGTTCAGCGGAGAAACTACCAACTTCAGGTATGAAAGATAGACATACAAATGTTCTGCAAGTACAACTAGTAAGCAAAGAGATTGAGGTTAGAAGGATGTGCACCTTATTCAGAAGGTTGATCCCAGCCTTCCCTTCCTTGCTCTTTAATGATATTCAATGTCACAATGCCCACACCTGCAAAACAACTTCATACCTTTCTCAAATACATTTGACTACATATATAAGACTGATATTCATAACAGAAGAAGACATCAAACTATAAGCAAACTGTAATGAAATCTGAGACACACATGAGTAAGTCATATTTGGAAAGGGAAGAACATCTAATCTTTATTAATGAATGAAGCAAGTACATAAAATTATACCTTCCTTCAAGATTGGCACTTCACGAAACCTAGATTCAAGGTCTCCTGCTTCTATTCTCCAAGGATCCCAACCTCTAATCAGTTGTGCTAAGGTTTATCAAAAACTGAGGCACAAGAGAGGGGGATAAGGGTCTCCATTCCTCTAGCATAACATTGTTATGGGATTTGTTCTTTCTCATGGCCCTTCTACCTTCCTTATATAGTCAATGAAGGAGAGGAAAAGTAGTTATAACCAATCAGGAAGTTCCCAAACTAACTCATTTTCAACCAAAATTTGAGATTTTGACTGCTTCAGGAAAAAAATCTACTTTTATACTGCAAACCAATGTTTGAAATCTACTTTTATGAAGTAGAGTAGAGTTTTTCAAGGGAAAAATGCTACTCTTACATAGAATACCAGCGTTTTTGTGAAAAAATGGCCAAAAACAGGGTTTTCTAATGATTTTCAGGAGGTGGTTTGGTCTAGAAAAGTGTTCCTCAGGGTTATAACCATCAAATGGGCCAAGAGTGAGGTAATTTCAACCATATTCAGTGTCCCTAATAACCCTTCAATCCACAAGTGTCCTGTTGTGTGACTAAACTGGATCTCAAGAAGTGTCGTCATGCGACCAAGAGATGTAAGTGTCGTCACGAATGGAGAAGTGTCATTTTAAGCTATAACAAACCCATCTAGTGAAATAGTCCATATTAGTAAGAATGAATTTATGTTACATGGAGGATGGAGGATTGATTGGACTGTCAATATCCAAACCCAAATGATGAAAGGAAGCATCCATGGTAACTAGCCGAAGAGGAACTGCAGACTTCTTAACTCTTCGAACGGATTTCTGGAAATATTCACAATTACGAGCAAAAGCATAGGCGTATTTGAACAAGCCTGACCAATAATAACCAACCCTTATAATTTTGTGTGATGTGGTATCTCCTTCGAAATGACCCCTAGCAGGTCCTAGATGTAAATCCATTACTATTTTCTCAGCATCGTCTTTCTCAACACATCATAATAAAAATCCATCCAAATTTTTCTTATAAAGAACTTGATTAATCAAATGATAAGGAGTGGCCTTAAGACCGAGGGCTCTCCTTTTTCTAGGTTCAAGGTTTTGAGGAGCATACCCATGAGTTAATATAAAATTAATGTCACCATACCAGGAATCTGTAACTTCAAGAGTGAAATAAATTTTATCATCACCAGATTCCTCTTCATTAATCCATTATGCTTCACCATCCTGTATGTTAGATGACTATGCTTCCAGATTATAGAATCCTTGTCCCCAGACAATTTTGGCTGGTCAGATCTTAAGATCATATTCTTGTAACGTAATCATCCAGTGTACAAGTTTCTCTCCTAGTTCCTTTTGAGTTAGCATGTTCCATACCGCCAAATAAGGGACTATAACTTTGGTCCTAGAGTTCAAAAGTTAATATTTAAAAATTTTGACTGCTTTGTAGACATCATATGCCTACTTATCAATTTTTGAATAATTAATATCGGTGCCCTTTAGAGTGGAACTCATGAACAATAACGATATCTCATCCTCTTCATAATTTCATTGTGTTAGAACTGCAGCATACGAAACATCGGAAGCATATGTATACAAGATATAATATTTTAAAAAATCAAGGGACATTAAAGAAGGCTCTTCTGCAATGAATTCCCTAATTCTACCAAAAATATTCTTTATGTCGATCATTCCATCTGAATACTATTTCCTTTTTAATAATGTCTTGTAAAGGTTTAACAATCTGAGAAAAACTAGGAATGAAACGTCTCACAAAATTAATTTTCCCCAAGAAATATTGCAGAGACTTTTATAAACCAGGAAAATTTATTTAGGATATCGCTTGAGTTCATTATGGATCAATAATCATTTCGTGTTTAGAAGCAACGAATCCGAGTAACCGGCCTTCCGTGACTGTAAAATTTGATTTTCTAGGTTTAAGAGAGATACCGTACCTTTTGCATCACTCAAATACTTGCCTCGGATGTGAAAAATGTTCTTACATTTTCTTAGAGAAAATTGTAACAACATCCAAATCAACTACAACACAATTATGAGTCAATCCCCTGAAAGTGATATCCATCGCTCTCTCAAATGTAGCACCTGTGTTTATTAATCCAAAAGGTATGTTCCTGTATGCGAAAGTGTCCCATGGGGTTCTAAAAACAATTTTTAATTGGTCATAGTGGAATACTAATACTTGATTGTACCCAGAGAAACCATCTAATAATGAAAACATTTATTATCTTGGTACCCTTTGTAGGATTTGGGGGTACTGGGATTTTTTCTTTCTCGGAATATATGTTTAGGTTCTGGAAATCAACATAGAGACGAATGTATCCATTTATTTTACATACCGAGACCAAGTTACCCACCCACTAGGTCTGTCTAATCGGAAAGATAATCTTAGTTGACAAAAGTTTATCTAGTTCTTTCTTAACTTATGGCTCTAAGATGGGATGTATCTTTCTAAGCTTATGTTTATAAGGTTTGACATCAAGTTTCATGGGTATATTATGTTGCATGACACTTGTATCGAATGTTTTTAAATCGTCCTATGCAAAAACATCCTCATATTGTTTAAATAATATGATGTAAGCAATGTTTTCGGTGGGAGTACATCTTGTTCCAAGATTGATGTTTTGTGAATTCTGTTCAGTTCCCAAATTCACTATTTGGTAGTTCATATAGGAGCTATTAGTTTTACAATTTGTCAGCTTTTAAAACTTATCCTATAGATCATAAAAAATTTGTGGGTCACCTAAGCCATGGACAACTCATAAATCATTATTAGAAATATTAAATAAAACAAAATTTAGGCCCACCATTAATTAATTAATTACATAAGGTAATTTTTTTGTCAAACTTAACCCCCTTAGTAATTTATTTAATTATTTTCCACTAGGACCCATGTAAGTTGAATGGTTAGTGGTGGACCATGGTGGTATAAAAAATGGGGACATTATAGTCCATCATTCCCAAAATTGCTTGTCCTCAAGCAATGCCAATATCCCATTCCTTGTACTGCACTCCAAGAAACATCAATGAAATAATATACAATCCATCATGGCAAGGAATTCCTGGATCCCATTGTCTCAGTTGCAGCCCCCAAACATCAATGGTGTCCAAAACAATCCATCAATGCCTGGATCCCATAGTTTCTGCTACATACAATCCATCATCAATGCTCCTTGTGACAACCAGTCACTCCATGGTGTGTCGAGATGCATCCACCAACTAGGGAGTCTTCCACTCCCAATGCAAACCATTCGTTCTATGAGCTTCTCCAACAAAATGTGAAACTCCACATGTACAAACAACACTCCAGTCCCATGGCTCACACTGCTATCACTTGTTCCACCCAAACGACTCAAGTGGAACTCCCATGCTCTACCATGCATTAGGGAAGCAAGCAATAACACACATAGATGGTTCAACTTCTCATAAGACTGCAACAGGACTGATGTATTTGTCAAATCCAATGGGATGACCAAACAATCATGATCAAATGGAAGAGAATACATGTGTGTCTCCTCATGTGCCATCACAAATCTTGCTTGCGCTGCTACATTCCACATACTAGGAGATTAAGTAGAAATTTTCTTGCAAGGTGACTCCATATTGGCCATGTATCTTTTCACCCAATCTATGGATGGATGTGAACTGGAGGCATCATATTGCAGCTAGAAGAGATTTCAATTTTTGAAATGCCTCAAGTTATTGCATAAGCTATTTGAAGAATCCCCACATTAAAGATTGAAGAATTTGTATTATTCTTCTTTCCACAACAAATTTACACAAATTGTAAATAAGGTGGCAGAGACATAAAATTTCACCTTTCCTATTTTCCCAAAAAAAATCTGTCTATTTGCAAGTAAACATGAGTTCACTAGCATCCATAGTAGGTGCAATACTCAATAGAACAAACAACTACTCTAAGTGGTCAAGGAAGATCAAATATGACTTCATCTACATTGATCTATGGAAGGGTATTTTTGAAGGCACCACTTTCAAAATAGAAGAGGGAGTGACACTGAAATCTGATCCAAAGCCATCATCATTAGAGAAAGAATGAAAAATATGGGAGACCAAAGACAACAAGGTGTCGAAAAAAATATATGTTAACAATTCGACAATTAAATTGTCAACTTGAGGCTTCTAAGCTTCGAGGTGCCGACATTATATGTGCAGCATCGAAGGCTAACCTAATCTAACTTAACCTAGCCTAATGTTGACAAACACACTTTAATAGAAAACGAACTATGAACTAATAAGTAAATTTACATCCATATTTTAAATTGCAAAGTGTATGCTAATCTACAAACTAACCAAATTTCATACTACAAACTAATTGCAAATTATAAACTGATTTTCAATTATACACTAAATCAAATTTTATGAATGAAAAACTAATTTAAATGCAATTACAAACTAATTTTATAAATCCAATACTACGAATTGCAAATCAAATTCTACCAACTTTAATTTATAAAACTCCACCAATCAAATTCTACCAATTTTAATTGATAAAACTCCACCAACTATAAATTACAAACCAAACATTACAAATTAACTAAGATAAGTTACACACTAAAGTAACTAAACTTATAAATTACAAACTAAATTAATCTAGCTAAGTTACAAACTGATATAAACTAAAAATTACAAGAAAAATAAATAAACTAAATGCTACAACTAAAATCAAATATTTAAGACAATACATGTCAACGGCATATTTAAATTCAAATCAAATTAAAATCAATGAACTATTTTACATATACACTAAAAAGTGCCTTATTTTATCCCTTAACACATAAACTATAATTCAAATCTCAACAAACTCGAAATCACTTTAATTAAACTTCAACAAATCACTTTAATGCAAACTTCAACAAATTTGAAACTAGTCAAATTTTATGATGGCTTGAACTTTATGTGAACAATTTCAAAGATAAAACCGTCAAGCATTTGGAAAGATTATATAGGAGTGGCGAATGTTTTTTTTATTTCTTACATAACTTCACAATGATCCTCTTTCATCAAAATATGACAGTTGTGTGACATACATATCTTCATAGAAATGAGTAGATAACGAACTATGCTCAACCTATTTTTAAATGCGCTGGCAAACTCTTGTAACAACACCTTAACGTAAATTGCATGTGTTGTTCTTCTAAATTTAATTCTCCATCCGTTCACATCATAAGCTATACCATTTTCAAACAAATGTTTAATCTCTTTATTAAAAAGAGATGATAATCCGAGTGTCGCATACTTTCATGCTTTGTGTGTTTTATGTCATAGCTATGAGAATTTATTGAAAATAAAGTAGAGGAAAATTGAATTTAACTCACATGGAAAAGAAAAAAAAGCTTTTCCTTTTTGTCAATTTTAAATTTCAATAAAAACCCAAAGGTGAATTATTATTTTTTTATTTGAAAAATAATGTCATGTTCCATTAATTTTATATGTATCCGTTTGCTTTAGAAACAGATAAAGGTGAACTTGTCTCATTGATCATGAAAATGGGAGTTATAAGTGAAGAATTATGAAAAACTGCAGAATTTGTAAAAGATATAAGGTAGTGATGGACCTTTAATTATTGTGACTAAATCAACTATATCATTATCATAGTGTAATATATATATATATATTAAATATGATAAATAAAAAGATAATGATTAAAGAATAGATGTTTTCATCAAAATTATATAGACACATTTCTATGTTTTAGAAAAAGTATATGGCTTAAAATTTTTATCAAAATAATTATATTAAAAAAAAAAACTTCCATATATTAATATGCCACAAACACTTTGTTTAAACAAAGAATAAGAATGAGACTAAAAAAATTGAGATAGGTTCAAAGTAAGGTTCATTAACACTTTTTATTTCTTTAGAATATGTTTTTAAAAGATGCAATGGAATTATATAAAATCAGCTTTAACTAAATTATTTAAGTTTGTCCCAAAATTATAGAATTACACAAAATGACAAGTTTTTAATTAAATATATAAGGTTGACAAAATTAGATATACCATTCAAATTTGAGAACAGAAGGGCATGATTTTAATATTTTATATGCATTCTTTAAAAATGTAAATTAGATTTTCAAATTAAGCTTTCAATTAAAACATGCAAATCCACCAAAATGCCCAAAAGCTCATCGATGCATTGAAAGCCAAAAATTGACAAGAATGTCGAAAAGTCAAGATAATCCAATTCTTTCAAGCTGAGATATATAATCAACTCAGCTAAGATCAATTGAGTGAATGCAAGTATCATTTACCAGCCAGGAAACCAAGAGAATCAAATGACCAAAATCACCAAATCCTCTTGCATGAAAAACAAACTCAAAGAAAAGGAAACACAAAAGATCAAAGAAAGGAAGCCATGAAATTATCTACCAAATCAAGCAAGCAAAATAGAAATCTAAATATTTACAAAATTCTAAATAGGGGCCCTTTATCTGGCAAAATCAAGGGGTAGTTGTTGGGGGTCCAACAATATGGAACTCAGTACCGGAATAAGTGTCAGAATGCAACAAATAAATTTATGCAAAAAGAGTATAGGCAAGCTCAAGGTCAAGAATTCCACAATCATCGTGAATAATACACCGCAAATTAATAAATTAAATGTCTTTTAACTTTATTGTTTGTAATTGATAGATTAAAGTGAAAGACAATCTCTTGAATGACAAATGTATCAGATTATGATTAATTGTGCTTCTAGGACAATATAATATAGTCAGGAAAGGAGAAATTTTGGAGGCCCATCACAAGGCACTGGCGATTATCTCTACAATTGTAAGTGAAGAGGTGAGTCAAAACATATTGCCTACAACATCATGGTTTGAATTTGTTAGGGGAGTTTTGAGGTAAAAAATGGGCCTCAAAACAAAAAAATGTACCATCAAAATTCACTTTATAAGAACCAATAGGATTCAAGATGATGATGTCAACCATGGGGGTAAAATTTGTAAAAACATTTGGAGGCAAAAAGAAAAGACTACTTTTTCTTATTGTATTTTGGACAAATCTCCTTATTGGGTTAACAAAATTTCGTGGTCGGGCACTCGTTTGATGCAAAATTCATATCCACATCCAAAGCATACCTACACTACATACTTTCGAGGCATCCACAACATGGAAAATGAAAAAATCAATAAAAATTCATATTTTATGTATTAAAATAGTTCATAGTTTGTATGTTCGCAGTGTAGGTATGAAGTATTAAAATTCATATTTTATGTATTAAAAAATTTCATGCCATGGGTGCCTTGAAAGTATGTCATGTTGGTATGTGTTGGACCACTAGTACAAAACGAGAGATAAATGACCAAAAAATGACAAAATTCTGCATATAAATTACAACTTTTGAGTTGATGACCACTGGTAGAAAATTAGCGGTCATTTATCATGCAACCAAAAATGTGGTCATATTTAAAGCTTGGTCATTTATAGCTTATTTTGTGGTCATATATTTGGTTATTAATTTGGTCATTAATTGTCACAATTAATGAACAAATATACAACCAAATTAACGACCAAATATATGACCACAAGATAAGGTATAAATGACCAAGATAAATATAACCATATTTTTGGTCACGTGATAAATGGGTACCTAATTTGGTCCTAGTAATAAAAAAGAGTGGGGAGATAAGACTGTGTGTGGATTTTAGAAATCTAAACAAATGTTCTCCAAAAGATAATTACCCACTACAAAAATTGGACCTAATTTTACGGAACGTTGTTGGAACTAATAGAATCTCCATGATGGATAGTTTTTCAGGTTATAATCATGTGGCTATGAGTAGAGAAGACAGGGAAAAAAGAATTTTCATCGCGCCATGGGGAATTTTCATGTATGACAAAATAACATTTGGGATAATGAAAGCATGCGCCACTTTCCAAAGGGCTCTAGAAATAAAATTTGTTGGAGAGAGAGACAAGTTTAGAGTAATCTACCTAGATGACATGACTTTTTTCTAAAACAGATGATGAACACCTATCATGTCTGAAGAAAACATTCAATAAATGCAGGAAATATCGACTGTCCCTTAACCCAAAGAAGTCACATTTTGCTTGAAAAGAAGGAAAATTACTTGGGCACATTGTTTCCAAAGATGGGGTAAAGATAGACCCTGAAAGGGTAGTAGTTATTCATCTCATTGAACTTCCCAGGAATAAGAAAGAAGTCCAATATTTTATAGGGAGAATAAATGTTTTGAGAAGATTCATCCTGAGTCTGGAAGAACTGATCAATACCATTACCAACATGTAAAAAATAGGGAATGAGGTGAAATGGACTCAAGATTCTACAAAGGATTTATAGAAGCTTAACAAATCTATAGGTGAAGCTTTTGTATTAATTAGTACTAATTATAATAAGGCCTTCATAATTTTTTCTTTTGCTTCAACACATACAATAATAGCTATGCTTCTACAGAAAAATTTGGAAGGACATGAACAACCCATAGCATTTTTCAGTAAATCATTAAGAGATGTTGAATTGAAGTACGATTTAATGGAAAAGCAGGCTTATGCTATGATGAAATCCCCAAAGTCCTTTAGATTTTATGTCTTGCATTCTCATATAATTGCATATGTCCCACATAGTAGTGTGAACTACATTCTTTTCCAAACAGATAGTGAAGGTAGGAGAGGAAAGTGGATTGCCAAGATACAAGAGTATGATTTGGAGATCAAGTCTAAAAAGTTGGTGAAAGGTCAAGGACTTGCAAAGCTATTGGTTGAATCAAACTCTGAAGCATTAGATTTGAATCTAGTGGCTGAACTTATAGAGGAAGAGAGAGTGAGAACTTTGGAATATTTTCAGAAGGATAAAGCAAAGGTAAATCCTAAAATCGAAGAATCTGCTTGGTATATAGATATTGTTTTTTATTTGTTAAATCTTGAATGTCCTAAACATATGAAAAAGTTACAAGCTAAATCTCTAAAGATGTAGGAGATAAAATATTGTATTCTTGATGAATATCTCTACTAGAAAGACCCACAATGTGTCGTGCTAAATTTTGTGGTATAAGAAGAGACGGAAGGGATAATCATTGAATTCCATAAAGGAGTTTGTGGATGACATCATGCTTGGAGATTCACCACCTATAATGTTTTGAGATATGGATACTATTGGCCAAATACTTTTTTTCTGAAGCAAATCATATGATAATATCATGTGTTGAATGTCAGTTGTTTGTAGGAAAGAAAAAGTTGAAACCTTTTCCACTAAAGTCAATAAAAACTTAATATCCTTTTCAGCAGTGGGGTTTGTATTTTATTGAAAGCAACTGATTACTTCACTAAATGGGTTGAAACAATTCCAACTAGAACAAAAAATGATGCAGTGATCATAAATTTCCTAGAAGATAATATTTTTTCAAGATTTGGATGTCTAAAGAATATTATAGCAGACAACGCCCAAGCTTTTATATCAGTAAAAATGGTAGAATTGTGTCACAGATACAAAATTGATTTGCGGCACTCCACTCCATACTATCCTCAACGAAATGGCCTGGCAGAATCATAAAAAACAATCTTATTGAGAAAAAAAAGGTGTTGACAAAGAACAAAAAAACTTGGGATGTCAATTTGAGGTATGCTCTCTGGACTGATAGAATAAGTATAAAGAGATCAATTGGCACATCTCCTTTCTAGCTAGTATATGGAAAAGAGGCAGTTCTACCAATCCAGTTGGGACTTCCTATGTTGAGGTTGCTCCAACATGAATCAGAGGACCCAGATAGTATGACTAGGAGAATGCATGAACTGATAGAGCTTCAACAAGAAAGAGAACAAGTCAGTATCAAATTGCAGGAGCATCAGAGAAGGATGAAAGCCAATTTTGATAAGAAAGCCATAGCAAGAAACTTCCAAGTAGGTGATATAGTATTGAAATGGGATACCGGAAGACAAGACAAAGGAAAACATGGAAATTTTGACAATCTATGGATTGGTCCATACCTCATATAAGTTGTGCAGGACAACAACACTTTCATACTTGTTTAGCTAGATGGGGAAATCTTGGAGCCTACTGTTAATGGGGGGATTCTCAAGCACTTCTTCCTGCACTAGACTCTCAAAGAAGCACTCTCAGATATGTCCATAGTAGATTAGAAACATTTAATTATTACTGTCATCCATTTTAAGTTCTTTCCATCATTTATTTTCTAGTTTTTAATTCAAGTTTATAAATAAGCTTGCAAAAGTTGAAAGTTTCATCAATGTGTAAAGTCTCTAAGAGAAGAAAACTCCATAACCCAAAAGAAGGCATTAATATATAGTTCTCATCAGTATGTGAAATAGATAGTTGTCCCCATTGGAGCCAATGTTAGTACTGATATTTTCATAAGCCTCCAAAGCAAGAATTTCAAGTCTTAAAGGTCGGTTAAGTTCAGGAAATTTAGCTATCAGGAGCTAACGAGATATAATTATCAAGTGAGCGAAGGTCACATGCAACTAGCAATGGGTGACTAATGGCAAAAATGAAAGGTGCTAAGCATTGGACATGTAGAGGCGTTGGATCTAATCGGATCTAACGGTCGAGAGACAGTGTGCGCTAATAAAGTGCAAGCCAATTAGTGTTAAACATAATCAAGCTAATAAAAAAAAGTGACTCGTGTGATCAATGAAGGAGATTAAAAGCACATCGGTAAGTTTCTCTCCTTTCAAAATGGGAATAAGGGTGCATTGTCCTTAAAACCACTTAGGACATGTGCTCATTATTGATAGGATGCACCTCCAAAAACATTATTTTCAACACTGCCCATCTCTTGAGCGTTACCGCTCTATGAAACCAGAGTGAATTCCACCCACTTGACATTGCAATAAAGTAAAAGGTTGTCAGCCACATCAAGCATATCCCCGCTCACCATGTTTCCAAGGAGGTCCCATTGCCGCATCATTCTAGTCATTAATTTGTCAAATCAAATGCCACCATTTTTATTTTCGAAAGGATAAAAATTGTTCTTTTCCCATTTTCTGAAAATCCTTTGTTTATTATTCTAAAGGGACATTGCACCTGATATCTACAGTAGCATACCAGCTAACCTAAATAGCCAACCATTCCACCTTAGCAGCTAACCTTTCTGAGTTGTCCTCTAGACTTTATCTAGGTGTTTTATGTTATTTTTTCGATAATTTCATTCAATATTATCTAGGATCACTAAGAGAATAACATGTACAGCATATCAATCATAAACACAAGAGACAACAGACATAGAGTTTTCTTCGGGGAAAACCAAGAAGGTGAAAAACCCCACAAATTCCTCAGAGATAGAATAAGCCACAATCCAAGATCACAATGATCAAACCCAAAGAGATGTCTCTAGCAGATACTCTTCCTCCTCCACTTGTGCGTAACTCTCTCTCTCAATTATGCGAGTTGGAGAAGTGAGTGAATGAATAGAATGGGAGACACAACCTCTCTATTTATACACTGACTTGACCTGCCAATAAAATAACTGGGTCGACTTCCTAAGGAAGTCTAATAACCCACTCACATAATATAATCAGGGCCGAACCCACACTAGCGGTCTAACGCATCAAATATAAGTTGCGACCCTTGCAACACTTGCGAAACTTACAAATACAAATGTCGACACTTCTGATTGGAGGAATAATACATCTTCATCATACATATAAAAAAGTACAAGTGTAATACATAGAAGAATATCTTCCGAAGTTACAAATACATCAACACTCCCTTTTAACTAGGAAGGTATTCTTTCAACACAGGTCATCAATACATAGTGCCACAAGTCTTCAATTGTGGAGTTGGATCATTGTCACTGGATCATGGAGCATCATCATCATCACTACTGTTGTACTCGGAATCTCGATCACTAGGCTATCTCATAATTCTTCTCTTCATAGGAAGTTCTACAGAGCCAACCCTTTTGCATGTTGGATGTAGGCCTAGCCTTCTATAGGTCTTCATCATCTCTGCGAGTGGTATGATAGATGTGGTATCTCAGGACTGATTATGTGCATATGCAAAACTTGACAAGAGTATCCCAGGAACAGTTTACATGCCTAAGCATGACTAGCAAGATCTCCCAGGACTAATTACATGCATCCCTTCACAAAAACTTTAAAAAGTATCCCAGAATCAGTTTACATGCCTCGGCACGACCAGCAAGATTCTCTAAAGACCATCCTAGGACTTATTATGAGCACTCAACGCAACCTATCGGATCTCCAAGACTGATTACATGTGATTAGGAAAAACCTTAAAATAATATCCCAGGATCAGTTTACGTGCCTAAGCATGACCGACAAGATATCTAAAGAGCATCCCAGGACTTATTACGAGCACACAGTTCAACCTATCAGATCTCCAGGACTGATTACATGTCTCCCTAACAAAACCTCGAAAGAGCATCCTAGCACATGTCGTGCCCACTATATGTTAGTTATTTAAAGCTTAACATGCAGAGCGCTAAACATAAATTATCAACCTGATGAAGTCTTTTATTTCAAAGCTATCGTGCAAAATATATGTGAGTACAATTTCTACCTAACATTGTTATCTATTGGTATGCAATCGTGGTTGTTTGTAGACTAGATCACACATGCTTGAAAGTAAATCAATCCTCAGCCTATTCATAAAATCACACTGTAAATCTAATCACACTTTAACAAAATAAATTATCATGAAATAAGATCTAATTACATAAACCTGAAAGCAATGCTAAGTTGGCCAACGATCTATCAAAATGAATTAACAAAAGAACACTATGATAAATCAAATGAATAAAACATGAACTGAATAATAAAACAACTATGATAAATCTAATGAATGAAAGCATGAGTTAACAATTAACAGATCTACAAAATAAAACACTTACAATTAACACTACCAGCATCTGCTCAGGGAAGAGGGCCCTTCCTCCATTGAGCAGATCTGGATCTCCATAATTAAAGTCTACAACTCCAGAATTAAGAAACTGCCAGCATATATTATCATAATGGAAGAATTACAATAGCTCTGGATCAAATCCTACATCATAACATTGTGTTCTCTCCTATCTTACATCTCCTATCATCCATCTCCTATCCTGCCTAATATATCATGCTTAATCCCTATCAACCTTTTTCTCAATGAGATTGATTACATATTTATACATAAAATTATCTCATGGAAATGAAGAACTGAGCCCCCAACTTGTGATCTGCAACAGCTAGAACACGGTCGTAACTGTTGGCAACTTTGGAACTGGCCGCAACACCAAATCTGGAAAATACCCTCTCGAAGAACCACCTGCATATCACAAACTGTAGCTATTTTTGACGATTTCCTCGTGATTAAGGTAAATGAGGATGTTATGCACAAAACCCATATCTCGGATTTTTGAGATTCATTTCCATCTGCCCGCAAATCAAGACGCAAATCAAGGTGTTCTTATGTGGCATGCGTTTTTGGTTAAGGTTGTAACAGCTGGCTATGAGCGTCCTATACATGACAATTCACTCCACAAAACATCATTAGTAAAATTATGCATAATAGTATTTTAATTCATCAAAGATAAAAGAAAATAATCACTATTAACCACTTAAAAGATCAATGGAAGTAGCATGCTGTTCAATGTGCAGCTACAACAAATGGATGAAAAATGGAATGATAAATGAGAAATAATGGTAAGAAAATGGATGAAAGGTATGTCGATAAATGATGGAAAAATGGACAATTCCAGGGCCCAACAGCACAGACTATAGGATTTCCCAGGATCTTTTCAATGTATCTGCACAACCTACCACATATCCTCAACCTTTGAGTATCATCCTAAAACTCATGATCCACCTCATCATCCTCTCACGGAGCATCATCTTGATGCTATGATCAACCTGATCATCATCATACCGTACATCATCCTGATGTACATCATCGTCACATGATCGTTCTGATCAACATATAGTACATCACCCTAATGTACATCATCATTACATTATCATCATGATCATTGTCACATCATCGTCTCGATGCTATCATCACATATGATCATCCTGATCATCATCACAGCATCGTCCTGATGCATATCATCACATATCATCATCTTGATCATCATCATAGCATCGTCCTGATGCATATCATCTAGAGCATCGTCCTGATACTCATCACACAGCGCTTACATCCACAGCCATGGGAAGGATCCTCCTACCACCATGCTTGGAAATGGCTTCAGCAAATGTGTCCCATCACTTCTTCGTCGAAGTATCTTCTATCTGAAGAACACCAAGCCTCTATCTGAAGTACTCAAACTTCACTCTAGCTAGTGGTTTAGTCAACACATCTGCAACCTGCTCATTCATCGCAACATACAGGAGCTTCACTGCTCCTCTCTGCACCATATCCTTGATATAGTGATATTTGATCTCGATGTGCTTCGACCTATCATGGAACAACAGGTTCTCAGACAACTTCACATAACTTTGGTTGTCACAGAAGATATAAGTAGCATCCAACGAGAGATCAAATAACTCAGACAGTAGCTTCCTAAGCCATACTACCTCACAACTAGCCGAACAAGCTGCGACATACTATTCTTTGGCTATACTCAGTGCTACGTAGGACTACTTCCTACTAAACCAAGATATCACACCTAATCCCATACTGAAGAAACACCTAGAAGTGATCTTCCTATCTGTAGAACTGCCTACCCAATCTGAATCAACATAACCCTCTAGGTTAAACCTTTGATTCGCATCATACTTGATCCCATAGTCAACCGTACCCTTTAGGTACCTCAGAATATGCTTTACAGTAATCAGGTGAACATGTCTGGGATCCGTCAGGAACTGGCTCAATGTGTTCACCGCAAAACAAATAACTGATCTCGTGTTCGTCAGGTACATCAAAGACCCAATCATCTGACGATACACCGTGACATCAACTGGCTCAAATGAAGCATAACACAATAGCTTTAGGTTCGATGCCATAGGTGTGGCCATGGCCTTGCAGTCCATCATCTTGAACCACTTCAGGATCTCTACAACATACTTGCCTTGTCCAAAGAAGATTCCATCTGCACTCTGCCACACCTCCATACCTAGAAAGTAATGCATCATACCCAAGTCCTTCATCTCAAACTTGGCAGCAAGCTTCATCTTTGTGTCGGCAATCAATCTATCCTCTCCTGTCACAAACAGGTCATCCACATACAATAGTAGTATCACAGGATTTCCTTCCTCAACCTTGTAGTAAAGGTTGGAATCCGCTTTACTCTTGGTAAAGCCCAAACTGGATAGAAAGTTCACATCTATCCTACCATACCAAGTCTTAGGAGCTTGCTTCAAGCCATACAAGGATTTCTTCAACCTGCACACATATGACTCCATGTCATGTGTCTCAAAACCGAGTGGTTGTGCCACATACACTTCCTCTTTCACTACACCATTCAAGAAAGCTATCTTGACATCCATCTAGTGTATCTTCCACTTCATCACTACAACTAGAGCAAGTACTGTTCTGATGGAAGTGTACCTGGATACAAGAGAAAAAGTCTCTTCATAATATATTCCCTCTTTTTGGTAGAAGCCACAAGCTACAAACCCCGCCTTGTATTTCTCTATGCTACCATCTGCATCATGCTTGATCTTATAGATCCACTTGGAAGTCACAACAGACTTCCCTTCAGGTCTTGGGAACACATCCCAAACATCATTCTTCATGATCAACTAGTATTCCTTGATCATGGTATTCTTCCATTACTACATCTCGGATCTTGGGAGCTTCAGATTCTTCAATAGATAGTTTTCTTTGAACTTCGTTGTTGGAACAAATGTTGTAGTCCTTTTGCAGTTGATTGTACACGATATTTCCTACTAGTCAAATTCAATTGCATGATTAGAAACTTCTCATAGTTTTCAGAACAAAATCTTACACATCAGAATATATGTCATGCAGTCATGCAATTATCTTAGCCAATGCTTCAATACAACATTTATCCATATCCCGTAACTTTATAGATGCTTTCCATCTCTACCATAACATTGTTAAGAGTTTGCACTACTCCCAACATGTCAGCAAAGAGATTTCATTATAGATAAGTAGCAATGGAATGTTGTACAGTACCATAGGCCACTTACCCATCACATGCATATTAGTAGTATACTATTCATTAATGCAATTATTCTAATATGCATAATACACAACCTAAATCTAGGAACATAAGTATATACATCATTGAACAATATTATTTAAACAATCATATATACAAGAAATGACAAATTCAAATACTTATCTTTGTTTGGTTGTTGGGTGGACTTCCTCTCAATCTTTGCTTCCTTGTAGAAGCTACTGGAGTCCGACTCTGAAGTAGCTTCTTCTACTCCTTTCTGTTGTGAATTGGAAGGAGTGGTCAACTCCCTCTTAATCCTTGAATCACCACTCAGAGAACTGGATGACATCGGACTGCATACATCGGAGTGGATAATTTCCAAGATTCCTTGTGCCTTGCTTTCACTACTTGGGAATGTTTTCTTTGTGTTCTTTTCTTTTGCACATCCTTTGCAAATACCTTCATGCTTTGACTGGATTTGAGGAAGACCCTCTACTACTTTGCTTGCAATTGGAAGTTCTCTATAGTGCATGTGTGCAAGCCTTCTATGCCAAAGTTCACTTGGCTCCATGGATTCATGTACCATGGCATGTTCAAGTTGTCCCTTCAACTTGTACAATCCTCCCTCTCACTCTCCAATCACCATTGCATCATCTATTGTCTTACCCTTTGGCCACATGAGTACTTGGCCATCTACAAATGCAACTCTCATTCCCTTTGCATCCAAAGATGATATAGAGAGAAGATTCTTCTTGAGTCCAGGTACATATAGAACATCTTTCATCTTCAAAGACTTCCCAGAGTCTAACTTGTAGGAGGCTTCACCAGTTCCTTTTATAGGATATTGATAGTCATCCCCAAGTTTCACCTCGTGAGGTGACTCATGTTCAGATAGGTCTACAAAGGATTCTTTAAATCCCTTCATTTGTTTAGAAGCCCCACTATCAATAAGCCAATCATCACATCCATGTGAGATAGTACTTGTGAGAGTAGAGATCAACACATATTCTTCCTCAGTTGAAGAGTCTTCACTTTCTGCCCTATTCTTCTTCTTGGGAGGTTCATCATCCTCAGCAGCATGAGCATGAGCATGATACCTCTTCTTGATGTTCTTGTTCTTGTTCTTGTTGTTGGAGTCTTTCCTTCTCTTGGGACATTCAGAAGCAAAGTGTCATTTCTCATTGCATGAGAAGCATCTTATATCTTTCTTATCTTTTGGATGGTAGTGAGAAGATTTATTGTGATGAGGTGGTTCTCTCTTGAACTTGCTTTTCTTGGTGTGTGTTGTGAGAGCTTGATCTTCACTTCCCATGTTTTCTTATTGGACTACAAGCCTAGCTTCTTCTTGTTAACATTCCTCCCATAGTCTACTGAAAGAGATCAATTTCTTTCTTGCATAGATTCCTTGGATGAAGGAGTTCCATGACCTAGGTAGGCCATTTAGTGTGGTCATGACAATTTCTCCATTCTCCACCACTTCATCCATAGCTTCAAGTTGTTCCTTGATTTGAGAGACCTTATAAAAGTAGGATTAGATGGTCTCTCCATTCTAGATCTTTACCCCTTTCAATTGGTTCCACAGAGTCATCTTCCGATTTATGTTCTTTCCTTCAAACAACTTAGTCAAAGAGTCAAACATCTCCTTATGTGTCTTTAGGGAAGACACATGGGGTATGAGATGGTCCTTAATAGAATCAACAATGATTCTCTTGGCTTTGACAAAGTTCTTCTTGTGTAAGGCCTTAGCCTCTTCTCCCTCTAGAACTGGAACCTCTTCACTTATCTAAGTGTCCAACTCATTCTCTTCTAGGATTAATCCAATCCTATACTTCTAGGCTTGGAAGTTATCAGCTCCTTCAAGCTTATCCTCAAGCTTGGTGTGGTGAGACATCTTAATGATTAATTCAAATGGAAATAGAAATTTTTAGGTCTTACCACTTGATTTACTGAAAAACTAGATCTGGAGCTGGATTAGGGTTTGTCAAAGAAACACTAAAATTCAAACTTTGAATTTCAAACTTCTGAAAGGATAGAAAGATGCGCCTTGTTGAGCTGGTCAAGCTGGTGTACTTTGACTTTGAGATCTGCAAATTTTGACCCCTCAAAATTGCCTTTGAAACTTCCGGATCTACTAGACACGATCCTGAATTAGGATTTGATCAAATCCGATCTTTTTCCAAACCAAAAATTTTGATCCAGTGCTCTAAACTTCGATTTTCTTGAGGAGCATCCAGCTGTGGATTCAGATTCCAAAAATTCCAACTTTTTCCAAAACCCTAATTTCCCGCAGTAGTGACGGGCCAACAACTGAAAATGCTTAGAATTGAATTTTGTCTCGAGAAAAAGATGCGCCCTTGTTAGGAGAGTCAATCTAGCCTCCTACCTTTGATGATCTATGGAAAGAAACCCAAAAATTAAGAAGCTCTAGCTTCCGTAGCTGCACAATGCCTTCTTCTTAGGTCAGCTCTTATACCATGTTAATTTTTCAATAATTTCATTCAATATTATCTAGGATCACTAAGAGAATAACATGTACAACATATCAATCATAAACACAAGAGACAATAGATACATATTTTCCTCGGGGAAAACCAAGAAGGTGAAAATCCCGCAACTTCCTCAGAGATAGAATAAGCCACAATCCAAGATCACAATGATCAAACCCAAAGAGATGTCTCTAGCAGATACTCCTCCTCCTCCAATTGTGCGCAACTCTCTCTCTCAACTATGTGAGTTGGAGAAGTGAGTGAATGAATAAAATGAGAGACACAACCTCTCTATTTATACACTGACTTGACCTGCCAATAAACTAACTAGGCCGACTTCCTAAGGAAGTCTAATAACCCACTCACATAATATAATCAGGGATGACCCCACACTAGTGGTCTAGAATAACCCATCAAATATAAGTTCCGACACTTGCAACACTTGCGACACTTACAAATACAAATGATGACACTTCTTATTGGAGGAATAATACATCTCCATCATACATATAACAAAGTACAAGTGTAATACATAGAAGAATATCTTCCGAAGTTACAAATACATCAACATTTTACTCTTACCAATCTCCGTTTGTTATGTTTATACCATCATATACACAGAATTTAAAGGCCATAATTTTTTCCCTAATTCACTAGTGAACCTACCAATGAAGATATTTTCATAGAAATGGATCCCAAGTCTAAAGAAAGTGTGCCCAAACCTAGGTTTTCAGGATATGAACACATATACGACCACTAAGCTGATATATTTGACACAATCGTAACCAACTCAGATTTAAATTCCACTATTAGGGAAGCTAAATCCTTATCCATGGTCGACCAGGATAGTTGCAATTTATGGAGCTCTAATTTTTCCCGAATAGTCTACCTAGGACTATGTTCTTCCTTGAGTTTGTAACCTGGTGTTCACACCATTACTCACCTAGTAAGAGGGCCATTTTCTCCTCATATATGTCAAATAATTTATGTTGCATTATCCCAGACACCTTAAAACAAATGTTCTGCATACCTGAATTCCTAGAACTCCAACATTTTAATGAAAAAGGCCTTTCAATAGCTTTCCAAAGTTTTGGACTTTATGAGCATCACCAGTTCCTATCCAAATATTTAGAACCAGGCATGACCATACCCACTGTCCGGCCTCCTTAAAGGAAAATAGTGTTTTCCAAGAATTCCAAGAGAGCCATTTCACTTATCTGCATTGTTGTAGGTTTAGAATAAGATAACGTTGTGGATGATGTTACTCTATGAGCCTTCTTATCCTAACCACAAAACCATGGCGAGGTCCTCCTCGGTTTGATATTTTCCACCATTTGGTAGAAGCCATACATGTACATATGGAAGAATTGCCAACTATTGAATGGTTCAGATACACATCTTATCTGTTTTACATGTTCTTTTACAAAAACAATGAAACCTTCAAACACCTAGGGTTGAAAAGAGCTGATGAAGATGTCACCCAAACTCCAGTTTATGAATGGAATTAATTGGTATTGGGAACAGTAGACAACTCAATTTTTTTTTAGCTCATAGATAAGGTCATGAGCATATCATACAACCTGATTTTTGGTACTTGACCTCACAAAATGTTGCCGGAAAACAAAAAGCACCTACAATTCACATATGAAGTAAAAAAAAGAAATTGGTTCCTATTTGGGTATCATCGAGTAATAAGGGTATATGGTTTTGATGAGGAACCATACAAATTACCAATCTTACTGACTCCAAGGATCTTTGCTATGGAATATGTAAAATAGAGGTTTGTTTCACATGAGCTACATTTTAGGCATTTGAAGCAGCATAGGACTTTGCTACTGCCAAAGGAAATAAGACCACTTATAGTGAGAGTTCTAAATGCTTTCCAATATTTTATGGAATCTTTATATAGTTGGAAAAGATGTGAAAGTATATCTTAGTGTAATTGGATAATTTTATGGAATGTTTTATTAAATCTAATATTTGACAAAATCATAATTTTCCATTGTTCAAATCATTAATACACCCCAAATTTTGGGGAAAAATATGATAACCAAGCTCAAACAAAAAAACAATTTCATTGTAAGTCATAGGATCCATCAGGTTGGATCCAATATTCATATGAAAACTATTATCAAAAGTTATTACATTAATTTTTGGGACCTCAATTTAACTTTACTTACAAAAATACACTTTAATCTGAACAACTTATTTGCAATTCCAATAATTTTTTTATATTTTTAATAAAAAAATATGATCAGAAAAATCCAAATCTTAACATGTTTAGACTACTATTTTATCTTATATGTCTCAAATCTATTTTATTTACAAATTTATAAAATATATAATATAATTTATTTATTAAAAAAATCCTCTATAATAAACTTTTTAAACATTATATTTTCTAAAATAAACATTTTATATTTCTCTTAGGTAAAGAATACTCACATTCAATAGTGTTGGAAAATCTAACTCACACTAGTTGCCAAAAGTGAACCATGACTTATGAAACACGTAAGTAAAAGAAATATGATTATGCTATATTCACACTTGTTGTCATAAGTGAACCGATGACTTATGAAACAAGGAAGTAAAATAAATATGGTTATGCTATATTAATTGATGAAAAAATAAGAGAAGATGATAGTAGATGATAAAAGCATTATCTAAATTGATAAACGTGATCCCACTTGATCTTGGTTATATTATCTAAATCGATAGGATGAGATTCTATTCAATCGATAGGATGAGATCCTATTCGATCATGGATGTATAAATACCATTGGTGGATTATGAATTGTATAAATATCCACGGATGTATAAATACCAAATTTTGATCTCCCAAGAGGATGGTTTGGCAGCAACTTGGAAGGAAATACTAGTGAGGCAAGTATCCAACTGGGGAGGATGAGATTTTATTCAATCGATAGGATGAGATCCTATTCGTTCATGGATGTATAAATACCATTGGTGGATTATGAATCAGATAAATACTCACCAATGTATAAATACCAAATTTTGATCTCCCAAGAGGATGGTCTGGCAGCAACTTGGAAGGAAATACCAGTAAGGCAAGTATCCAACTGGGGAGGATGAGATTCTATTCAATCGATAGGATGAGATCCTATTCGTTCATGGATGTATAAATACCATTGGTGGATTATGAATCATATAAATATCCACGGATGTATAAATACCAAATTTTGATCTCCCAAGAGGATGGTATGGCAGCAACTTGGAAGGAAATACCAGTGAGGCAAGTATCCAACTGAGGAGTATGACCCCATTTGGATACTTGCCCCACTGGTATCAACTTTAAAATACTATTTCAATCTTTCAATATAAAATAGAAAATGGATTAACGAATACTTAAAAGCAACATATTTTATTTTCGCAATTAACATTCTCTAAATATGTCATGAATCAGAAAAATATATCAAAAGGATTTGAGAACTATATAGGCATGATATACAAATTAGGATTTAAGATTTCCAAAAAAAAGACATTGAGACCCTTAACTAACACTTATAATATTTTAAGAAAATTAATAACAATGTTTGAAGTTAAAATTCAATTTTGATATATCTACTCTACTTGAAATACATAAAATTGAACATTTTTAATTAAGAATCCTAAATGAAATAAGTACTAATAATCTATAATAAAATTCAAACATTATGACTGATCTTATAGTAAATAGATGATAGAGCCAAGCATGTAGATATGCACAAATTTCATAATCATGTCACAAACAAAAATATGGAAAATTGAATAATATGTTAAAAATAAAAATTATAGTATTACGGTTATAGCTCAACAATCAACAAATAAAAGCACCACCAAAATCGATTTCGAATTGGACACATAACCAAGGATGAAATATAGGTGTCATCCCTAGTATGGTTGTCAATTTGATGTTTGTGTTTAATTACCAATATGTCATAAAAAAAACGCTTTCTTAAGGGTTGTGTATATCAATTAATGTAAGATAAAGGAGCCATGAAAAGTACAACAAATTCTAAATTACTATATATAATATGTGAAATGAGGAATCCAATCAAAATCTAACATAACACATAATAAATAATTCTTCAATTTATATTAATAAGATGGTTGGAAATTAATTTAAAAACCTTGGTAATAGCTAGTTTAAGTAGATGAACACCAAGGCCATCCCATGGGAGAGCTCTTCTTCTCCGATGGTGCTCCACCCCAAGTTGTAAATGTGATGTGAACTCCGAAGGTATAACATATAGTTGTTACTATTAAAAGAAGTAGGTTGTGTCGAAATGGATCATCAGTATATACATCATCCATATTCTTTATAATGATGATATATTAATTTTATGGCTAGAATTCTTTATAATCTTGACAAATGCCTAAAAACTCTAAAAAAAATCGCTCTTGTATGGTTATGACATTAATATTGACATAAAATGGTTATGATAATCAAATCCCAAAATATTTATTAAGCTAATTTCATGTACGACAACGTTTTGGAAAAAGGGTATCTTCTAACCAATCATCATCACAAGATTAATTGGAACTATAGCAATGAGAACAAGATAAATGGAGGGTGGAAAAATTATTATGGACTTGAAAAAATTGTAATTCAATGAACATTTAACTTTGGGATAAGAAGAAAATCCTCTTTGAGACTGTCCTATTACCTTATATGGTTGTGAAGTTTGGGGTTGCAAAATCTCTAGATAAAATCCTAGTATTTTACAACTTATAACCTCGAAATTAAGGGAAAGACATCATATCATAACCTTATCATAGAATTAAGTCTCTCCCATTAAGAGCATGACTATGACTAGTTACCGAATGCACAAGAACATGCTAAACAACATGGGAGGCCTCCTACGGTTGCTTCAAACTCTAGTCAAAATCACTTGTTTCTCAAGGGGGGGTGGCATAAAGATGCTAAGTCTTGTCTAAATCATTTGAGAGTTAAGGAATATGTCACATTGTAGAGTAGTGATGATAGTAAACATATTATTACATTTTAAAAAAGGACAAGTTGTTGTGTAATAAACAAGTACACGATAATGGGAAACGAGACATTGGATGATTTCTAAAATCTAGCTAGATGAAATAATTTGTCATCTTTGTGACACTAAGAGGGGTGAAGATGAAAATTTATTTCTCTTAGCATGTCCTAGTGCAACAACATTCGATCATAATTTCAAAATATATGTTACAATATTGACTCCTTCTAAACCTTTTAACTCCTCACAACTATGGTGATTTATGAATGTTTTTTTTAAACTTTAAACCACAAGAAGAAACTTATAAAGAAAACCAAGTGACTCCTTACTATATTTAAAGGTTTGATAAAGAAAAGTTGGTCACACTAGATATTAATAACCATCATCAACATCAACATCATCATCATCAATTATATTAAAATACTAACCTTAAATTAAATTTAGTTATTGTAACTAAATTAACTAGAAAATTTAGAGATTTTGTTATTATAATTTTATAATATTTTTTTTATTATATGCATAATAACATTGTTATTGGAATTAGAATATGATTATTACTTTTAATTATTCTTATTGAATATAATTATTCGGCATCTATCATGGTTGGAGAGGAATCAAATCCTCTTAACGATCATGACCGATTTTCACTTATTTAATTTTAATGATCTATATATCTTTAACTATTTTACACGATTTTACTTTTCAATTTTATTAATGTATATAGTTTTATCTATTTAACAATGTTTTGCTTTTTTTTTTTCTTATAAAAATACTTTGAATAATTAAAAACACTTATTTTAAACTCATCAAATAATACTTTAATTATTAACAGTTTTACTTTTCACTTTATTATTTTTAATATAAGTATTAAGAGTTTTACTTTCTACTTTTTACTTTATTTTTTTTTATTAAATGCATATTAACATTGTTATTGATATTATAAGAGGTATATTACTTTCAACATTAACCTTATACTTTTTTATTACATGTATATTAATATTAATATTTTTATGCATGGTCTTATTTTTATTTTTTTTACTATGTTTTACTTTTTAATTTATATTTTTTTTATTACATGTCCATTAGCATTATTATTTAAATTAAAATATGAATATTACTTTTAATTATTATTTAAATTAAAATAAGAATATTACTTTTAATTATTATGAAATATTTTTTTAACTATTTTACATTTGTTTTATTTTTACATTTTTTTACTTTTGAATTTATGCACATTGTTTAACTTTTTTATTATTTCTATAATGTTTCTTATTTCTAATTATTTTACATTGTTTTATTAGTTACTTTGTCCTATTTTTTAAAATTCATATTTTACAATTTTTTACTTTTTAATTTGTACATGTTTTTTAACTTTTTTATTATTTCTATTTTTTTTAATATTTTTTTTTGCATTGTTTTACTTTGTTATTTTTTCCTATTTTTTAAAATTTATTTTTTTAATTTTAAATTAAAATTTATGTGGGTTCAATTACTATTAAGTTGGAACATTAAGTTACATAGTATATAATATGAAAATATTTTTTTTATAGTGGTGTTTTTCATCTTTGTCTAAATAATAATAATGTTGATGATGATGATGATACTGAGATTAACTTTGGTCTACTGGACCTTAAGAAGATTATTACTTGGTTTGCTTTAAAATTGTGTTCATATGCTCAAAAATATTGGTAGGTTAACTTTAAATTAAATTCACATCCATAGGATAAGTTTTGTCAAAAAAAAATTCATTTTTACTTATTTATTTGCTAATATTTTTTGGGAAGAAGGGAAATACTAAACCACATTTCTAAAATTCAATAAAGTTAGAGATATATAATTATTTTAAAAACCTCAAAAGAATTTTAAAATAATAAAAATCTGATTTTACAAACTATCTAAACTATACCTTGTTACATTAAGGAACACATCTCTTTCCATGTTAGGATTTATAAGAAAGACCCTTAGAACCAATATATTTGGAAAGAGATTAAAAATTTTACTTTAAAAAAGTCTATATAGGAATATGTTGTCTCGCCCTATTAATTCTAACTTCTATAAGAAAAGCAATATAGATAAAAATTGTCCTTACAATAACTCCAAAAATGATATTTCTAGTCAAGAAAATATCTTTTTAATGGGTGATTTTAACCTTTGAATTTCAAGTAACCAAACTATTCTTCTATGTAATTATTTTAACCCTGATCTTTTTTGGTTAGATGAAGACCCTGCTCTAAATAGTAAATACAAATTTAGGTGAAAATTTATTCAGTTTCGAGCTAGTCAAACTCTATATCGCTCAAAATATTATAATTTGCAACAATATAATGAAGTGGTCAGATTCTAATGAGAAAACTTATATTCATAAGCTTGGTATTAAAATGCTAAATCTAAACATATTAAAATGCTAAATCTAGACATATTGAATGACCACCAGCGTGACCCAAATCATACACCCTTAATTCAAATACATGAGATGGTGCACATCGCATGGACTATAGTCTATGATCCATATGGCATGCCCGCAGCCCGACTCTCAAAATAAGATGCAGGATCCAAACAACGATAAGATAAGATTTGATTGTCACCAACTACTAAAGCCCCATTATCCTGAATATCTTTCAAGATAAAAATGTGGCCTGTGCTCTTCTTGCCATCTACAACAATTTCTCCCAATATGTGCGTATTCAAAATATAAAAAAAGCCCAACAAATTGACTGTGATCAAATGCCTGAACACGTGGCAAGCTTCCATGCAGGCAGGGCACCATTAATATTATAGTGAGGAATCATTATCCAAGTGTAGTAGCTCAATATTTTATACAATCCTCCGTACGTACGCGTGCAGCCTTCGAATGATGTATAAATTGATGGAGTTGGTTAAATACTTGTGATCTGAACTACTCCACTGTCCTTCCCTTCATTAACTCTTATTTTATGCTTAATTTGCACAATGTTTTGTGGATGCCACATCAGCTTTCCTTTTGACACTGTCGAAACTTGAAAGTGAAACCATGCCAGTGGTTAGCAAGAGCACCCCATACGTAACTAGGACGCTCAGGTTGCTGTAATAAAATTGAAAGCCTATCAGATTTTCCAGTTCAACAGGAAGATATAAAATAGTGTACATTATGCACATGTATATATGTTTACGTGGACTCATCTAAAATTGACCATGACAGAAAAAATCTATATATTATGATTAAGGTTGCAAATGACATCACGTATGAGAAATCATTCCTTGACTCAACTAAAGTTGAGCATGGCAGAAGATTCCAGGTACGGTGATTAAGGTTGCAAATGACGTCAGGGATGAGAAATATAAACAAATTTTCTTTCTGCGTGGATCAGCAACCGTGTCAGCTAAAAGCCGTGCATATTTGTTCCCTCTTATCGATAATAAATACTCTATTGCTAGTGCAATCCCACTCCTCTTCTTAGAGAAAATATATTATCTGTTACATGTATGTTTATATGAGCGAAAAGGAAATCATAGTGTAAATGTCTAGATGCCATGAATATTATCAAAACCCACTTCGATCCGCTAACCGACAAAGAGAAAATAGTTTATACTCCTTAGGTGGTATCTCATGGACCGAACATGTTTCTCACTTTCAATAAAGTGATGGCAAATAGTTTTGATATCCAATATTTTGAACCGGTTATCCAAGCCAAAAGATGTCTCAACAGAATTGAACTCAGGTGGATGGAATGAAATCCATCTATCCCCGTGCCTATCAAGGACCACCGTATCCTTGACATAATTACATTATAGTTGTTTTTAATGATTGGTATTTAGAATTATGTTTTTTTATTATAAGTTTATTTTCTTGGTTTTTGTTTTTTATATGGGAGTATATGAGGGTGCTAAATCTATTTATGGATTCAAAAATACACTGTAAATACATAGAAATTTGGATTTTATAAAAAAAAAAAAAGGAATTGCGACCAAAACCTATGGCAAAAATAAAAAATGTAGAATAAATAGACTACTCCTTCCTAAAAATGTATACAATGATGAATGTATATAAAAACATTTTGTTTATAAAAAAACATGAACATAACAATTTATAATAATATTAAAATAAATAATATTATAATTTTTAATATAAAATAAGAATAAAAATAAATAATAAATAATAATAATGATAAGGAGAATTATTATAATAAAAAGTAGTAATATTAAGTTAAATATTGATTTAACTGTACAATTTGAGTGATTTGGGTTGTCTATGTTTCTATTTTGTTCACAAGGGTTGATTTTATTTTTTTTCAGAGAAAAAAAACTATAACTTGTTATTTTCATTAAGAAAATCAAAGTTACATTAGTTGTTGAAAATCAACATAGTCCATCTGAAACCCATAATTCATATCCTCTGATAATGGGCGATGAAGAAACATACATTTGAAACAAAACAGTAAAATAAACTAAGAAGCTAAGGAGCCATGAACATGGTAGAAGTATTTGAGCATATGCCACAGTATCAAAGCCTTTATCGACAAATTACAAATGATAAAAAGACCAAAAACCTATATCCACATCCTTTATAGAGCCCACATGGTACCATGATCAACAACAATGTTGTCCACGGATTCAACAAAATGAAGATACCCGTCCCTAGGTCCAATGGCTTCCTTTGATAACCAGTCTGTCTCCATAAGGGTTGATTTTACTTAAATTAAATATTCTGTCACATTCACATGTTATGACATATCACCTATGGTGTTCTCAAACTCCTTGCTAGATGATAGTCTAGGTTTATACTTTTCTAGAGAACCTTGAGATGAACCTGTAACAAATAAATGATGAAAATGCACAATATAATAGAACACAGAAGATATTTATTGACTGCAGACCACTTCGACGGCAAAAGCTCCTTTGAGCAAGCTCAATACAAAATAACTCGTGGATGCCTTCACTGGCCTCAACACGTATTTATATACTAAGTCTAAGCTAAACAACTATTACTCCCCATGAATGTGGGATAGCACAATATACTCAGGGGATGACTTACAAAGCATATGCGTCCAGCAACAATATACTAACAAAGTAAAGAGAAGGGTTAACACGGGTTCCTAACATCCCCTCCCCCTTTGAAAATGCTTTGTCCTCAAATCTTTAGATATAGAAATTGTTGTTGATTCTGAAGGAGTGGTTCCCATGTAGCATCCCTTGGTTGCATTTCATGGCATTGAATTAATACCTCTGTGATAGATCAAGAGCGAAGTTGACGAGTGCGCCTATTAAGGATGGCCTTGGGCTCCAAAAGGATGGATCCTTCATTATCCATTTCTGGTAAAATAGTTTGTCCTCTAATGTTGGTACCAAAAAATTTCTTTAAACAAGAGACATGAAATATTGGATGAATGCAAGAAGAAGGAGAAAGTTCCAACTGATAAGCAATGGACCCAATCTCTGAAGAACCTTATATGGCCCATAGAACTTTGGAGCGAGCTTATGACACCCTTTGAGTTTCAGGTAGGATTGCTTGTAAGGCTGTAGACGAAGAAAAACCATATCATCTGCTTGAAAAGTGCACGCAGAATGGTGCTGATAGGCTTGTTGTTTCATTCGATTTCTTTCCATGTGAAGATTGTCCTACAAAATGCGAAGAATCTGATCGCGATTGCGAAGAACCATGTCAACTACCTGAATTGGTGAACTGTTGGGCATGTACGGAATAAGCTCTAGCGGTGTCTAACAATAGACTACTCCATATGGAGTCATTTTAGATGTAGTGTGGTAGGAGGTATTGTATCACCATTCAGCAAGGGGGAGCCACTTTGCCCACTGATGTTGTTGTTCAAAGGTGAAGAAATGAAGATAAGTTTCCAAAAATTTATTGATAATTTAAGTCTAACCATTGATTTGTGGGTGATACCTTGAACTCATCTTCAGTTTGGTGCGAGTGTGGTGAAATAGTTCTGTCCAAAAATGACTAGTGAAAGTTGCATCACGATCTGACACAATGAAAGAAGGGATTCCATGAAGACGAAAGATCTGGTCCATGAAAATTTGTTGCAACTGAGGAGGCGGTATAGGGATGGATGAGGGCACAAAAATGACTATATTTGGATAGGTGATCAACCACAACCAAAATCACTATCTTCCCTCCATATTTAGGGAGCCCTTCAATGAAATCCATAGAAATATCTGTCCAAATCCATGCAGGGATGGGAAAGGGTTCGAGCAATCCTGGAAGGATTGTGGTTTCGCCCTTATTGCAGTGGCAGGTATCACATTCGGCCACCATCTGTTGAATTGTCTTTTTCATGCCCTTCCAAAAGAAGTTACGTTGTGGCCGCTCATAAGTTTTGAGGAATCCAGAGTGCCCTGTCGATGGGGAAGCATGGAGTTCATAGAAGACAGGTTGTTGAAGATCTGTGCTCTGGGAAAGCACCAAACGACCCTTGTATGTAAGGGAATCACCATCCCAAGAGTAATGCGGAACAAAAGGGTTGTTAACCAACCGTTGGATGATTTGAGATAATGATGAGTCATTGGCATAGCCCTGTTGAACAGATTGCAACCAATTTGGAACAGGAATAGAAATAGCTGAAAGAGAAACTTGGTCATCAAATGTGCAAGAAAGAGCATCCGCCACAAGATTGTCCTTACCCTTCTTGTAAGTGATCTCATAATCCTAATCCATGAGTTTGCTAACCCATTTATGTTGTGCTAGGGAGGAGACCTGTTGTTCCAAGAAATATTTCAGACTCTGGTGATCAGTCTTGATGCAGAAATGATTCCCTAATAGGTATGGCCGCCACTTCTTTATTGCATGCAAAATAGCCATCATTTCCTTCTCATATGTAGAGGCAGATAAATTCTTACCAGAAAGGGATTTGCTAGTGAATGCAATGGGATGTTCATCTTGAAGGAGAACAACACCAAGTCCATTGTCGCAAGCATCACTCTCAATAGTGAAGGGTGATCCATATCGTGTCTAGGAAGCACGATGGAGACAATAGTTCGACTGAATGAGTCGGATTTGTTATGGTGGAAGCTATAAGAATAAGTAGAATGAGCAAAGCAGGATTACACTACAAAGATAAACACAATATGCGCAGACAATATGCAGGAATGTGAACTGTTCTTCTTTATTATATGTAAATAGGTAGATTCGTTGATGTATGTTACAATATTATACATGCTTATATAGATTTCTGAGATGCTTGGGTGCCTGCCCGTTACGTTCAGTTACAAGAATAAGTTAGAATGCTTCAACAGTTCAACCGTTACAATCGATTGGAAGACATAGAGAAAGTATATCGAATTTCTATAGTCGCTAGTCGCATGTCGACGCTACTTGTCGATGTCATGAACTGTGATGTTGTTGAACATGTCGAAGGTGCGAATGTGTCGAGGTGTGTCGAAGTTGAGACTCGTCAGAGTTGTGTTGAATTCAAAAATTGTCGAAGCTAACTCGTCGGACTGGAAACTTGTCGTGTCGAAGTTTGAACTTGTCAAAGTTGCATCAATATCGATGACTTGCCAACTCCGATGTGGATCAGACCTCCTTACTTAAGAAACAATGGACCCAATTGTTTGCTCGTGAAGGTGAGGAAACTTGTCGGTCACTTCAGTAACAGAGTACCACTTTCCTTGAGATGGGATCTGGCTAGCCTTGGCAACCTAAAACAACGAAATTGTGTCCATCCTTGTATGGTGTACTCATCATCCCACAACGGTGTTGCAAGGAAGAGGGTCCTGAACATCTTGATGGATGTCTTCAGGTTTTGTTTTTTGCAAGTCATTTTGTTCCAACAAGGGTGCATGGTATGGTCAAAGTAGATCCACATTGAATACTGGATGCAGACCCATGCATGTAGGAGTGTCGAGCTGGAAAGCATTCTCGCCAATCTGTCGAAGAATATTGTATGGACCATATTGCAAAGGCTTGAGCTTCTTGAATGGGCCTGTGAAGCACTCCTTCTTGAGATGTAACTAGACCTTATCCCCAATTTAGAATGAATGAGAAATACGATGCTTGTCATTTCGGGCCTTACCTTTCTCACTTTCTCTATTCAACATATCCCGTGCTTGCTTCTGGATGCCGCATATCTGATCTCTGAACTTGAATGTTTTATCAACTTCTTGTTGGCTGTAGTCGGTGTCGCTTGGATATGTTGAGGAGCTGACCAAGTTGATAGGAACTGAGGTCTGAAATCCGTAACACATCTCAAATGGAATCTTTCCTGTAGAGATGTGGTGAGCACGATTGTAGCTGCGCTGGATGTATGGACGAATTTCATCCCATGTTCGTCGATGTTGGTGGTTGTACATGCAAAGTAGTTGTACTACCATGCGATTTACAACTTCCATATGTCCGTCGGTTTGAGGATGGAAATCCGTCAACATTGAGATTCATGTGTTTAGAAATTGCGAGAGGGTCTTCCAAAATATGTTGACGAATCTGGCATCTCGGTCGAAAATAATGGTTGTGGGTAAAGCAAAGTGTTTCCAAACATGTGTAAAGAAGAGTTGATCGGTCTGCTGCACTGTCATGGTCTTCTTACATGGTATGAGAATGGCCATCTTGGAAAATCAGTCGAATACTACTAAGATCGTGTCATGCTGATGTCTGGTAGTAAGATAACCCATCAAGTAGTCCATAGAAATAGATTCCCATGGTCGACTAGGAACTGGCATAGGTGTATACAAGCTTAGTAAAGAATTTAGCACCTTTCATACAATCGATGAGCTCATCTATCCATGGAAGAGGGTACCGATTTTTCACCGATATTTTTTTGAGATCTCTATAGTCGATGCACATGTGCCAAGTCTTGTCTTTCTTTAGAACTAGGGCGACTATACTTTCACAAGGAGAGGATCTGGGTCGGATATGACCTTTGTCAATTAATTCTTGGATCTGTCTGCGAATCTCTTCATTTTCGAGAATGGATCTTCTGTAAACAGATGCGTTAGGCAAAGAAGAACCAAGAACAAGTTCAATGGAGTGTTTTACCTAACAATGTTGAGGTACTCTGTCTGGAGCTTGAAAGAGGTTATGGTACTCATCGAGAATATGATTGACTTGCTGCTTCTATCGAGAGCAACATTGGTTAGTGACTCGACTCGTTACTGCAGTCTTATTAGAATGTTGCGGCTTGATCATGACTAATGCGAACTTCTGTGCATGATTGATGAGCTTCTTTATCTATTTGGCAGATATCAGTGCAACCGTTGGTGTAGGTTGACGCTTTGGTATGATGAACCATCGACTTTG
Source organism: Larix kaempferi (assembly GCA_027924585.1). Taxonomy (NCBI): domain Eukaryota; kingdom Viridiplantae; phylum Streptophyta; class Pinopsida; order Pinales; family Pinaceae; genus Larix; species Larix kaempferi. The sequence continues at coordinate 230,717 of BSBM01000259.1, read as the reverse complement.
GATTCTAACAATCACCTTCTAAGGCCGTGTCTGATAACTTCCATGTCTATCCTAGAGGTAAGGTTTTTGAAACAGGGCACCTACTACAGAGAGTGGTGCCATGTCACAGAGTACTTCATCTTCAAAAGGATTTATGAAGTAGGCAAGTTTACATTGTTGAGTGATTCGAAGTTCTTGTCCATCCTTCATCCAATCGATGTTTTAAGGCTGAGGATGCATAGTGGTAACAAGATGTAGTTTCTTCATGAGATCTTCACAAAAAAGTTCTTTTGGCTCCCCTTGTCCATAATCAAATGTAATGGGTTGCTCTGGACCCATATCTGTGTATGGAACAGGCGCTCTCATTCCTCCTCATCGACAATAGTCAAGGCTGCTGGAGTGGTCGAGGTCAAAAGGGTCATCGCGTCTGGATCAAATTCATCCACCGTCTTGTTGAACGCGTTGGAGGTCGACACTTTTTCCAAAAATGTCTTCCGAGATTTACATTCAGATGTATCATGCCAAGATGAGTGGTGGTAATCCACGGGGGGGTCATCTAGTAAGCAATATCCTATCATGTCCATTCATATTGGGGAATAAACTGTGATATGGAAATGAGAATATATTTCCTTGTATTAAGGGGCCAAGGGGTCTTAATTATGTTATATAGAAATACAAATATTTAGGGTATATTTTATTACATTTCATGTGAAGCGGTGGAGTGGAGGCATAGGGAAAATCAGGGGACAAGGGCACGAGGTATTGAGTTTGATGGACAAGGGATACTCAATCGGGATGTAGGATGGTTGATGCTAATGTTCTATTAAAGGGTTTTCATGTTGCTCATTTGCTTGGTTGGTGAATGGATCTTCAAATTGTTAAAGGAATTGAGGTAATGAAGGATTAAACTTCTTATCTTTTATGTGATTGTTATCAATTGGAAGTGTAGTTTAGGTGAATATTTCATGTCTATAAATCATGGGTATTTCAATGTACCTTTCCTCCATGAGTCTATTTGAATTTTTTTTTCTCTGGAAATTTCCTTTTGTTCGGTCTCTAACATTATCCCATCCACTAGAGAGCATCTAGTTTTGTGCATTGTGACCTTGTCCCTTTTTAATATTCCTAAAGAAATCCTCATGCAATCCTTGGTTTACCCCATTTGCTCATTATATAAAACACTAGTCTCCAATTCCTTCACGACTCTTATATTACAAAAACCAAAACACTTTGTTTTTCTAAAGTTACTCTTCATTTTCACCATGTACTCCATTGTTAAACTCTAGTAAACCTACCGTGATCCTACCCTAGGGTCTTTGCCTTTGATCTAGATAAGAGATAACCTAAATAGACAAAAAATGTTATTTGTGGTGACAATGGCCTTCGTCTTAGTTGTCCATAAGTTATCATTGATTTTAGGATGTAACATTCCTATTTAGTCTTATTTTATACCTTTTTGTTTTTAAACGTCATCCAACCATCACCTTCTAGTATTACAGAAAAATTGGACAAGATAATAATAATAAGGAAACTGAAATTTGGTTTTGATAACTGAGTTATCAAAACCTGATTTTCAAAAGAGAACTCCATCTAACATAACATTGGTAAGCATTCACATGATGTAGAAAGAAAAACATGGGAAATACCCTAGTGGATTAAAGATATGACAACCTAACTACATGAAGACCAAGTAACGTGTTGTGCTCACGAGGATTAACTTCCGTCTATTCATTTTGGGAAATTTTGTTTAGAATCCGAACTTCGAGAATAATTGTAATCTTCAATGTCATACTCATTTCCAATGCTTGTTGTCACACACCCTTCATCATTAACACTTCATGAGATACAAGAGTTGTTTGATGCTCATGGCTTTGATTCAACTGCCTTATGCAAACTCCCAACCAAGTTGTACTCTCTCAACTGTCGTTAAGGTATTTAAGTTACAATTATATAAACTCAATTAGTGTATTCCATTTATTTTTTGATGCTTTAGTTAATAATTAATCAATCAATGTATTAAATCTATTTTGGATGCTTTAGTTAATGATTAATAATTTTGAATAAATATTTATTTTTCCAACAAGCATTTTGAATAACTATTTCATTCTTATAAAATGTTATTTTAATGAGATATTAATTTTAAAATTTTAGTTTGATAAATACTATTTTAAATTTTAAAAATAGTGTTGATTAATTAGAATAATAATATTTAAAAAATAATATTATATTTAAACATATGTATTGTTTTAATGTTGAATATTTAATCATTAATTATTAAAAAAATTCTAATTTTCTTTTATTATTAATTTTTGTTTTTAAATTTTATTTTTAAATTTTATCGAATATTTTTTTAAAAATTATTAGTATTTACTTAGTTTTTCAAATATTATATTTTTAATTTTAAAAGCAAGGACTAAACTGTATGCACTTCTTGTTTTTATCAAATCTATATATTATTTATAAAATAAAATAAAATATGTTTTATTTATATTTTGAAGTGATTATACATATTTATATAGATATATTAAATTGAATATTATAGAAACTAAAAACCATCCTCAAAATATTATTGTTTATTTATTTGATGATCTTAAAATATTATTATTTATTTAATGATTAGTTCTAATTATATATATATATATATATATATAGATATATATATATATATATATATATATATATAAGAGTGTGACATAAAAATTATGATAAATATAATGTGATTATAAAAATATTATCGAGTTGTTTAATTTTATTTTTTTTGTAAGTTAGACGATCTTTCTATTGCCTCAAAAAGAAATTAACAAACAAAACCAAGCCCTCCCAACAGAGAGAAAACAGGCTTGAAGGTCAACTTTGCAGTCTCCCCCGAAAGAAAACGAGACAAAACCAAATAGTTTGAGAATTCTTAACGAGTCTTAAAACATAGTTTTCCATGATAACTATATAATACGCTATAAGCAGTAGCATAAAAAGAAGTAAGCAACATCTAATGGAAAATATCTACTTCTGAAAGTAGCAAAATCAATAGATTACTCATGAGTCCCGCTGATGGAACCGAGCTCGAGCTTCATTCCTAGACGCTTGGCAATTTCCACCCGAGTTCTCCACCAAGGTTCTGTTGAGAACCATCTTCTGCAACCAGTACAAATCCAGGGACATCTGATAGAGGGTGAGATGGCCACGGGAAGAACCAGGATAAGGGAAGAGTTCCTTGAACTCCTTTCTGATTTCCTCTGCCCCCATGCAGTTTATATCAATATTAGTTTCCTCCTCAGCAAGCTAGATTTTTTCTTGAACATACTCAGGGATTTCCTTCTTAAAGTGCTTACACTTGTCAATTAATTGCTTCTGGAAATGAATGGGAGGGCTCATTGGTTCAGACAGGAAAAATTAAGGAAGAGTAGAGGCACTACGAGGGATCTTGCAGGGAGGCATGCTGATAGCAGGAGGAGCACAGGTTACAAGCGAAACAAACAGGGGCTGCCCGAGGAAGTGGAAAGGGTCACATGTGAAGGCTCTCATAAAAGACTCCCCCACGGTAGAGGAAAAACGACCAACAGAATCTCTCTCATTAAAAGAAAGGTGGCGAATAATGTAGCTCCTGAGAGAGTGGAGAAAAACAGACCCAAAGCTTTCCAAAAGACGACCAAAAAGAATAGCGGAGACAGAGCAATGCGGCGACTTACCCGGGTTGACAGAAGCCAAGGGGGAGTCGTTGTCATAAATTCTAGTGCCCTCAGGATTCCATTGACAACCCGGACCCAAACTGACATAGAAATCTAGAGGGATTAACAGAATGACGGCAAGGCTCGAAATGGTGCCCAACTGCTTGCTGAAATGCTTTCTAATTCTCGACTGAATCAAATAATTAACATGCGTGCTGGAGAGCTACCAGCTTCTCCTCCATAACTTGTTTGTCTAAACCATAATACCTCACACCTCGTCATAATTATCACCATGCATGCTTCTGTGCGAAGCCTCCATCGCAGATGTGCCATCCGCCGTCTACTGATGTGAGCTCGTACTAGTCTGCAGGTTTCCATTACTCTCCTCTAGGGAGAATGATAATGAAATAGGCGGTCTGATGGGGGGCGATGAGGTGGGAGCATGGGGGACTGGGCATCCTTCCACGTGCCTCTCATCCTCCCTCTCGACCATCCAAATGTCCACCCGCTGTGAGGAGAGTTATTTAAATTTTAAAAGTTATATAAATTATAAATTAAAATATTTTAATTTTTTTAAATAAAATGTTTATTTTTTTTATAATCAAGTTATATATAACTAATAAATTAAAATAATTTTCATCCCTGTTGTGATGAGAACCTTAGTGTGAAGTTTGATATGCCACTAAATGTTATGATTAGATATTTTTATGGACATTATAATGATCAAATAGATCATAGTGCAACTCCTAGATCTATAAGTGAATATAGGAAAGTTGTTGTCAAATTCTCCTTTAGATGTGAGTATTTTGATGTATTCAACTTGTAGCAACATTACAATTATGTGGGAATTTTGACTATCTAATTTGTAGCTATGGATTGTCGTGTACAAAAGGAAGAAAATTCATATTGTTTGTTGAGGCAAATGAAATATTGAGCAATTTAGAAATCAATAATAATAGTAGTGTTCACCACATATTGCTAGCAATGGTCTAAGGACATTGCCACCTTGTGGCTCTTCTTCATATTGAGAATGATCCACCCAAAGAAGCACCAATATATTTACCCTCATATTTGTTAGATACTTAATGACTTTGTTTGTGTCTTATATGAATGGCTCTGTTTGTCTTATATATGAATGACTATGTTTGTCTCTTATAGTATCACATTTCATCAAAGTTAGATTTCATAAGAAACACCTATGCCCCCCTCCCCCTTAGAGTATTTTAATGCACACATTACTAAAAATAATGAAACTAAAACTTTCATTCGTCATCACAGCTCGAGGATATGTATAGATTATTCCAAATTCCTAGTCATATTTTGATGTGTACCTGGATTTTTAAACTTCTATGACACATTGAAGGTTGATCATTTTGACATTTATTGATCAAGTGTGTTTTGAGTAGTAGATGATATGAGACTACTATGATGCCAAATGTGCTAAAAAAGGTCATCATGACTAAATTATATTGAATTTGTGAATTATTTTATTTAATTTTCATTGTGTCTTACTGATATTTAATGTTGATTTTTGTTTCTATGATATAAGGCAGGGATTAAGTTGCATGCAAATCTTGTTCCTTTTTATATAATTTTGTAGCTTTCTATCACAACTACATAGAACTCATAAATAGTAGACAAATAAACATAAACTAATATCATTATTTCTGCATCAATAATAAACTGGTAATTTAAAAATAAGAATTACAGAAAAAACTCATAAATGATAAAAAATAAACGGAAATTAATACACTATTTCTTCATCAATAAGAAACAAGTAATTTAAATGACTAAAACCAATTAAATGTTCGCTTATTGTAACGAAATATATAGAATTTGCAATCCAAATATACAAAATTTGCAAATATACTTATCTATCCTTATGTGACCAAACTTGTTAAGGAACTTCCCCGTTCCTCCCAACCATAAACTTGTTAAGGAAATTCCCCATTTTTCCCATCCATAGATTCTTAGGAACTCAATAGTCTTTCAGTTTCCATGAATCACCCTCTAGTCAGACCAATCTTGCTAGAAAATAATAACTTAGAGCATGTAGTCTTATATGTGATAGTTGGTTACTACAGATTGATCGCAAGGCTTTTTACCAAAAGGCTTTTTACCAACCTTGTGAGTTCGATATTAAATATCAACCATACACCATGCAACATTTCTAGCCAGATTAATCTTCATGGATACCAAGCACTTAATAGAATTCAACTACACGTTTTCCCAACCTAAGGCCATTACCTCCTCTTAATTCCTTCAAAATTGCTCTATTCATTATTACCCTTGTGATTAAGGGAGGGATCCGTTCAAATTTGGGTTAAGGTTTAGGGACTAAGGTTTGTGATTTTATCCATTTATGGTTAAATCATGGTGAAGAAATGTGTCAAAACTTGGCACATTCATAATTGTAGTTTCAAGTCTTATATGGAAGGCATCCATCTTAATATTGTATTGGAACTGACATGAACATAGGTGAAAATCTAAATCCTTATTTACATACCCTATGTGTTATTGTTATCAGGAAATTGTATCATATAAGTTTCACTATCTATGTATCTTTATAACTATTGCATGCTTGAAACTTAACAATGGAGTTTTTTCCCTTTCTTGTAAAGATAAAAAAAAAGCTAGATATAAGCCAAGAAAAAGTAACTAAATGTTGTTAATTCTCTTGATTTAAAGAATAAATGTAGAGGAAGTGGATGCAATTCATTGCATCTTGTGAATGACCCAAATCCAAGCTATGCACATCATCATATGGTGTTATTGGAAAGTAAGAGGAATTTTTCTATGTTCATTTGGGTTCAAACATCAATGATGTTTGTTTTGATAGGAAGGTAGGGAAGTCCATCCATGAAAGCGTTTCAATTTTGCATTTTTATGGATTTTAATTTGTTAAGCTTATAGAAAACATGAGCTCTATATGGCTATACTTGTATTTACATGATATAAAATTGGTAGATTGGCAAACTGTGGTGTGAAACATTTGCAATTCTCATCTTTTCTAAGCATTGCACTAACTATTGGACTATCAGTCTTTTAAATTCTTTGTTACATTGATCTCTTGACTAGGTTTCCTTTTATGCATTTTTCCTTCCCCATTACTATTTCATTAGGTCTACCACTGTCTAATGCTACAGATTGATTAGTTACCCTTGCAATCTTGGCGGGATCATTATTAGCATTATACTATTATTTTATTTAGCATACAATTTGCTTATACTAAGATGCTTTAAGGCTCCTGTTTGTTACAACTTGATAGTATGATATAAAGGGGGTATTAAAAAGAGTTGATAAAAATGGATATCTACAATATCTAGTGAAACTAGGGGTTTTATTAATTTGAAAGGTATATTGGGAGGGTTGATACCAGTATCACACATTTTCATTTTGAGGTATTTTTTTCGGCCTTTGAATTATCTTTGTTGTAAAATATATTTAATTTCTATTTTCAAGTGTGTTTTTAGAAATTTAACAAAATAACATACATTTATAAGCAATTTATAATAAAAAACATATACATTTTGCAATTGTTTTCTATAAAATAACACAATTTTATGGACAAAATAAGACATTTTTATTGACAAAATTGTAAAAAAATTCAGAAAATAAAGACATTTAAAACCATTTTCAATGAATTTCTAGAGATTTTTTTTTAGGTCTGAAAGTCAAAACATTACTAATATATCTTATCAAAAAATTGTCAAATTTAACATTTTGTTCAAGACATGAAACTAATCAATGATTTAAGTTATTAGGCACTTTTAGTCTCTTGTAATATTTATTGGAATGAGCATAGCTCACACATTCATCTATCTTCAGAGATTTGTGTATTACTTTGTGGTTTACAGTCTTTTTCTATTTCATCCATTAATAGAATTTGGGTATTTTTATATTGCTATGTTCTTTCCAATATCTTTTTTTGTATATTTCCATTTTATATTTCTTCCTTCATTCTATGAAAAAACTAGATCAAACATCTCTTCCCTATACCATTGATTTTTATGAACATGATACATTATAAACAGGGAAAATATATTTAATCAATTGGAACACATATGTCTAAGTGTTAAGACTCCATAGGAGGCCAAATATTTAGAGAAAACAAATAATTGGTAGAAAGACACAAAGCCTAGTTCGTGGCTTAAAAATTTAGACATGGAGTATATCTATATATCTATGTAGAAAGGTTGAACACCACAAACTTCACAAGGAGGGTTATCTTAATTGGCAATATAAAATATGTCTTTGCACCATTCTTAAAAAAGATATCTAGAAAGAAAGAACACTTCAAACTTCACAATGAGGGTTATCCTAATTGCCACTATATGCCTCCCCACCACTCTTATGAATTGTTTCTTCGAATATAATTTTATTGTTTTTATTATAAGATATATAACAAAATTCTTAAACTATTGAAAACCTATGTACAATATTGTGGAAATGAGGTATATATGTTTGTGAAAATATCATAACATTGAGCTAAAGAGATACCTATGTACAATAAATATTATTTTTACTAATATTTATATCTACATTGAAACCTTCTACACTTTTTTTTATAAAAAAACAAAATCATTATTAAACATTAATAACCTAAATATTTCTATCTTTGGAATGATGACAATAATCTAAATCTTTAAAATGAAGATAGTTGTCAATATATACATATATTTGATAATTTTTTTAAATGTAGTTACAAGTTCAAGCTCCTTTGTTGTAATTTATTTCAAGTTCTATTTGTGGTATTAAAATGCATTTAGATCATTACAGTATTCAAATGCTTTTTAAATTTGTAGTCACGTCAAACTTCTTAGAAATGAAGCCGCTCGTTTGGACGCCCAAGGGCCACCCTCACGGTCGGCGCGATGCTGGGCATCGCGCAGGTTGTGAGGGCGGCTCTTGGGTGCCCAAGGGCCGCCCTCACGGCCTACATGATGCCGGGCATCGCGCATGCCATGAGGGCGGCCCTTGGGCGCCCAAGTGAGCGTCGAACAAAATGAATATAATAAAATTTTTATTTTTTATTAACTTTGATAATAATTGATTTATCAAGACCTTGTTAATTTTATTTTTTTATTAAGTTTGAAATTTTTACTTGGTTTATAAAACCTTGTAAATAAATTTTTCAATCAATTAGTGGACTTTCATATAAATTGTCGAGTTGACTTTCATGAAAAAAAATTGGTATGCATGTTGATCCATAAGAGTGGTTGACTAAGATTCGATTACTTGTATTTATGGATCGAGTTTCAAGTTTCAACTAAATATTTTGTTAGACAATGATGTGTTTGACATGTTTTTTCTTTTGATTTTTTTTGCATTGATCTCCCACTATGTTATAGGTGTTATGTTATTGTTGAATGAGAGGACCCAACTTTTGATGTCTAGTTGATTGATTGACTAGGAATTATAGTTAAGACGTATTGAATTGAGTTCAATTGAGTTGTTAATGTTGGAATGTTGGGGTATGTAGAGGTTGGCTTATTGTTGCAGAGCAATGTCTAGTTAAATAGGAGTGCCAAATGTTAATTATAAGGATACAAATAGAGGTGTTGATTGAGTTCCACAACAAGGATTGATTTAATGATCGTCGAATCCCTTGATATCCTTCTTCATCACACCGCCCGTGAGGGCCTCCCTTAGGCGCCCAAGTGAGTGGGAGTTGCTCACTTGGGTGGCCCTTGGGCTCCCAGGTGAGCGAGTGAGTGTAAAACATAAGTTGCATCGCGTAGCCTGTGAGGGCGGCCCTTGGGTGCCTAGGTGAGCGAATAAGTGTAAAACATAAGTTGGGCACAAAAATCAAATCCTAACTTTTTATTTACATACATATATAATATGTAAAACATAAGTTGGGCACAAAACAAATGTTGGAATTAATATATGTTTCATTTTTAAACTTGTAATGTTGGAAACAATAATTTTGATTAACTATAAAATTTGGTATTTTAACTTTTTTTAATTGGTAATTTTCTTGTCATTTCAAATATTATATTTAAAGTTTATAAATATATAAAATGAGTTTTAACCTCTAAATAAGTTTTAAACTCTAAATAAGTTTTTGAATATTTATATAAATTATTTGTTCTTGTATGGTCTAATATATTATTTCATTATGAATGGCATCATAATTTGTTTGTTTGTTTTTTGTTAGAGTGGTGAAATTATTTATGAATTGTTTTTTGTTTGTTTAATATGCAAGTTTCAAAAAAGTTGTAATTTATCTCTGGAAGAATTATTTTTTTTCCAATTTAGGGGTTGATTTTAAAGTTTTTGTAAACAAGAGTATGGGATGTTTAGGCCATGGCTCTATTTTTTACCAAAAAAAAAAATTGTGTATACTTGTATCAACACTTTTCTAATTGGGGAGTGTTTTTGGTGTTTTTTTTGCAAAAATCATCCATTTTATGTCTAGAGTTCTCCTTCATAGTATAAAGTTCTCATTTCATAGTATAAGTGGTTTATGTTGATCCACAATTATATGTGTCCATTTAGTTGAATTGCAAGTAGAGAACATAAATTATTTTTGGTAGTACTATTTCTTAATCACACAACCCAATTGAAAGACAACATATACAACAATTATCAATGATAAATATGGTACAGTGTCAAAACTAGGTGTAGTAAGAGCATGTATTCCATTCATGTAGTCCTTTCTGGGCCTTTGCATGGATTCATAAGTGGAAGTAGAATTTGAGAAACCATACTCTCTAGAAAATACACACCATGGATCTAAGGAACATCTAAACATAAATATTAGCCCGGTACAAAGATTAAATTCATGTTATTTATGAAACAAATGGAATAAATATTGTTATGTTGAAGAAAACTAATATAAAAATGATGATGCTAGAACATTAGACACATAGCACATGCTGATGCTAGAACATTAGACACAGAGTTGTCTAAAGATTTGGGAAAGAGTTGTTCTACATGATGAAAGGTAAGAGAGAATCTTATGGGACACCCCCATCATCATATCACCAATTCGATGTACCACCATGTCCAATAATCTTATGGGACACCCCCTTTCTAGCAGCTGAACAATGCCTTGTTGGTAACTCTCTAGGAGAGCATTCGCACTACATTGACACCTATAGGATGGGGGGCATAACATGTTACCTTTACCCTGGGATAGGGGGAATGCTCAATAATTTTGACCCTAACTCATCAGATCTATCTCAGTATTCCAATGATTCCATAACTCAATCCAACACATATGGGATCCATTATCACAAACCCCATGCCCATAGCATGGGAGAAGGACCTTAACCCTACTCACTTTTTGACATGTGTGATATCGACCATTTTGGAGGTCACATGTCACTTGTATATTCATTTGGATTTCCATAAGCAACTTTTACGCTTTGGTATCGTTTCCATGTGTACAAGACCAAGTTGCATGAACTCCACTTGTTTCAATTAATGGTGCTCCTCTTGTCTAATAATGTCCACCCCTGTAGGTATAACCTCTTAAATGGAATATAGGTCATCTTTTCCCCCATAGTATCTAATGAATTGATCAAGTTTACCATTTACACCTGTAGGACCCCCCTGTTCAAGTAAGTTTCCGATCCCAACCATCTTTGCATTCGCCCTTTGTTAGCAATAGAGCCTACCTTACATGGGTGTCAGTTTTAACACCTCTTGCATTTGTCACCCATGTTGTTCCAATCCCCATGGGAGTGGGAGTCCTTGTATTTTGACATCTAGAAATGAAGCCGCATGCATTCCATTCATATTGTCACTCATTGGCCATTCGTTGTAAACAGACTCATGTCACAGAGTTTATTTTAAGCTATTTTCTGACTCCTGAAAGAATGAAAATATCCTTGTGCAAGCTTACTTCCTTTCATGCTCGTTAAATTATTTGAAAGGGCATCCATTTGCTATTCCTATTACCCCTTTTCTAGATTGAATGGACTAATTATGAAAAATGAATACGCTAGGCCCTTTGGCTACAAGAGTTCTCACCTTCATACTTTTAATCTTTTTTGGGCTTGGCAGACTAACTTTATGAAAAAGAACCTCAATGTAGTTTTCTTCAATACTCTCTAAAATTGAAAACACCAATGAGTATTCACTAACCCAAGCTCGATCAAAATCCATGGGTAATTACATTATTGAGCACCCTTCTATCCCTTCTTTAAGCTCATTAAAAAATGAAGAAGGGCCAAATGGTGCCTTTCGGAGCCCCTACATACTGCATATAGTCTCATATTAGGAAAACATCCCCAATATGTTTTCCTTTATTCGAAGTATTTTACAATGATTCCTCCTTGGAGTTCCCTTTATTCCATCTATCAGTCCCCCCTCTCTGAACATCATCGATTGTAGTCATCCCCACTAGCTCACCCCAACTATATTCCCCTCCCCCGAGATCAGCTTCATATACTTCTAGGTCATCCCTGCCAGCATACTCTAAGAAAAGGAAGTTTGAGTCCCCCTACTAAGTTTCCCTTGTATCCCCATTCAGTGCCTTAGTCCCATGTTCAATTCCATTCCCTTTGTGGTTGTATCCCTCGCACTCCTATTAAGGAAGCCTCATCGCCTTGGTAGTTGCAAATCTCCCTCTGTCGGCACCAACACATCTATTTGAGAGGATAGACCTAGAGGTCCCTATACATTGGTTTTATACTCCTCATTGATGAGTTCCTTAGACCACCTAAGGGGAGCCCTTAGTGCCCCTTAGACTGGTTGTGTCTCACGTGCTCTCCTTCAGCTAACTCATCGCACCGTTGAGATTCGTATAGGGTATTGGTTCCTTCATTATTTGGTCAAAGATCCCGTATATCTTTTGACTCTAGCATATTGTTGTGTCTCTCCATAACCCTCATAGTCTTATGTTTGTTGTGATATCTGAGTTTTGTTTCCATGCTTCCTAATGTATCCAGTTTCAGATGCAATTCATTGTACCTCTATGATTCTGACTCTCAGTTGTTGAATCAATACACTTGTTGGACCCCATCAGATCCAACAAAGAATCTGCTATTGTGATCTTGCATTCTTGGTGAATGTGATTGTTTCCATGTATTAGTTCTTCAGATTTAAGCCATGGTTGGACCATGATTACATTCCATTTTATTTAGTCTCTTATTGGACACCTATGATGTACACAACAATTATCTATGTATTGATTGACCCCCTTTTGGGTATTGATCAATTTTGTATATTTTTGAGACATTGATACGAGCATGGGTATGCCTGACTCTCCCATCTATTTGAGATTATATGTACCTCGTCCATTTTGAGAGATTATATATGCATATATAGGCCCTTGTAGTTCTCGCGTAGGCTATGTTCTATCCTCTGACATAGTTTCCAATCTCTATGCTATTGTCATAGCTCCCCCTTGAAAAAAGAAAGATCCTATGATGTCTATCAGCCATACGATGAGCTCCTCACCTCACACATTAGGGGGGAAATCTATTAACAACTAAAGTTTATCCACTTTGCTTCTCCACTAGCCACAGCACATCATACATCATGTCCACTTTCCATTTTCACCACTTTGACCTTCACATGCTAAAAATATCATAAATGGCTCATCATTATTATTCCTTATTTCCACAGAAAAGGAAGTTGGCACATTCCTAAAAAATGGGAAAAAGGGAAAATCGCCAAAAAATGGGAAATTCCCACAAACGAGAAAATTTCCATAAAAAAGGAAAAATAAGTTGGATCCAACCCACTCATATTGTTTATCCACGTACCATTTTCCAATCCCATGGGCTTCCTAATACCACAGGACACAAAACTATGGGTCATAATATTTATATATACATGTGAAAGTCCCTCATTTGACAATCCAATTTATAGATATTCTCCATCTTTTGCATGTCATTACTCTGCCAAAATTCCATTCAGTCCTTTTTATCCATATGTTGAGCTTTGGCACCTTTTGCGACTTATAGCTAGATACTGTGGAGCTGCTAGGAGACCAAGGAAACACTAGTTCGGAAGGTTGTAAGGGCCCCCATTTTTAGGTATTCTTATGGTCCTAGATTGTGTTCTCATAATATAAAACCATTTTATTTCATATGCTCCATTGTTGAATCAATATTGGCTCAATGCATGTTTAGTGTAGATTTATATTATTTTACACCATTTTGAAGTTGCTACTAAGGATCCTCTAATCCTTCGTAGGTGTCTTTTGACACATGCTAGTAGGAAAAATCTAGCGACACCAACCAAATTCAATCACAGTCAATGTGACATAACCCTTACGGAAGGCATACTACAACGTAACTCTTCATGAAAGTCAAAATGGTTCATAGTATTTTAGGATTGTCAAAATCTAATATAACCTTTAAAGAATCTCCCAACATCATATAACACTGGAAGTGGTCATAAATACATAACATTAATGTCGCAATGTCACATAAGACTCGAGCACTATTAATTAAAATAATAATATTACTAATTAAGTATTAATAAGTAATTAATACATTGGTTATAATATTCTAATTAAATATCGTATACCTATAATAATTCATCATTAATATCCCAATTCATCATCAATCATATTAATTATTTTAAATAAATTATAATATCATAATTAATTTAAATTATTATATTATAATCAATTTAAAAATATTTTTATTAATATTTTATAAAATATCTATATGTCATGAATATAATGTTTTTTATAATATAATGTTATAATTAAATCAAAATATTTTATTCTTAGTTTGTTATATTAATTTATTTAAACACGATATTTAATTATTATAAAATAATTATTAAACCATATTGTTTTACTATTACTTTGGAGATATTTAACACTTTATTAATATTTCTATATATCATCAACATATATTAATTGTTTTAACTAAACTAAACTAAAATATTATAATTTATTTAGATTATTTGTAATTGATTATAATTAATTTAAAAATGTTTTTCATTTAATATCTTTTAGAATAGTGTCACATATATTTATATCTCATCAATATATTATAATATAATATTATAATTAATTATTATATTATAAATAATAAATAATATTATTTTATTAATACTTTTGAGATGTGTTTGTTGGAACACATTAATATTATTAATGTGATGCTAATTAATTGATAACAAAAATAATGATCATGATAAAGTAATTAGCACATCCACTTAACTTGTGGTGAGGGTCATAAGTTAAGTTTTATGAAGAAGTTAAGTGTCATGAACAAGTTATCTTTTACTTGTTCTCTATACTTAGTTATAATCACTTTTATCTCTAGGCCTTAGCTACCTATTACCTTCTTTAGTTACTATGCATGAGTTACTAGTTATCCATGCATGAGCTAGGAGTTATCCATGCATCACCTACCATTTATCTTTTATATTTCTTTTTTATAATTATTTATTTTGAATTTTGAAGGATGACCATATAATCAATCTAGAGAGTATATTTATCTCATCCTTCTTCAATCTAAGGAAAGTATAGAAAGTCCACCCCAAATTATAAAATATAAACACCTATAAATATTAAAATATCAATTAATTTTTCTTTTCAAAATTAATATCCATTAATTTTTCTTTTCAAAATTAATATCCATTAATTTTTCTTTTAAAATTTTAACGTTATATTTTCAAAAAACCTTTTTGGCTTTAACGTCCTTACATAGCACTTATTACATATTTGTAATTTTTCAAAGTATAGTATTTATTATTACCGTGATTATAACAGCCTTTAGTGGACATGATTGTTAATCAACGAAGGAATCATTATATCACTATCAGCATGTATGCACAACAAGTTAAAATAATCGTTGATATTTTCTCATACCTGCGTCCTTTGGAATCTTAACAGGGAAATTTCTGTCATGCTCAACTTTTTATATATACATACCTGAAATTATGAAATGTGCATAATCTACCAGATTTTCCTGTTTAGATACAGGAAACATCTGATAGGTTTTCAACTTTATTACAGCAACCTGAACGTCCTAGTTACGTATGAAGCGCTCTTGCTAACCACTGGTAACGGTGTCAAAAAGAAATCTGAATATGTAGTTTCCACAATTTATATTGCTTCACATTCTGCATATTAAACTTAAAATATGATTCAACCAAGGGAAGGACAGTGGAGTTGTTGGTGCGAAAAGAATTATCAGATCACACGAAAGTATTTCACCAACTCCATCAATTTATAATTTTATACGCTGCTGCTTGAGTACTGAGGATTGTATAAAATATTGATCGAATACAGCTGGGTTCCTCACTCTTCTAACACTAATGGTGCCACACTTTTAGGCTGAAGTTTGGCCACCTGTTCAGGCATTTGATCCACTTATTTTCTACATTTTCAAGACGAGATTGTTTTTTTTTGCTCTGTGATTCTTTAGTAGAAAACATGTAGATGAGGCTTTTCTCTAGCCATGTAAAACGTTGATTACTAACAGACACGTCCCAGGTGTAAAAGGAAGCTTGGGACGCCCAATGATTTTAACAGGGTGCAATTTCAAATCCCCCCACTTGCAAAGGAGATGAAATCGGCCGCTCTTTTCTTGTTTGAATTATCATTTACTTTCTTTTGTGCATTATTTACTGGGGACTTGGCTTTAGATTTTGTCTTTATTGAATCATTTCCTTTATCTCTATACCCTTCATGGTAACTCCAAGATCAACCCAATAAACACATTGGAGAGACACCTTAAAAGTCAAATGGGCTTTGTGAAACCAAGATTAAAATGGTGCTATCATAAAATTTGGTATTTGATTTCCTTGTTGGTATTTAGTGTGAACTTTTCAAAGTAAACAGCAGATGTAATGATTTTCCATTGATCTTTTTGTCATAAAAAATTCCTTGTGCGTCTTTGTTTAGAATAGTTAAATTAATTAAGAGAAGTTTGAAATTTCAAATTACCGGGTGCATTTTTGTTTAGAATAACTAAATAAATTTAAAAAACTTGAAAATTCAATTATTCTGATTTTAATCATTAATAATTTATTTTTTAATAAATCTAATAATTCACTTTTTAATAAATCTAAATTTTATATTGTTTAAATCTTGTGATTTTGAATACATTCAACCTTACCAAGATTCACATCAAAACTATGAAGTTTAAATAAAATAGAGTATCGATTCCATTGTATGACCTAAAAGGTTTTAATGCCTTGAGCCTTGTGGTGGTCATGGATTCTATGAGTGGTCATGGATTCTATGAAGTTGTAGGTCTTATTCTTTCACAATTTTTTCAAGTTGAATTTCATTTTACAGGTTAAAAGTGTATGGATATTTCAGAATTCATAGTAGCATAATTAGGTTGTATTAGTTTTTTTATGTACTAAAATTCAGAACAATTCCAATTCATGTCGTCCAATATTTAGTATAGATAAAATACAAATTACAATTGTTAAAACTAAAACAACAACATTATTCTTTTCAACCATACAATTATTGTTATATTGCCAAAACATTTTGGTGCATAAAGATATATATGTGTTGATAGTGTTAATTATTTCTCCATAAATGTCAGGAGTACTTTAAAATTATTTAGTAAACATGTTTTTAGAATATCTATATTACTAAATGTGTTTAAAATATATAATAAGTAAACGTTTTTCCAAATATATAGTATTGGCATGTGCATACCTATGTATATTTATTGGATATTGATGCACACCAAAATTAAAACTTATGATTGTCTACAATTTTTAGTTATAAATATATTTACTAAAATATAGTTATACTTATTTGATAACGTAAAGGTTTTTTAAATAATTTTTTCTAATTTATAAGGCTAAAAAATCCACTAAAACAGATAAGAAATAGTTTCCCTTATAATGTTTCCTAAGTAAGAAATGCAACTTCATTGCATCTTACAAGTTTGTATCTTTAACTATCACCATAATCAACCAATGGATTGGCTTTCATCTTTAAACCAAATAGTTTTTCATATTTTTCTGAAATTTGAAATGGTATACATCCTACATTCATGCTGTCTTGATTTTATATTCCTTCATTTCTCCTTTATTAAAGTTGTGAAGTTTAACTAAAACAACATTACTCCTAAGTTAAGCTAGAAAAGCTCCACTCCAAAGAATTTTTCACCACCAGCTTGCACATGGAGCAATAGATCCAACAATGAAATTGTGCTCTGAACATGAACAGATGCCAAAAACACCCATCAAACCTCGATTCAACAAATTTTCCCATACATATTGTGCAACTATTATACGATTACTTAATTCCTTTGTATCTCGCCAAAAGCAAAAGTCACTTCATAGGAAAATTTTAGAAACGTGAAATGCTACCCTGTCTTGATGTTTGTCAACGAGTTAAAGCGTAAGCACTTTGAGAAAAAAATAATGCTAATACCATGAAAAAAATAAAAATAATTGAAATGTCTCTTTACCTTTGGAATACTTTTTTCAAAATAATGTTGAACGTATTGATCTCATGATTATTATCAAACCCGCTTCTATTCTTAACCTAGGAAGAGACCTAACCTAGGAAGAGAATATTGTATGACCTTTGTCAACGAGTTAAACCGTAAGCACTTTGAGGAAAGAATAATACTAATACCATCTGAAAAAGAAAAATAAGTGAAATGTCTCTTTACCTTTGGAACATATTTTTTAAAATAATGTTGAACGTATTGATCTCATGATTATTATCAAACCCCCTTCTATTCCTTATCTAGGAAGAGAATATTTTATGGTCTTAGGTATTATTTTATAGATGTCATGATTATGAGAATTTATTTTTATTAAAATTTACTTTTATTTCAATTGGATAACTGAAAGGGATATTCATGTCACATAAACGTAAGATATAAATTTTATACTTAGAATAAGTATAATGCATATATTTTCTATTTTTTGTTTTTTTTCCATGAAAAAAATATATTACAATCTAAATTTTATTATAAATTTGAATCATATTGTTCATCTAAACTAAAAGCTTTACATTAAATATACTTTAAAATAAACTAAAAAAATTTACATTAAATATGCTTTAAAATAAAAGCTGTACATATATATACATCGAAGATGTTTTTCTTTTAAAAAACTAAAAAAGACTTGTATATATTTGTATGATCTTGTATTAAAAAAAATAACCAAAAAAGTCAATAAAAAGTCATAGGAGGAAGTGGGTTCCTTGATCTTGTATTCCCTACTTTTGTTCATAAATACTTGGAACTTTTTGAAATCTAAAGACTTGATTTCCATGTAAAGTAGATAATGTATTAATATATCGATTACAGTTTTATTTTTATAACATCTTTGTAAAATGATGTCAAATATAATGTAATAAAAAATAAATAGAAGAAGTCTATAATTTCAATGTTGAATCTGCTTGTGATTAAAATGATTATAATCCAAAATTTAATCATAATCCTTTAGTATCTGCTTGTGATTAAAATGATTATAATCCAAAATTTAATCATAATCCTTTAGTTTATGTTCGTTTATAAAAAGTAGTTGTTCGCTAACAATGTGAAAAGATTATTGTTGCAACTTGAAAAGATAAATTCATATTACATATAATTTCATAGTAATGTATTGTTTGTACTCACACATCCATTTAAAATTATGGCCGAATGTAAGTTGCGGGTTCTAGAAGATCAGGCCACTCCTAACTTGGGAAGGATCTTTCACATATTCATTTTGTTGTAAAGAAATGTTATAAGTTGTTTATTTTTTAATTTAAATTTTTGAGATTGATTTATGTTGTGAAATACATTTTCTTCCATTTTGGGGTAGATCTTATGTCGAATTAATGCTGCAACATGATATTAAAGATATTATCCCAAGGCATATCTCCCCAATCTTAAGAACTATGAGTTGTTTCACATACCTACAATTTGTGATTAAGATGTGATTGGAATAAACTTAGAGTTTTAAGAGGTTGATGCCATGTTGGATTTGTTATAGGCATGGTGAACTATAAGTTGTTTCACATAGCTGCAATTTGTGATTAAGATGTGATTGGAATAAACTTAGATTTTTAAGAGGTTGATGCCATGTTGGATTTTTTATAGGCATGGTGGGTGCTCAATGTGAGTGAAATATCTTTTTAAATGAAATCAAATTTTTCCCTGGTGTGGATTTAGACCCTTTCACTATTTCATGTTTCCAATGGCTTACTTAATAGTTATGGTAGATTCAATTCATCTCTCACAAGATGATTTGGGATATAAGAAGTTAAAAAAGAGAAATTATCAATGGATTGTCCCTATTCTATCTTAATATCAACTTCTCTTTTTATATGAATTTGCATTTCAATTTCATAAATGTGATTTATGGTATTTTCATGGCGTTGCTCATCATAGTTCTTGAATTTTAACAAGGTTCATATATTTCATATATTTTCCTATTGCTATTCTTGTTTGCATTTACCTTGTTTTTTTTGTTGTTCTTCTTTTCTATCTTATTATTATATTTGTTGGTTTACCTCACTATTGGGAGAAATAATTATCTTATTAATTAAAGAGTCCAAACATTAATTATCAACCCAATGTCCAAATGCTTGCAAGATTTCATGCACCGTATATTCAAGCTACAATTTTATATCTTGCATTGATTTATCTAATATGAGATGCAGTTAAGTAAAACGCTCAATTCAAATGCAAAGCAAGGAAAGAAACTTAATGAAATTAACTAAGAAACATCCCTTAGTGTTTTATCAAGAGGCTTAACATAAATTTTGTCTCTTAGTCATTGAAATATTATCAATCGACACTTCATAGATCCAAGTTAGCTTGATCACTCTTAGCCAACTCTGATATAAACACACCAAACCTTACAAGAAAATAAATCACTCTTGCATAATTAAAAATACTTAATTTGAAACACACTTGCATAAATTAAATAAATGAAAGTAAAAGATAATCCAAAATAAGTAACGCTATGGTCTCTTGTCACAAGCCCTTGTTATCGTAGAACGTAGTGCTAGAGTTTTTTTTTTTCGTTGGCAAGTGGTAGTACCCCCTGAATAGCACGGTTCGCCATTGGTTGAGAGACAATGAACCAGGGACATCTAAGCCGTCAAAATCACCCGAGGATCGCACCCGATCTGGACCACACCAACCCTTAGCATGGTTGGATTTTAGTATCTGCGGGGTTTCGAACCGACGACCTTTCTACTTAGGGGTGTCTTAACCATCACCTACCACCGACTGTTCTACATATCACGAATAACGTAGTGCTAGGGTTAGTCTTCAACTTAAATAAATTAATATATTCACATGTTAAATGAATTATAAAACTACAATATAAATGAAAACAAGATCTCATGAAAAGAATGGTTTATTCCATCATAAATTGGACTTGTGCTGTAAGAGTCATATCCATAGAATGGAGAAGGCACTCCATTTTATACATGAGTTTGCAAATAGCTAATAATAAATGTGGATAAAAAATATCCTCAAGTGGTTTCAACAATTTGTTAATAATTAGGATCTTAAAACCAACTCATAGCTAATTCCAAGATATTTGTTAACTCTCTTTGTATTTAGGAATCCTTTGAAAGTCAAATTCGAATTTGGATATGTGGGTTATGAAAACATGCCCAAATTACATCTCAAATTACATTTGATGATGTTTGAATTCTTGGATCCATAATATATTTGATGAAGATCTTGAAATCTTGGAGAAAATTGTAATGCCCGCCTCAGCACATTGACTAACCATAGACTTAAGGACATTTTCCAAGTGACCCGACCGATAAACTCTAGTAATTGGTCCTTTGAATAATGAAAATGCTTGAACGACACTTATAGAAATCGATACCTTACTTAATAATGAATGCTCTAGCGAATTTATGAAATGGATGATGAATGTTAGATATGCTCGACTGATTGAGATAGAATGATGAATGATAAATATGTTGAATTGATAATTATGAAATAGAGATGATCAAATGAAATATATGCTCGAATGACTGAGAAACTAGGAAACAAAAGAGATTAGATGATATATGCTAGATTGAGAAATTATGAAATAAAAATGATTGAATGAAATAAATGCTCGACCGACTGAGATATTATGATGACTCATGAAAAGATTTGATAGTGAAAATGAAGAATGATAGAGATACTCGACTGAAT
Source organism: Larix kaempferi (assembly GCA_027924585.1). Lineage (NCBI taxonomy): Eukaryota > Viridiplantae > Streptophyta > Pinopsida > Pinales > Pinaceae > Larix > Larix kaempferi. The sequence continues at coordinate 209,020 of BSBM01000259.1, read as the reverse complement.
GAGATATTATGAAGATGAATGATTAAATGATTTGATAGTGTAGCTCTATTTAATGTGTGCTTGAGTGTGTGTATGCACTGGCAGGTAAGACGATTTACCGACTGACCCACAATGGAATTATAGGGGTCGTAAGAACGGAAATAACACATAGGGGTACGATGACAGACTGTTGACCCTGAATTATCACTCCATGCATGGGTCAGAATCTTGTGAGCTAGCCCGAGGAAGCGTGTGTCGTACGGGCGAGGCCATGCCGACTTGGTCATGTATGAGAGTTGAGGGGCGTGCGATAAGGATAACCTTATACCTCAGCAGCCCTTGGTCTCCAAGAAGTGTAGTCGAGAGATCGCGGTAACGACTCCCGGATTGCTACACAGTTCTCCTCACAAGAAGAAAGAAAAGGAATTGTCGGAAGGGCCCTCCAAAGAGGTACCTAGATAAGAATTAGAAGAAAGAAAAGGATTTTTCGGAAGGGCCTGCCGAAGAGGTACCTAGACAAGAATAAGAAGAAATAAATGGAATTGTTGGAAGGGCCTGCTGAAAGGGTAGATTATCAATCAATTTTCCATAATGGAAATCTCACATGTAAAGTAAATAAAAACAATAATAAAAGAATAAATTCATTTTATATTATTATTTTTGAAAAGGGGAAAACTTGAAACAAAGTGAAAGATTTATTAGAAGAAATATTTTATTTCATTTTATTATTTTTGAAAAGGAGAAAACTTGGATGAGAAATATTAATGAATAAACTTATTAGTAAGCAAAGTACAACTAGGACTCTAGTAGAAACCACTCCACCTACATCCCACTGATTTAGGGATTAGATAAATTAACTAAGGAGACAACAAGGAGACATTGTAGGGATTTGGGTGCAGACTTAAAGATAAAATGAAACTTGTTTTATGAGAATAAATAATTGAGAATTATTAAATTAAATAATAATATTGCATGAAGAGACACTTGGCATGGATATTTTGGTTATAAAAGAAAGGGATGAGAAGGAGAATGGACTCTCCTGCTCCCTAGTGCTGGATGAGCACCGTAATAGTGAATTATCTTGTGGTTCATGTGAGTTGGGTTTAGCTTTCCGTGGTGGGAGAAAGCTTGCATTGTGTATTCTTACGACCCCAAAATGCTCGGGGGTTCGGGGGAAAGAAGAGTACCCCCGATATGGTAGGGAGGTCAAACCGAGGGGTCTTTGGTAAATCGGTAGTTTGGATGGCTGGATCAAAGTGGCAAGGGATGTCATCTACCACAACCTACAAACATCGGAATCAGATAGAATGTTCCATTTTTATGTACAAGATGAATTTATGCATTTTATTTACGGATTCATATATGATTTTTTTTAGCTTTAAAATCCTTATATGATGTTAGTATATTATAGATGGTCTTTTTTTGGGGAACCCCGAGATGGGGGTCCCTACAGAAAATCAAATCTAACCTCATATCAACCACCAATTTGTCTTATTTATCTTTAAATAATTTAAAAACATAACTTGAAATAAAAAACAAATAAACTATAGCTACCCAAATTAATTTGGAACATATAAGAAATGTAGAATAATGGATTTATAGAAATATCCATCACCCATAATAGGAACCATAATTATTCTTTGATTATCTTTTTCCAAAGTGGCTACATGGTTGGTGGTGGTCGACTCCCGCATCTACAAGACACATATCTCAATCAATTCTCAATTTGAGTCATTATTCAAAAGTAAATATGAAATATGCTAATCCTTCCTAATGTTAATAGTAATTCATTGAAATACAAATAAATACAATGCAAAACACATTGAACTAAAATCTCTCAAATAAGCATTAAAAAAGAGTAATACCAAGTCATGTTTAAGTAAAATAGGATTAAAAATAGGGAAGATCGGATATAAAAAGATGATAAATTTATGTGACTCAACATCTCCCTTAAACTAAATATGTTTCTTTCCCTCATGCAACCCTATACCTTTGTATCAATTAAGTTGAATGAATGATGCTTCCAATTTTTATGCACATAAACCAAATCTACTGTCAATTATGCTTGTGCAACTGATGATTATGTTGATAATATAGATCAATTATTTCCCAATAGAGACTTGAAACTACTTCAAACAATGATTGACCCATTTTTTAAAAAAAATCTACATTTCTCATTAATGAGTCATCTTTAGACACATCCCATCATTTTAATAGCCAATCATGAACAAAAGAAAAAATGATGCAACTTATAATATCTCAACTCATGTTCGTCTTGATCATCTTAGAAGTCTTACGTTCAATTCCCATAGAGACCATATCTTCAAAAGTGGTCAATGAAGTGATTTTTTAGCAATTATGGTAGAGTTGCAACAAGTGGAACGCAAGTGACTTGTAGCAAGTGTTGTAAGTGATAACTTCTATAGAGGACCGATTAAAAAACATATTTCTAAAAAATTATGAAACGGGTTTATAATAAACCTTATCATGGCTTGTTGAGAATAAATTCAATCTCCTTTCCTACAAATTTCACGGATGCCCAGTTCACGGTTAGCACGATATCTTCAAATCATTTTGTACACTTTCATAACTTTCATTACACTTGAGGCTAGCAATGAAGAAGTTGGTAATGGAATTCTCTGTAAATATTCAACTGTGTTTCCCTCCTATAAAGAATTTCATGCCAAATATCTCTTTACCCCTGCAACTAGGACCTAAAAAAATCACCACCAAAATTATTCATCTACTATTCATGCCATAGAATGCAATACTTTGTCCAACAGTTTTACTAGGGCATCACAGTCAAAATCCCTTTCGTTCTCATAATGAAGGTATGGAATAACTATATATGAAATTACAAAGCAAACTATGATGTAATAAGAATTTCCAACATTTATGACATCATTATGTATTGTTAGAAGCTTTATTTCTCCATGTACATACAAAATCCTGTAAAATCCATACAACCAAAAGAACAAAACCAATTGATTTTCAAATATTTCCTTTAAAAGTAACAATGTGTTCCTTCTCAATATTCTAGGGATGACAATGATCAATTGTTCCTAAATATTTCCCTCTTATGATTGTCATAAAAGAACTCACTCAGTTGTATGATGACAATTATGACTAGAGATTTGTTTCCACTTCAAAAATAGTGTTTCTACAAAGCTTGAAAGTCATGGAAACCATGGAAGAATCTTAATATTTGAGGTTAAGAGAATTACTAAGGCCGTTGTAATTTCCACAAATAATGGAAATGACTATCTCCTCCTCCCCCAAACTGGAGAGTTTAGCATTCCCCTAGGAAAATAAGAGAGGAATGGCACATATAGACATAGGTGCAATCAATAGATCGATCAATGCACTGAAAAATTATAGAAGATACATGAAATAACTAATTCCTATCGCAAATTTGTTGAAGATGGTAAACTTACAAATGTTGCTGCCACAGGTCTGCGATACTATGAGATGTGTTTCCAAATAAAATATCACTCCAACCACAAGAATAGGGTTGTTGTATGGGGATTGTAGCTTGATATATTGTGTGATGGATGTAGGCATCTTTCCTTGAACATGAGTGTGATTCTATATAGGATGAGTGTAATGATAATTAATGAGAATTCAAAGACAACCAAGAAGATTTACTCTTCTAATGTAGACATGGTTTGAAATTGATGATCAAGACAATGAATGCATATGTTAACTATATCATAGTTATTGTTGTTGTCATGATCCTTCCTTCATTTTCTATAAACACTTGATGATTGTAATTTTCACTTGTGAAAAATAAAAGTGTTTTGGAACCATTTTTCACATCAAATCTAGAAATCTTATGAGTGGATAAAAATACCGACACTTCTAGATATACATCCATTCTCCTTGTTAAATGGACAAAATAAGAAACATAGCAACTAATGAAAGGTATTATTCTATTTCAGAACCAATTTTATTTCCCAAGTCACATGAACTCTTCTATAGTGATGCCATCAAATTGTCATGCTACTACCAAAGATAAACATTATCATACTCTATGGCAGATCTTAAAAGATCACTTTAAAATAATAACATGACCCAACAATTATGAGGAAATGTGTAGGAAACAAGACCATGATGTTCCATATGTGGGAGAGTCATTCATTAATGAAGAAGTTTGCATCAAAATTGATTTGTTTAATGTCTATGAACTTCAAAATCCATCAAATTCTTTTAGATATGAAATGATTTTGTGATGCACATGCCATATGTAATGTGGCCTCTAGTAAACATTCACTTGAATCCATTCGAGGATAACCTATAACTCATAACATCTTTGGAATATATGCAACAAGAGATGTAGTATTGAACCATGAAAATGAAATTAAACCTATGTTTTCTACACTCCTGGATGGCATCATATTCTTATGAAGAAATGGCTTCTAAACATCTTACTCTACTATAAATTCTTGTGGGTCAAGAAATTTCGTCTTCTAGTAGTTTCCTAGGATTGTTCATTTGTATCAACTTATTTTGTGGCCTCTTGTTGGTTCTCATGTAGAAAAAACAACGTTCCCTCTCTTCTTACTATTGGTTGTTGTGTGGAAGGAGTAAAGCCTCTTGATACCAGGATAGTCAGGGAGTGTGTGAATGGACTTGAACTATGGACATAGAGAGTTCATGAATCTCAACACATATATTTTGCAATTTCCCTAATAAATAAAACTTAGGACGAGTAAGGGGTTTTGTTAGTTGTAACTTTAGGAGATAAGGAGTCAGAGAAACCCCCTTTGTCAATGGTTGGTCTGAATTTCTCAGTGGACTAGGAGCGGTGAAGGGTTTTGATTGAATGGATAGTGATGGATGGTGTAAGAGTGATGATGGTGATGGAGTTCCCCCCAATTAACTACTTTTGCTTCCTTTGGGAACATATCAAATGATGAGAAGGTAGGACAAAGGCTCATTTTTTTCCAAATACATAACACTAAATTAATTTGATTTACAAAGAAGAAAAAAAATCATGCATGTAACTACCCAAGAGTGCCATGAAATTTGTAGAAGCATCTTGAGAGACACGAGATCCGGTATGGTCCACAATGTTGTAAAAAAATTGCAAGAAAGAGCAATGTGAAACTTGGAGCATGTAGTAGGAGGAGATTCACAAAAAGATTATGACATAGTACAAATCTTGGAAATATTTATTTGAATGGAATTTTTAAATTATTTTCTTATTTCCAATCATTTTCCACCAACAAGATAGTTTTTAAACAAGATTTGTCTGACTGTTCCCAAGGGGTTCTCATAGTATGAATTTTATTCATGAGGAATACTCACTAATAAGCTAGTTTTCAAGCACTCCAAGGTTTGATGGTGCCTGATATAGGTCTAAACCATCAAATTGATTTGGATATGGGGTAAGACAATGATTTAGCTTGGAATTATAAGTGATCCAATATGAATTTATTGTGTAGATTAGGGGTGGGTGGAGAAAGAAGTCATGGAAGCTTAGTGAGTGTGATGAAGTTTTGATTTAAGTGATAGTGGTGACACTAATAATGTTCATGATGGAATATTATTTTATTTTAATGTCAACCACATAAGGAAATGAATGTTTATTAAATTCAACATGCTTCTATATTGAACTAGGAAGAAGGAAATGCGTAGGTATACAATAGTGTTGGTGAATGAGCATGATGAACAAGAGGTATTCTGAAAATATTATTTGGTAGGAATGGCATGGTTGTTGTAGTAATGATGGATGTAGCAACAGAACTTGAATTTGGAACATTGGTCTTCAAAACAATTCTTTATTTGTCTCGTTATGGATCCATCTGCAACTTTAATGAAAAGTCTCATTGTTGTTGTCTTTAGCTGGAATATAGTTTGGTCAAGCTCCTAATAATTGAGCTTCGAATCACTGTGCATTCAAGGACACGTATTTTTCAATTATCTCAACTAATATAACTCAGATTGAGTAAAGTGTTTATCTAGTCTAAACCTTTCTAAGTATGGACGAAGTGGGTCCACCCCTGTAGATTGTAGTTGGTCTGAGTGTTTAGGAGAGATGAGTTGTGGCTTGATGGAAAAATAATATTCATATTGTGCCTAAGAATTTATATTCATTGTTGGATTTATGGAGGGAATTCCCCTTGTCATGAATTTTTTTCTTCAAGAATCACTCGTGTATGGATTGACCTATAAATCCTTCCGGCACCTACAAAAAAATAGCACTTATATGCAATAAAATGTAATATCATGGAAGAAGATAAGTGTAAATTATATCATCATCCAACAAATAAAAAAAAATAATTCAAAAATAATTATTATAAATCAAATCCATTGAAAATAAACAAAACAAAATGCGTGTTTTACCTGCTAAAGAGTGGCAGTCCCCTTAGACTACCCGACAGTGTTTTGTCGATAAAATATTTGTTTGAAATTCAATTGGAGTGATTAAAAATACATATAAAGTTATATTTCTAGGGTGTTCTCTAGTATAAACAAGTTTTAAAATTTTCGTAAAATAATATGCCAAATATGATAAGGAACAACATGCATGACATAGGTGTCTGCAAATTTCAACATAGACCAATAGTCACAGTTTTGGGCATAAATTTTATGTTTGATGATGGACTGACTAAATTATTATTTGAGATGAAAGTATATTCATGTAGATATCTCCAATATAAAAAAAAAGTAATACAATACTAATTGATGGGTCAAATATGCTAAAGAACATCCTAGGAAACAAAGTTTTAGGAGTACTAATTTATGATAGGTACCTAGTATTTTTTGCATAACTTTCTAGTATTATATCGAAATAGAGTGATAAAAATTGAGTTTTAACCTAGGATAATATTCTTTAGAATCATTTTTGAAAAAATCATCAATTTAGGTACCCAAAAATTAACTATCCTGACTATGTTCCTAAGGTTCCTACTCTACGTTCAGTCACTGTTTTGGTCATGAATTTTTATTTTTGTTTTAATAATTGAGTGATTCAATTTGTATTAGAGACTATATTTAAAATGATATTTTGGGAAGAAACGGTTTATGTACAAATATGCCCATATGGAATCCAAAAATAGGTTTGTTCTAACTATGATTTCAATGTCGTCATTTAGTCAAAATGCTAAAAGAGTGTTATCAAAAAGAAATTTCTTATAGATGATGATTCAGATAGGCGTGAATTTTTGTAGGCATGTAATTTTGAATGTAATAAATCCACATACAAAAAAAATTCAATCATTCAATCCCTAGATTGACCTACACATGCATTTTGTAGCTTCTGCTATAAATCCTAAAAATGATATATCTCTTGAAACATGATCAACCCAATATATTAAAAAACAATGGAAACTAACCACATACCTTGATAGTTGATCCATATGTAAGTTTTAAGGCTTCTACACCTCCTTGTATTTTTCTCCAATGGAATCCTTACTCACCAATGCTTTCTTCCTTTACCAAGCTTCTTGCAAGAGAAATATTAGTAGTATGATTGGCTCTTACTACACCACAAAACTATTCTAATTTAAATTATGCAAAATACATGCTTCTAACGTTAAGGATTGTAAGGATCCTAAAGTCTACATGTTTTCCCCTTTCTATTGTTCTAACACAAAAGTTTGGATTTCCTTCTTCCTTCCTCCCCAAAATATCGAAAGCTTAATCTTGTCATAAGTTTTTGAAACATAAAATGACCTACCGTGGGAGAGGATTTTAACTGAAATAAAAAATTTCATTTAAATGATACATTCCAAACCAAACAAATATAACATTTATAATGGATCTCCTCATCTTCCCAATTGTAACTTCGTTGTGCATATGGGTTTCCTTGCTATTGGTGGATCATGTGCATGATCTGGTCATTCGATGAACATAACTGAGGTTGTTCCATATCCAATTGGGTACTATTAAAGATTATGAAAATTGGGACCCTTCCTTATCATGGTTCCTAGATAGAACATCAATCGCCACATTTTCATTACCCTTCTTATAAATAATCTCATAGTCATAGCCTAACACTTTTTTCACCCATTTGTGTTCCCATGGGGAGGACAACCTTTGTTCCATGAAATATTTGAGTTTTTGATGGTTTGTCTTATTTTAGATACAATGCCCCATCAAGTAAGGACTATTCCTATCAATTAAATGGAGAATAACCAACATTTCCCTCCCATAGGTGTATTTTCCCAAGTTTCTATCACATAGTTTCTTATTGGTGAAATTGAGAGGGAATCTCTCTTGCATTAAGATAGCCCCATTCCCTTTTCCTAAGGAATTACATTCCAAAACAAAATACTTATTGAAATCAAGAAGGGAAAGGAATGGTGTGGTGCACAACATATTTTAAAACATAAAAATCCAATTGATCCCACACATTCAAATGGAATTAATTTATTTTAAGAGTCATGACAGGATGATTTTTTTACATTTTTTCTAGATAGACTTCCCATAGTATACTATGGGTCCAACAAATCCATGAAATGTTTTTAGGGTCTAGGGATGAGGCCAATATTTCATCACCTCAATTTTTTTAGGATCAATAGTACATGCACACCCTTCCAAATAAGAACGTGTCCCAAATATTCAACTTCAAAGGAACCAATAGCACATTTAGAAAATTTGAGCAGAATTTGGTGATTAGGGAGGAGTTGTAAAACCTTATCTGCATGTGCCACATCTACCACCCAATTTTAATTCTTAACTAAAATTCATTAAAAAACACCAAGATAAAATGCGATAGAAGGGGCCTACAATATGCGTATCATGAGGCTCTAAGAGGTTGAAGGTTCATTGTAAAGGAAAAAGGGCATCACCAAAAACTCATAATGACCTTCAAGAGTGAAAAAAATAGTTTTTAGAATACTTACATCATTCATGTGAAGTTGGTGATAACTAGAGAAGAGATTAAGTTTGGTGAAGCACTGAGCTCCATTTAGCTACTTTAAGATACAATCAATGAACATAATAGGAAATTTATCTTTGGCTATCCAATTTTTAAGAGCATGAAAATTAGAAAACATGCACCAAGTTCCTTATTTATTAAGGATTGTAACAATTGAAAACGACTGGGGACTGATGCTAGGAAGGAAGACACTAGTATCTAATAGAACATGTACAATCTTTTAAATTTCATTCTTTTTGTGAAAAGAATCAAGATGTGGGTGCACATTAGCTGGTGGAATATTGGGAGGAATGAGGGTGCTATGATCATCCTGTCCACATGAGAGCGTTAATACATGGGTAAGTTAAACAACTTGTTGGTGTTTATCAAATATTAAGTATGAATTTGGATGAAATTGATCAGAAGCATCCTCAACAACTTGAGTACCATGAAATTGCACAATAATATCATTGAATGGGTAATTTTTAGAATATTTTCCATATGGTGGGAGCTAACTATTTTTTTCAAACTTTTTTGAGACATTTGATATTGTGGGAAGTGCCATCCTTTTGAAAATACATGTATAACCCCACTAAATAAACAATGATGGGGCCTAATATTCTTAGCCAATCATCATCCAAAAAATATTAAATCTTCCAGATTCAATCGAGAATATGTGAGTTTTGAGTGAGTACTCACCCATTTGATATTTCATATTTTCACATTGGCCATTGACACATGGAACAAAATTATGTATATACGTGTTGTATGATGATGTACTCCTCAAAGAAGCATCAATGGAGGTTACAAGTGTGTATAACTAGATGATGCCTCTTTTATTTTATACATGTATTATTGCCTAACCATATGTTTACCATTTGAGTGATTGATATATGTGTTTTATAAATACGTTGGAATATGTCTCTAGCCTAATTTTTTTAATAAAATTTGAGTGTGTGTTGGCATAGGAAAGTGCTTTGGTACCACTTGTGGTGCTTCTTGTTAAATAAGAAAATTATTCAGAGAAAAAAATATAGCTATAGAATTAAAAAAATAGAGAAATACAGTTGCAACAAGTAAATAAATAGAACTTGAATTGAAAAATAATGGGAATGAGCAAACCTTTATTGATATTCAATACTTAATGCAATTTTAACTTTCCTCTTCAAGGGCCAACCTCCAACATGAGCATATCTCCAAATATAATAATATCCAATTATGAATATATACCTTATAGTACTATAATATATAATTTTTTAATTGATGAGAACACTAACCACTTAGTAAAAATCCATGAATAAGTCCTCAACCACTAACTATTGAACCCTCTTTAATGAGGCCACTTGTATTTATTGATCACTTTATACTACCTCATCTTCAGGGGTTAATTTTGTGAACCTATGACATAACACCTATGTTCATAGGATATCAAAGAATACCCTTGGGTGTTCCCATGAAGGCAAGTAACACGCTTTGGTAAGCGAAGGGCTCAGAGGGAAGAAAAAAGGAGCTCGATCGAGCTTTTGTTAAGCCATAGATCAATCTTTTGAAGCTCAATTGACAGATTAACAAAGTGCTCCATTGAGCTAATTAAAAACTCTCGATCAAGCCTCTCATTAACCCTTGATCATGCTCTCTTACTCGGTCGAGGGTTTGATAAAACCCTTGATCGAGGAATCTATCGTTCGAGGGTTAGGAGCTCGATCGAGATAATGTCTCGATTGAGAAATTATCTCGATCGAGCTCCTGAAAAGTGTTATAAAATTGGAAAACAACTACCAGTGGCTTGCCAATGGTATTTTTTTGGCTTGTCATAGTAATAGGAGCTGTCTTGTTGTTTTTCCATATCTAATGGTTGTAATTCTAGTTAGTTCCTCTACCTTGAACTTCTTAAAAGTTAGAATTTTGGGCTAATCAGGAAAGCCAATTTTGAGACATGTGTCTGAGATTTACCATCTCCGATGACAACTCTATTGTTTTATTTTACAATATAATATAATCTATATAGTTTAAAATAAGTAATTATAAAGGAAAAATAAAATTTAAATTTCACTTTATAAAATGTTGATTTGGAAAAAAAATATTATTTTAAATACCATTTTTAAAATATCAAATATTAAACATTTTTTTTAAATATAATCATTAGAAATAAAGATCAATCAAATGAACTTTTAAAATATAATCAAGATAGTGTAACACATCTTTTGGGGATGGATATATTTTCCATTTTAATGCAAGTTATTACAGTTTCTTTTTTTATAAAGAGATCTACAACGAGCATACCAAATGTGTTTGGTTATTTAAAGGACGTTGACTCCCATGGTTGAATCCAATTGTTAAGCATGATTGTGATATGCTCAAGATATAAATTTAAGATATTGTTACCAAGAATCATATGTTTACACGAAACAAATCTCTCTTACATGTGTCCACAAATATCTCTAATTGTGATGTTGTGTATGAATTTTTATATTGTCTTCTTAAACATTTTGAAATTTCTCCAAAGAAATAATAATAACTCAGTTTTATGAAATTTATTTATTTTAATGTATATATATAGCTATAAGAAAGTTACATTTTCAATTAGAAAGTGTACTCATTATTATTTCTTTCAAATTATAATTTATTTTTTTTATTTTTTTAAAATTTAATAGTTGTAAAAATTCACAAAACATAAGGACTTTTTCTAGTCAGTATTCGAGTTTTTTTTCAACCGAAAAGTCAGTATTCTAGTTAACTATTAACTATTAATACTACAATATAAATTATTCTAGTATACAATATAAATATAATATTATCTTAATACTAAGATTTGTTATACGAGACATATTCAAGACCAGTTAACATGGATTTGGAAAAAAAATTGAGTGGCATAATTGTATTACGTAGATTTGTCGCCTATGTCTTCCTTTTAATTCATGGGTATGATTAGAGGGAAGGAAGAAAGGCAAAATGAATAGAAACGTGAGAGAACATCAGCTCAATCGAGATAATAGATTGATTGAACATTTTAAAAGATCGATCGAGCTAGTATCTTGATCAATACAATAGTTCGATCAAGCCTCCACTTAACCACATATTAACCCTCGATCGATCTATTTAAAAAATGTGCACAAATTCTCAATCGAGCTTTTATAAAATCTCGATTGAGGACTTAAAAACATACTTTTAGCCCCATTTTTTTATTTTTTATTCTCTTTGATAGACCTAAACCCTGGCTTAGGATGCACCTTAGACGGAAGACTTCACACCAATGGATCTGTCAACAATTCATCTATCCATTGGCATATAATTTATGAGTTTATGAGTTCATACACTAATTTTGTTTTCTTTTGAAACTTACACTTACAAAACCATGTCAACAACTTCGAATCAGCGCAAAGTTAAATAAACAAAATTAAAAGTACCAAAAAAAAAAAAAAATACATATGCCCTAGACAAACACATGCTCTTCAAAATGGTATTTTTTATTTTTTGACTTTTGTAACCAGTAAAAAAAGAGTTTACGTGCACACGCATGTGTACGGAATGCAATTAAAATTTTCAATGGTCAATTTCAAAAATTCAAAAAAATATAATTTTCCATCATAAGTTTAAAAAACAAAAATGTGTGCCTAGTGCATTTTGTGTAGATTATGTTCATATATATATATTTTTTTAAAAATGCATTTATCACTAAATTATTTTATATGCACACAAGCCACTTCTAAACTTTTGCTGAAATTTACAAGAACACACCTATCATTAAATGCAATTTTGGCATATTAAATATTTTTATTATTTAAAAAAAAATAGGTGTAAAGACAATATAATTCTCTACAATTTATTTTCTTGTTGTATATCGGAATTCACAAGCAATATATGAGTTTTGAGGGCTTTAATTTAATGAATGAGTAAAAAAATGAATTTTCACTGTCACTTTTGGCCAAAAAGTGTTACCCATATTCATGGATTCAACCCCCCTATTTTGACTTAAATATTATGGAATACCTCCAAAAATATTTTGTTGAACCCCCCTCCTAATACACCTTTCCAATTTAAATAAACCATCCATTTTTTCCTTGACATTTTTAATGCCTCATTTTATTTTTACCATTAATATCTTGACATGACACAACTCTTACAACCTCTAGAAACCTTGCAATGTGAAATATGAAATCTTAATGAGAACATAAATTTCAAGATGGAGAAATCCTTTAAACATAGGTTTAATTCATACACAATTATTCCAATCAACTTCAAACAAACTTCACTCCTGAATCTTCAAACAACCTTCACTCATGGATCATGCATATTCAAACACCATTTCAACATTATAAGGTTAACATCAAACCATCATTATCTTTCTTTACCAATTATATTAATTAATATACTATTGGATACTATCATGTATACATTGTCATAAGGTAATGCTATCTTTATTTCTTCATGATCCTACCTCATTAATATTTCTTAGGGTTTTTCCACTTTGTGTCACATAAGAGTCAATCTCAATCTCCAATGAGGGGAAATGTTATGAGGGTGACATTTTCTAACCTTAGTGAGCCCTCCCTATGGTTTCATTTTTTGGGAATTTGTAATTAAATGTAGGTTTTTGAGGTAACTCATTGTATCCATATTCACATTCTTATGCTTTTTAATTAATTTTGTGCACTCTTTTAATTAAATTATTGTTTTTTTTTTCCTTGGAAAAAGTCGTAATTTTATTTCAAAAATATGAACAAAATTAAATTCTGCACATGTAATAGAATCACTGAGATCCCTACATTGTCACATATTTACAGTCCCATATTAACATCATATCTGATGTCCCAAACATAAAACAAAACAGTGTATACGGCTGTCCATACTACCCGCATATATCCAATTACATATAAACAAATACTGTCACTGAAATGAGAGAAAGTGTCCATTGCTGGTCGTCATATAACAACACAATGTATATGGCTATCCATACAGCCCACCTATATCCAATTATATATAAACAAATATTGTAATAGAAATGAAAGAAAGTGTCCATCGCTCGTCAAACAAATCCTGAGCTAATGCTTAATTCTGTGCCTCAAAATCTTCATGAAAAGGTCTGTGATAAAAACTGTAGGTGCCCTCTGGTGAGTGAATAGTAATCCTCCAATTGCCAAATGCTAAGTGCTGCTGCGTCGCTTCCTTGGATAGCAGATCTGCCATCCCATTCCTCTCCCTGTAGACATGTGTAAATGTAATTTGATTAAATGACTGCTTTAACCGGATCACCTCCTCCAGGATAGGTAAGAGTACCATCACAGAACAATGTGTTTTCTCCTTTGCCCATTCGATAACTAACATGGAGTCGCCAAAGATCTGTAGAGATAGACAACCTTGTTCAAGTGCAAATAACATTAGCAGCCTAAGAGACATAAGTTCAGCATAGTTATTTGATCCCCTCCCCAAACCAGCCACTATATGAAAGTAATGGGTCTCGGATTTGAAAAGGACTCCCCCCCCTCCACACGCCATTTGATGATCTATTGAAGCTCCATCAAAATAAGCCCACGGCATGGATTTATCAATCAATTCCACACACACAGGTCGAGTTCTAATCACATGGACAGGTGCCTTAAAGTGTTGGATAACATCCACAACTTGTGCCACAACTTTCTCCATCGGAACCCTGCAATCTTGAAAGATGATCTTATTTCTGGTAATCCAGATGCCCTAGGCGAAAATACAAGGGAAAGCCCGGATGGATGAGATCTTTTGAAATGCCCACCACAATTGGAACGCTTCATGAACATTCTCTCCCTGCCATCTCACATTGAGATCCATATATTTGCATACATCAGCCCAAACTGCCTGAGAATATCGACAATGTACAAAAAGATGAGAAATGGTCTCTTCCGCCTCCCTACAAAGTGGACAGAACCCCGGACCCAGGATGAAACGTTTTTGCAGGATGTCCCAGGTTGGAGCCTTATTTTCCAGAATAGCCCAGAAGAGTATTTTTGCTTTACCTAGACACTTTAACTTCCACAGATATTTCCACCACCACACCAATCCCTTGTTATGTACATCCACATTCAGCTGGATATATCCATTCTTTGGGGAGTATATTCCAGAGGGATGATGATCCCAGATAAGTTCATCAATCCTATTGTTCAGACGAATATTCGAATGTCTTAATATCCGTAGAAAATCCGCCCAAGCCCCTTGCATTTCTCCAGGAATCTCAAGTCGCTGTGCAGAGATCCACCCCTGATGCCAAAGAGTAGATGATCCTGGATCCTCTATATCAGCCAGGAAATGACAACCTCTAGTTGCCAAAAAATTCCTCAATTCCACATGAAGGACATGTCCTCCCCTGCATCCAACCCAAGGGTCCAGTCCTAAACAAATAAGGCGCCCATTTCCAATCCTCCACACTAATCCAGAGCCTACCAAATGAAAATGCTGCACCATCGCTTTCCAAACCACAGAGCAATTTTCTCTCGACTTATTGCCCAGCCTGATCCATTCGAGTAGAGTTAGAGGGGCAATATATTTATGATATACCACTCTCGTCCAGAGACTCTGAGTATGAATAAGTCACCACGACACCTTGGCCCCCAAGGCTTTTGCAAACATAAATATATTCTTTAACCCCCATCCTCCCAGTGCTTTTGGGACCGCAATTTTTTCCCATCTGACCCACACCAAAGCTCGTTTTCCACACTTACCCTTCTAAAGAAAAGCAAAACACAACCGACGGATCTGCTCCAATACTCCTTTGGTGATCCAAGCTAGAGACAGCCAATACACCGAAATTGCTTCCAAAACTGATTTAATCAGAACCAGCCTCCCTGCCCGAGAGAGCCATTTATGACTCCATCCATGTAGGCACTGTTCTAATTTAGCTAATAACCAGTGCCAATCAGCCTTCAAATAAGCATTTGGTTTCAAGTGAAAGCCAAGGTACTTTAAACCATCATCAATATCCAATGTCCTGTAAGGTAGTCTGAGTGTCATACTAAGAATCTCCTGCTCGGTTAAATGCGAACATGTGATTGAAGACTTGTCAATATTCACTAACATACCTGCTGCTACTTTCACTAAATTGAGACCTTCAACCACCTTATCAATATCATGTCTTGTGCCTTCACAAAATATCAGAATGTCATCAACAAAAAGGAGATGTGTAATATACAATACCTGAGAAATGGATATGCCTCGAAAGGAACCATCAGCTTTTTCTTTCAGAATAAAACGACTAAGGCCTTCAGCAACAAGGAGAAATAGAAGCGGAGAGAGTGGGCGTCCCTGTCGAAGGCCCCTTCTTGCTTGGAAGAATGGACTAGCAGAACCATTGATCAGTACAGCAAAGCTCACCGTAGTGATGCAGGCCATAATCCATCTGATAAATTCGTAGCAGAAACCCAGGTGAGTTAGAAGCATCCGGATATAGAGCCAACTAACCCTATCAAATGCTTTTGAGAGATCAATCTTAATCATAGCACCCTTCTGTTTCTGCACTTTCAGAGTGTGTAATCCTTCCTGGGCAACACCAATGGCCTCATGGATTTGTCGACCATCCAAGAAACCAAATTGCTCACAAGAGATATGCTGAGACAAAATATTCTTGAGTCTCCTCGCCATAACCTTAGAGATGATCTTATAGATACAATTGCAAAGAGAGATGGGTCTGAATTCATCAAAGCTGTCAGGCTTGTCCGCTTTTGGAATAAGAGCAATAAAGGTCGAGTTAAAAGGACCATGTACAAACCCAACCTTTCGCGATTCTTCCACCACATTCAATAATTCCTCCCTGAAGAAGTCATAAAATCCCAAGAAGAATTCTATAGGCCAGCCATCAGGCCCAGGGCTTTTATCTTTCTGAAAGGAATGCATTACTAGCGAGAGCTCAATCGGTAACACTTCCTCCATCAACAGTTGATTTTCTTCCTCCCCCACAAAACGAGGGAAAAGCTGAGTCACACGTATAACCTAAGAAATAGAGGCCCCAGGTTGTGCAGTGAATAAATCTCCGAAGTGTCTAACACCCAACTCCACCAATCCATCAAAACTGGAGACCAGTTCCCCTTCAGCAGAAGATAGTTCCCAAATAGAGTTTGAGGATTTTCTCCCTTTTGCATATGCTTGAAAAAATTTTGTGTTCTCATCACCGCACCGAAGCCATATCGCCCTACTTTTCATTCTCCACGTCTCTTCTCTCTCACACAGAATCACATTCCTGCAACGTTCCCACTCCATCAAGTCTCCTTTCTGCTCATCATCCAAATAGCCCATTCCCTGACAGTGTAGAAGTTTATCAATATTCAACTCAGCAGCCAGCAGATTCTATTCATCTTTCACCCTTTTTCATGAGCCCGGAGGATAGTGGCCTCTTTAATACACTTAAGATTTTGATGAAAGTGTGCACTCGCATGCTCTTGTGAATCAAGAGGTCGATGAACCCACAGATCCTGAACCAATTTATGAAAATCCTCCTCCTTCATCTAGATAGGATTGAATTTGAAAGGACTTGGGGGTTTATTACTTCTACCTCTTAACTCCAGGAAGATGGAGCAGTGGTCAGATACCCCACCTGACCCTACCCACTACCTGACAACATCAACCCCCAGTGCCAACACATCGGCCACCAGAAACCTATCCAGTCTTTTAGCCACCCTATGGTCCCTTGCTTTCTTATTCCTCCAAGTTGGAGTTAACTTGGTTGGTAGAATGTCTAGTAGATCCTTCCTGGCGAAGGCTTGAATGAAAAAATTTGCCAATGAATCCGGTGCAGCCCGAGGCCCCCACACTTCAGAAGACCCCAGAGAAAGATTTAAATCCCCTCCCAGAATCACATCCCTGCCATCAAAAAGATTCATACTTAACAGGGAGTCCCAGAATCCAACCCTATTTAAATAAGGCCCGTAAATATTGAGAACTGTGATCAACCTGCCAATCTCAGCATCCCAAACTTCCAAACCGATACCAGAAGAGATACCCCAAGAACTATCAGATCTACAACTCTTCACCTTCCACCCCGAGGCCAGCCCTCCAGAGCGCCCCCGTGCATCCACTCCTACAAACTTCCATCCTGGAAGCAAAGATTCTAAACTCCGAACAACATCCTCACTGCCACCCAAAGTTTCTTGCAACAGTAAAACATCCGGTTGATTTAAGTCCACCAACCTCCTAAGGGACGATTTTTTAATGGGACTCGCCAACCCACGACAGTTGAAGGACATTATTTTCATAAGATACCCCCATCCAGGGCTTTCGCTGCTCTAAGTGCCCACTCAATCGAAGATTGTGTGCCCATCACTAAATCTATTTTAGCCCGATCTTGTGCTTTTGACAAAAGGTATTTTCGTCCCCGACCCTTTCCCCCAACACTATAAGCCAATTCAGGGAGTCCCTTCCTCCCCAATCCATCAACAGCAATCTCCCTATTTCTAAGAGCATATCGGATACTTCGACCCTCAGAACTGCAGGAGTGTTTGGTGGATACAATGGACGGTGTGAATACACAATCCGCATTAGACAATATACAAGGAGCTATAGGACATTGTGTATTGGTACAGGCAAGAGGGGGAGGCCCATGACTACCCCCCCCCAAATCATCAGAGATAGCAAATAAGAAATCTGCAGGTGAAAATAAATGAGACATACCCTGGGGATTTGCAGTTGAACCCAGTCGTATAAAGGACAGCTCCCGTAGCTCTCTGGATGTGGCCCGATAAATTAAATTATTGTTATTCCCTAGAAAGATTTACATAAATTTATGTTTAGTGTAATACAAAAATTATTGTTATTCCCTAGAAAGATTTACATAAATTTATGTTTATTGTAATACAAAATTACAATAATGATATTGTTTATTATTGTTACAAGTATTGCTATATTTTACTGAACTCATGATGTATAAGTATATATTTGTGTCAGTAGTCAATTCTTGCTAGCTTATTTGGATAAGGTGCGGGTTTTGTTAACAAGGCGATCCGGGTTCAATTTCCCTTAGAGGTGAACTAGTTGGGAGAAGACACCTCAAAATCTAGCCAAATTAATGGATGGTGTGGTCCAAGTCGAGTGCAATCCCCAGGTAATTTTGATGGAATAGATGCCCCTAGATCATGGTTTCTTAGACCAAAGGCCACTCTCGCCAAGTAAAAAGTATATATTTATGGTGATGCTAATTGATCATACACACTAGTCCACACACTAATCCATTAAATTTATTTAGTAAACATTCTTTTAAAATATCTAATAATCAACGGTTTGTTTAAAATATATAATAACTACAATTTTGATTGAAATATATAATATTCACGTGTGCATATTTAGTTCTTTTGAAATATACAATACTCTCTCACGTGTGAATATTTAGTTATTTTGAAATATTCAAACTCAATTTAGTTTGTAACATAAATACACACTAAAATAAAAACTTTATAAATTTTTACGAGAACTTTTTTTAACGGTAAAGGTGTTTTAATAAATTTTCTCAATCTTATAACACTAAAAATTTCCATTTTTTTATAATATTTAATCCAAAAGAGTAAAACTTCAATACATCCACTTTGTTTTGCATCTTTGACTCTCATTGTAATCAATCCATCTTTCAACCGAATAATTTGACTTACATAATGAAATCTGAAATCATACACATACTTGATGTCTAGGTTTTATGTCTCTATACTTCACGTGTCAATTGTTAAAGTAGTGAATTCTAACAAAAGCGAATTTACTCGTATATATTTAAGTTCCATTTTCAACTCAAGTTCAACGAAAAACAACTCATTCTCCCATGCTCGTTTTGAAAGCCAATAAAAAACAACCAGTGATTGACACCACATAAATCTCTAGGGCTCTCATATGATTCCTTAATTCCATTTTATCTCACCAAAAGCAAAAGTACCATGCATGTGCTCAGATTTCACTCTCCCAAGGGAATGTCTCTTTACCTTTCGAATATTTTTTTTAAATAATGTTGAACTTATGGATCTCATGAATATTATGAGACCCACTTCTATTCCCTAACCTAGGAAGAGAAAATATTTTATACTCTTAGGTATTATTTTATGGATGTCATGAATATGGTCAAAATTCATTTTACGGGGATGTATTTTTATTTCTATTGGATAATTAAAAGAAATATTCATGTGAACATAAATTTTATACCAGGTATAAGCACAATTCTCCTCCAATGCATTATTTTATATAGTACATATTCCATGCTTCTATAAATAGTTTGAATTTTTTGAAATCTAAAACTTGTTTTCCATCTCAATTAGATAAACTTAAGAGGGCATCGCCTAACTAGGAAGGACCTTTTACATATCCATTTTGTTGTAAAGAAATGTTATTAGTGGTTTGTCTTTTCGATTTTTTTATTTAAATTTTTGAATTTTGATAAGTTGCGAAAAACATTTTCTTCCACTTTTGAGTTGATATTATGTCTAATCAATGCTTAACATGATATTAGACGTATTATCGTAAAGCATATCTCATTATTTTAAAAACTCTAAATTGTTTCATATAGTCATTATAGGTTATTAAGATGTGATTGGAATAAACCCGTATCTATCAAGCACCGAGAGGGATCCAATTTCTTGAAGTGTATTTTTTTTTAAAAATTTAAACTCAAGAAATTTGATCTCTCTTGATTATAGATCTGGGTTTAAGTTTTAAGTTTTTATTTTATAAACGAACATCTATTTTTTAATTAATTTTCATAATATTTTATTTTATGAATCAAAATATCATTTTGGAAAATATCAACAACCTCAAAAATATTGTCACTTCTAAGTTCAAAGCGACAATGTGGGACAATAAAAATTTAGAGCTTAAAAGAAAATTAAGATATTATAAGGAGATCATTGATCTTAATATGGAATATCAAAAGTATCTCTCTGTCTTAACCAATTCAAAGAAGAAGACTAACATGACCAAGATAAGAACGAAATCACATGAGCTTCGTAGCAAAACAGGCTTTGTGAGTCTATGAACGTTGAGAACGAATCTCACTTTCTTTTAGAGTGTCATGCATACACCCACATTCGATTGTAGTTTCCTAATCTTTTCTACAATTCTAACCTACATGATCTTCTAACTTGTCAAAACTACGGTAACCTAGGTACACTTCTTTTTAAGCTTTTTAATCATTAGGAATCGAATTTTACAGAAATCCAAATAAATTCATTTTTTTTC
This sequence comes from Larix kaempferi, assembly GCA_027924585.1. NCBI lineage: Eukaryota > Viridiplantae > Streptophyta > Pinopsida > Pinales > Pinaceae > Larix > Larix kaempferi. Next base: position 188,010 of record BSBM01000259.1, on the reverse strand, counting down.
TTAAGGTATGGGTCTAAGTGGACATTAATCTTCTTCATCATTATTATTAAAATTTTGTTTCATTTTAAACACATTAGTATTCTTTCAAAAAAAGAATGATCCTCGTCATGTCAAATTGGTTTCTAAGCTTTTTACTTTTTAATCATTTGGAAACGAATTTTACATAAATCGAAATGCATTTCTTTTTTTAAGATGTGAATCTAAGTGGACATTAATATTCTTTTCATTATTATTAAAATTTATATACCAGCATAGATCCATCTTAAACGCATATCTATCAAGCATCGAGAGGGATTCAATTTCTTGAAGTGTATTTCTTTTTTTAAATTTAAACTCAAGAAATTTGATCTCTCTTGATTGATAAATCCGGGTTTAAGTTTTAAGTTTTTATTTTATAAATGAACATCTATTTTTTAATTACTTTTCATAATATTTTATTTTATGAACCAACATGGATTTTTTTAAAATACTTTGCATATTTTTTATTTTATGAGCCGACATGAATTTTTTTAATTATTTTATTAGTAACAAACGTTACATCACAAACGTTACAACATCTTCCCCATATTGGGCTATAAAACATTTTCTTCCACTTTTGAGTTGATATTATGTCTAATTAATGCTTGAACATGGTATTAGACGTATTTTCACAAAGCATATCTCCATTATCTTAAGAACTCTAAGTTGTTTCATATAGTCATAATTGGTTATTAAGATGTGATTGGAATAAAACTGGAGTTTTACGTTGGTGATGGCATGTTGGATTTGTTATGGACATTGTGGGTGCTTAATGGGACCAAAAAGATGATCATGTTTTCACATGGAAAAAAAGAGGGTCATGATGTTAATATCATTTTTTATGAAACTAGATATAGATATAATTTTTTCTAAGAAAAACACATGATTTCAAATCAATCATTCAAATTGGAGTTAAGACTAAAGAGATATTCTAGTTTGAAATCTACTCATTTCTTAGTTTGAAATCTACTCATTTCTAAGGATTATTTCTAGTAACAACTATGAGCATTGAGGATGAGATAACCTTGGTTAGAGTTCTTATATGTCAACCAAATTAATGTTGTTCAATAGAAACTTTTAATGACTTTGATCTGACATATTATATGATATAGTTTTGATCAATAATTTAGTCCCTCAAAAATAAAACTAAAGATGGCAATGTGGTGGAACATGCCATGGGAGAGATGCAGATTGATGATAAAAAAATTCTAAGATATGTATGCAAATTGTAAAAATATAAATAAGGTATCCTATGAATTCAAGGAGAGTTAATAAATTGTGAAAATATAAATAAGGTATTTTATGAACTCAAAGAGAGTTATATCCTTATTGAAATGTCTCCTATCAACTAAAAGTGAGTAATATACTAGTGAAGTTGATGCTTGGTATGATTTAGACGATCATTGTGTTCATTGGTACCTACATAGTTCTCATTTCTGAGATGAAAACTAATTTCACCTTTTATTTAATAACTCTACTCTCCCATATGTAGAGAGAATCACGAAATCAATTTCGAATAAGATTACGACTACCAGCTTTCAACTTTCATGGTTTCCATTGGTGGTATTTCTTTAAAATTCATGTGTCAATCCTTTGCATTTATCTAGATAATATTGTTGGATATATATATATATCCACATGATCCTATTAGGGACCACCATTGTCTTTCAGGTATTGAGTTGAGGTATTTTCAATGGGGATCAATATGGGCACTTTGACATGGAACTAAAGTTCATGGATGAGATCCTTGGATTAACTCAATATGCCAATTAGTATTTTCACATTGGACATTGGATACTTTATCATTGTGTTTAGAACTTGTATATGGGTCCCATATTTATGGTGGAATTTTCGGACTACTTCACCATGTTGGATACGACTTGTACATGGGGCCCTATTTCCCTACCTTACTTAACCATTGTGGTCAATAGTCATCTATGGGACCCTCGTTTATGGCACAAATGATTCACCTTATTGAACAATATCTGATCATGTTCATTCATAAAGGGGTCGGGTTTAAATTATGAAGAATAAGGTGAATATATTGTAGGTATATGAGGCGGGGAGTAGGGTATGGGGGTATAAAAAGGGATATATAGTAAAAACATGGACTATCTCGCAAAAATACCGTTTTTTATTATTGGAAATATGTATTGGGAGGGGTGATCAACAAAAAGAGTTTTGTAAGTATTTATCAATATCTAGTGAAATTAGGGGCATTCTTTAATATCCCATGAATGAAGGCACTATGCAAAGCTTAACTGAGTGTAAATCCCATGCTTTATGGTTGTACTTCCTTACATCGCACATTGAGGAAAACACTTTTCTATGGGGTTTGGGATGTTATGATTGTTGGGGATAATACTGGTTTATTGAATCACCAAACTAGCACACTCACACATTAATTATCAATCCAAGAATGTTCAATTTTCAAGGCTATGTACAAAATATATGCAGATGCAATTATCTTCCAATGTTGTAAAGAAAACCAGATCCAATGCAACTAAGGGAATAAAGTAGCATTAATCTAATTAATCTGAAAATGCTCATTCATCAAACAGGGAATTGAGCTCTACCACTTAACACTACTCTGCTATGAAAATGCTTAGAAACATAACATTGAAACCACTATGATATATTAAAAGTAATCCACACAACTTGAAGCAAATAAATCTCTAATACTCACTCCATTGCTCAAGAAACATTTTCTACAGGAATTAAATTACAGTCTACAGAAAAACAGTGCTTAGTTACAAAACTCTTATAATAGAAAGCTCTTTGAAAGGTAACAACTAAACTCAACCAATTAAAGGACAATGTGACTACCAAATCAAGAATGCCATCTAATTCATGGATCTTAATTAATCTATTCTGTAAACATAATTAACGAAATAATAGAGGACAAACAAGCATCACACATTTATATTTAATCAATCATCTTCACCAAGAGACCATGAAGTAATAGTTCTGAAATAAATCAATTCTATAATGAAGAGATTCAATAAACACACACACATATATATTAGCTACTCTACAAAGCAATAAATTAAGTAGGTCTTGGTTAAGGAAGGGGGGCCTTCCTTCTCTCACGGGGGCTACTACACACACTTGAAGACTTAGAGAATCAAAATAACATTCATCATGCAAAATTTTAGGGGCTAATCTTAGCCCACGGGCTATATTTAGGGATTTTAAAATTTTAGAGGGCTAGTTTTTATTAAACACCCATTAGGTATGATTGGCCCACATTTTATTTATTTATTTTTAATGAATAAAAGGTTATCCCCATAGAATATAAAAAGGGGAGGCAAGATAAAACAAGTTCGCCCCTTTAAAAATTGATTTAAACCTTTGTTCGCCCGCGAAAATTGCTAGGGAATTCCCATTAGCCCATGATTTCCATAAATGGTAGTTTCTGGGGGCTCTTTCGCCTTCTATTGATAATGGAAATAAAATTTGGAGTTACACTCATCCCAATTTTATGGGTTGAATCTCGTTTTACAAGTTGCTTAATGTCCACATGAAAAGGGAAGTTGGTATTTATTATTAGGTCTGATAGTGACCCATTTTCTTCTAGGAAAGTACTGAATCCCATCGCATCAACTCCAATGTTTCCCCAGGAAACAATGGTGTTCGAAACCTCATGATTGGTGATGCAGCAATAACGTTTTTGTGGGTGTTTGGGGAATAATGTCAGGGGGTTGGGATTTTATTCATACCCGCATATTTGGGTATGTTGGGGACCATGACACTGATTATAACTAGTGACATTTTGTTTCTAGTTATGTTTGTGTTCTCCTTTATGGGACAAAACATGGGTAGAGAAATCTAGAATGCCACTATCTTTGCTACATCTTTTGATTTGGGCATTGTCAAGTATTTTGACATCTTTCTTGTTTGCTTATTGAATTTTATGGTTCTCAAAATATTTTTCTTGGGTTGACATTGTATTTTCAGGTTGGTTAGCCTATTGGTTCAGCATGAATGTTTATCTTTTACTAATGGGGAATACATTAAATATAGACTTACATAAATGGAAAATTGGATATGTGAAGCATCAAAGAAGGTCTGAAATGCTTAACTCTTTCTTTTGGGCTGCCACATAGAATGGTGTACATGATGCTATGTTACAATTGATGATATTGTGCATTATTTGACTAAATATTCCTAAATTGAGTATGCAGAGATGTCTTGGGGTGAATTAAGATACATAAGGAAAGTTGTTAGTTTCTTGGTAATATTCTCCCACACTTGTGATTCATTAAAAACATACCTATATGCATTGGTATTGCTCTCTTTGAATGTTCTTTGGTAAGGTGTGTGCATAAATGAGGTATTGGTGGTCCTTGTAATAGCACGGGGAGATAAATGAGGATTGAGGTGTTGGTGGGATTTCATATTAACATTGATTCTATTTGTCACGGTGATGAAAATTTTCATTGTTGTTTTCCAAGAATATTCCTAAAGTATGGTGAATTTCTATGTACTGCAATAGTTAGAGTGAGGTACCAAAATACCAGCAAAAGAGGGATTGTTATGTGATCATCTATTAAGATTGATATCATATTTAGTATTTTTTGTATATTTTATCCTATTAATATATATGCTTTTATACTTTATCAACCAATTCACCAAGAATTCATAATGTTTTATAATTTAGTAAAGGATTTGCCAAGACTTTACAAGGTTTTATAATTTAGTGAAAGATTAGCGAAGATTTTACAAGGTTTTATAATTTAGTAAAATATTTTCCAAATATGTACAATATTATATAATTGAACGAGATATTCACCAAAAAATTATATACACATAATACAACATTGATAAAATAGCCTTCATATTTTCATATATATCATTTGTATTAGCCCATTTATTATACATAGAAATTTAGGGGGTGTTCTTAAAATTACCCCGGACATTCATGTTATAAGAGAAAGGGTCCAATTACAAATCGCAATACTGTTTTGCATTTGCTCTTTCCTTCTACCAGTCCTTAAGCCTTTGTTCTACAGACCCCCTATGAATCCCATAATACATATTTTTATACCACACAAATAACAACATCTCTAAGTACACATAATTGAACACCTTGAGAATCAGAGATTCTCAAGGTTGTTCATTCAATTTATAACCTATATATGCTACTTGCAAATCTATTGTTATAACTAGTTTATAAGAATGTACATGATATTTCGTAAATGTTGGAACTTCCTATTAATGTTTGAGAAAATATGATGAGCTTTGAACTTTAAAACTTTAGGTGCAAAAATATTGAATACTTGAATCAATGAACTATTCAAACATAACACAAGATGTACCATGGGAAAACCCAAAAACAATGGGGATGAGAAAACCCAACAAATATTCAAAGTATAATTATGATAGATAGCAAAGAATGTATTTTACAAAATAGCAGATTGCTTTGGGAACCCTAGGTGTTATATAAGAGAGAATGATAAAGAAGAGAGACTCAGAATAATATCCTGCACAAAGAGAAGTGTTTTTCCTTCAAGAGAGAAGAGATTTTGCTTCACATTGAATTCATCAATCTTGTATAACATATTTATACATTCTTCACATGCACCGACTTCTATTTTTATCTTATGAATTTGGTATGAACTAGCCCTCCATGTGGATGAAACAATATTGCATGAAGAAGTGTGTCACACTTATCATGTAGTGCATTAATTCATTGAACTAATTCTTAGGTTGAAATTGCCCCTTAACTGAAAGATTTCCCGCTTAGTTAGTTGGCTAACTTAAGTGTCATCATGCAAGTGTCGCAACTTAAGTGTCGTCTTTTAGTTTAACATAAGTGTCATCTTTTAGTTTCAAATAAGTGTTGTCATGCAATAACACTTTGTTAAATAGATCTTCTTTGTTACCACTTAGTTAACTTTCTTTAACCGATTCTTTCTTGTTAACATCATTGTAGTGATCAATTCGATTTCTCTTTTGATTTACTGAAGTCTTCACTGAAGTTTAACAATTCAAATTCTCTCTTAATTAATTCTTTTATATGGATTTCGAATTCTCTCATATCTTATCACATCTTATCTTTATCTCTTGTCTTATCTTCATGGTCCATATGTGTTAAATTTAATTATCTATCATATCATATTATACTTAGAATATTTTCCAGATGCTGTGATCATATTATATTATTCCCAAACCAAAATATCATATGTTACAGTAATTCACTCTAGAGGTGGCCAATCTCTAAATGGGACTTCATAGAAATCGTTGACTATGGTTAGTAATACATCACACAACATTAATGATTCAATGTTCAAATAATCTACATCTATAACTTGAGGCCCACCCCATGGGTACCTACAATAACTGGAGGTCCACATGAGAATATGAATTGACACACAAGTCCTGAGCCTTGTCCAACAATACTTTATAACATCATCACTTTTATACATCAAATAATTCACCTCAACACATGAGGATTAACCTCTTACAACTGAATGCTTAGTAATTCTTGATTCCAACTCAAGAATCTACTCCAAGTTTCTTAATCCAATGCAAGCTGCCTACCTCAACACATGAGCCCCAATATTGGTTGCACAATATTGTATTGGAGAATGAATCGTGATGTTGTACATTTAACACTCCATCTCAGCGAGGTAGACATTTTCTGCCATACCAAGATTGTCTCGGAAGTACCTGAAATTCATCACTCACAGATTCTTGGTTAACACATCTGCAATATGATCATTAGTAGCAATGTACTGAAGTTTCACTGTACCTTTCTAGATCATGTCTCTGATGAAGTGATACTTCATTTCAATGTGCTTCAACTTATCATGAAACATAGGGTTTTTGGAATGCTTGATGCAACTGTGATTGTCACACCGAATGAATGTAGACTCAAGATTATCACCAAACAAGCCAACATGTAGCTTCCTAAGCCACACTGCTTCTCGGCAGGAAATACTAGAATAAATATACTCTGCTTCTATAGTACTCTGGGATACAAAGCCCTGCTTCCTGTTGGACCAAGATATCCTAGCAGAACCAAAGCTAAAACAATAGGTGTATGTACTATTTCATTCCACGATGATACCTCCCCAATCAGAGTCAGTATAACCAAGTAAAAACACCCCTCCACAAGAGGAATATCTGAGTCTATAATAAATCGTACCTCGAAGGTACCTAAGCACATGTGTAGCATCAACCCAATGTCTGTGTCTCAAATTAGACATAAACTGACTCATAATACTCACAACATAACATATATCTGGTCTCGAGTGTATCAATTACATCAACGAACCAATAAGTTGTCTATACAAAATGGGGTCCACTGGATCTAATACAGAATTTGACTCATGTATTTTCCTCAAATTGGAAACCATTGGAGTACTCATGGATTTGAAATCCATCATGCCAAACCTACACAATATATCAATAGTGTACTTCCCTTGAGAAATAAATATCTCATCTTTTGTTTTCCAAATCTCAAGGCAAAGAAAGTAGTCCATAAGATCTAAGTCTTTCATCTTGAACTTAGAAGTGATCTCCCTCTTGCACCAAGAAATCAATTGTTTCTCTCCAGTACGAAATAAATCATCAACATATAGAACCAATATCAAAGGTTGGTTCTTCACTACTTTCAAGTACAAATTTGGATCAATTTCTCTCTTAGAGAATCCCAGTCACTGAAGATAGATGCCAATTCTCGAATACTAAGCTCTGGGAGCTTTATTAATCCCATACAAGGCCTTCTTCAATTTTCACACATGGGACTCCTTCCTAGGAACCACAAACCCCTAATGTTGAATATAAAAATATTCCTCAACCTCGCCATTGAGGAAGGTTGTGTTCAGATCCATCTAGTGAAGCTTCCATCCTCGAACAGATGCAAGTGAGATCACAGCTCGAATAGTGGCGTACCTATCCATAGGAGTGGACGTCTCCTCATAGTCTATGCCTTCTTTCTGAGAGAAACCTCAGGAAACAAATATGGATTTATACTTTTCAATACTTCCATCAACATTATACTCGATCTTGTAAATCCATATGGAAGTAACTATGGACTTCCCTTTAGGTTTAGGAACAATTTCCCAAACATCATTCTTCAGAATAGACTTGTATTCCTCTACCATTGCATCTTTACATACTTGCTGCTCTGCAGCTTCTTCATAGGTGGAAGGATCTGAATAACTGATGTGACTCATCTGTGAAACATACCCTGAATATCTGTCAGGTTGCTTTCGCTCTCTAGAAGAGCCTAATGGTGCTTTATGCCTCTCTATTGCATTCTCCAATGTCAACATAAGTAATCAAATATATGGATGATTAAATATTACAATACATGCGTAAATTTATGATATAACAAATTAATCCAAAAATCATATCCATACTCAATAATAAAATTTCAAATGAATACTACTATAAAAAATATTTCAATTTTTGATGTATAATATATATATATATATATATAGTCCAGTGCAATGTCAGCAATCATTAGTCACGAAACATAAAATAACCACCCGTGCATATGATCTTAGTCTGCGTCGAAGTGGAGGGACTGCACACTTTTGCATATTTTGAAGTCATAGAAATTGTTTATGATACCAACCCATATCTTGCACTCCTGGGAATATATTGGGAAACTCAGAACCAAACTATTATTAACTTCAAGAAGAGGATTCTAACATTTTAGAATGACAAGATAAGAGTTGTCGCGACTCTGGATACACTAATGGGATAGAGATATGTCAAGCCAGTAAAGGAAGAATATGATGCTCAAGACCTGGAAAATATTTACAATGTGTCTTCAAGGGTAAACCCAAATGGGAGAAAACCATGAAAGTTCGTTCTTTATTCATGAGTCGTATTCAAAACTAAGGACTTCAAGTCTTCACTTACTTACATATTTTTCCTTCTATTACAATAGACCTATGCACACATCCTACAAATCATGCGACTCTTCTTTGACATCAACCAATAACTCCGACATACAAAATAGGAAGATCGAAAAATACAGACATCAACTAGATGAATACCTTTCGACCAACTTGATAACCCCAAAGATACCAACCTCTTATCTATTTATAGGGTGTACATAGCCTTCCCTATTCCCACTATGCCACTAACTAACTACTCAACTCATTAATGCAAGTGAAAAAAACCCTAACTAACTTACTTCACCCTGCCCTTTGACACATTCAAAATGACCATCTTCCTGGTTTCTCTACCACTTCGTCAGAGATGACCAGTTCGTCGAACCTCTTTGCCTTGGTTCTTTCCACACCAAAACTGCTTTTCTAAAATTGGTACCCAAAACTTGCTAGGGCCAACAGGATTTATGTTGTCCCATTTTATACGACATAGGGCCTCTTGTTGATATAAAATAAGATGAAGTTTTTTATTCTATTGCATTCTCCAGTGTCGTGAAATGTTACATAGGTAATTAAATATATGGATCATTAAATATTACAATACATGCGGAAATTTATTATATAAAAACTAATCAAAACATCATATCCATATGCAATAATAAAAATTAAAATGAATACTACTGTACAAAAATTTGTATTTATGATGAATAATATATATATTTCAGTGCGATGTCAACAGTCATTATTCACCAAATAGAAAATAACCACCCATGCATATGATCTTATTAATCACACCGACGCTTTTTGAATAGTGTAGCACCGATCTGTTTTTATAATGCCGCACCAGTGCACCAATGTATACTAACCGCATTGTTAATTTTTAAAATATATAACCAGTCATCATTCCAACCAACTTTACCATTGTGTTTTCATCTAGTTATCGCACTAGTGCATTTTCCTCCAGTTATAGCATGGGTATGTTTCCTCTAGTTATCGCATCGATTCTTTTTAATAGTTCGTAAGTGGTTTGTAAGCACCGATGATTTTTAATAGTTCACAGGAATCAATGCGAGATGTAATGTAAAGCACGGGATATTATATTATGATAAGGGGCAGGTGCATTTTAATTGATTGTAAGCACCGACGCTATATTTATTATAAAGAAATGGTGCATATATTGTTATAAAGCAATGGTTTTGGTTAAAAAATTTCTACGCATCAGTGCGATATGTATTTTCAAACACATGTGCAAAAATTCGTATGTGCCCCGATGCTTGTATTGGTTTGAAATGCTCTAATGCATTTTAAATGTGTTAGCACTGGTGCATTTGATTCAATAAAGCACATTGAAAATAAAATCTCCAGAAAAACCTACAGCCTCCTAGTTTCTTTTAGTTATAATCCATTTTCGTTAAATCCTTTGCAAAAACATCCAATACCATTTGTAAAGGTTGTAGCGAAGTTTTTTTTAGAAATTTGACCAATCATGTAACACTAAAAAACTTCCCCATAACCTCTCCTAAAGGGCCTTTTCCTTTTAGTATCAAATTTTATCAATTTATGATTAGGGCATGTCCACATTACAAGTAAATGCATACCTAGTCTCTTTCAAAATTACCCCCTTCATCTTTTGGATGCCCTCTTTATTAGCCATATTTTTAAGATCCTCTCTCAAGGTTTAACTAGTGTATTATTTTTTGCCTAAACCCTTTCCATGTGATACCAAACTAATATTTAGTGATAATTATCTCTATTTTCTCTATATCAAACCTTTTAAATCAGCCAAAATAGATATTATAATCAAAATTTATGCAAGTTTCCAGTTAACGCACATTTAAAGACCTTGGATTCTAGGTTTGCTTCATAGCCAACATTGCTCCTAAATTATCTCTAAAATTTTGGCCTCTTCGAGTCTAAAATTTATTCTTATAGTATTAGTATACGTTTTCTCTGTCATGCCACAGGTTTGATCCAATTCTGACATGTCAAAGAGGATTATGGTAACTTTTAGAGAACTTGATATGATGGTTAGAACCTTAATAATAGCATTAGTGGGTCACTAAGATGTTGGGGTATTATTATGGGATTATATATAATAAAGGTAATGGAAATACGATCGATACTTTATTTAGATAATTCAACAATGATGGGCCTCTCTTTTTCTTATCTTTACTAGTTCTAGGTTTTCTAGAGGAATCCCAAGGAGAATGGATGGAAAATGAAATTATAGTTTAACTCATATACAAGATTTACGAACATCCCAACCCACATAAAGGGTGTATATAGAAATACGATACGTTGAGGTATAAAGGGTGTACTATTTGGGTAAAATAGTTTACCTTAAAAAATGGCCTTTGAGGAGTTGCATTCATCACCTACAATGACTCACTTTGGATTTCAAAACACTTATGAAAGAGCCAAGCACTCATTCTTTTGGGAGGGCATGGGAAAATACATTCATAATTTTGTACTAGAATGCGACACTTTTAAAGAAACAAGGACAAGAAAGTAAAGTAACTAAGGGCATTGCAATAACTACCGATCCTAACAAATATATGGATCAACATCTGTATGAATTTTGCAGTTGGCCTCCCATATATTTTGTAACAAATGAGTGGCCATGGTAGTATTCCCCCATATTTCCAAAAATGATTTATTTTTTCCCTTATCACACCCATTTATACCATTATCAGCTGCCCAAGTGTTTTATGTATAAATTTTTTAAGTTACATCACATGCTTTATAGGATTTAGGAACATCCCAACCCACATAAAGGGTATATATAGAAATATGATACGTTGAGGTATAAAGGGAGTATTATTTTGGTAAAATATTTCACCTTAAAAAATGTTCTAGGAGGAGTTGCATCACCTACAATGTTTCACTTTGTATTTAAAAACACCAATGAAAGAGCCAAGCACTCATTTCACTTTGAATTTAAAAACACCAATGAAAGAGCCAAGCACTCATTTTTTTGGGAGGGCCTGAGAATTAGAAAAGGCATCCATAATTTTGTACTAGCATGTGGCACTTTTTAAAGAAACAAGGATGAGAAAGTAAAGGAAATAGGGGAATTTCAACCACTACCAAACCCAACACATATATCGATTAACATCTTTATGGATTTTGCAGTGGGTCTCCCATATATTTTGTATCAAATGAGTGGCCATGGTAGTAGTCGACCATTTTTCCAAATATGCTTTATTTTTCCCCTGTCACACCCATTTACACCATTATCAGTTGGCCAAGTATTTATGTATCAAGTTTTTAAGTTATATGGCATGTCTTCTCTCATAACGGGATCCCACAATCACTAGAAGATTGGAAGGAGTTGTTTAAACATCAAGTTACCCACCTTAATATGATATATTCATATCATCCCCCCAAAAATGGTTAAATGGAAGTGGTGAACAACTTCTTATAGATCTATTTGAGATTATTTTTTTCATAAAGACACACCAATGGGTACAATGAATTCCCCTTGCACAATGTTTGTATAATACCACTTATCATTGAGCTACCAAATTGATTCCTTATGAATCTATCTATGGCACAGAATCCTATTTAGTGTTCTTCTATTTACCAGGAACCTTCAAGGTTCAGGCAATGGATATCACACTTCATCCATGAGCAACCATTCTCTGAAGACTAAATTATAATTTGGCTATTTCTTAAAATAGAATGAAATAGCAAGATGACTGGTATTGATAGGAATATTCTTTTTCGTAAGGGGATCATGTGTTTCTTCACCTTCAAACCTATAACAAAACACCACTCCAAGATAAAATCTCCTAGAAACTATCACCTATGATCTATGGTCCCTATAATATTATCCATTGCAATGGACAAACGACTTAGATGCTAGATCTTCTAGCTCACTCCAAGATTCATTGAGTATTTCATGTATCATGTCTAAAGAAAGTGGTGGGATCAACTGCAACATGTAAATCAACCTATCTTAACTTGATGAAGAAGGCTCCAATGGGGTACAATTGAAAGCATTATTGGAGACTAGCGATGTCAATTGTGCCATCGTATGTTCTTGAAGCACTGATTTAGGGGAAAAATATTAAACTAGAAGATGTCACATGGGAACCAACAGTGATTGCACAACAAGCTTCTCACCACTAAATTCAACGACAACATTTCTTTCAAAAGGGTAAGGCATGTCAGGGGACTACCCTAAAATCCTTACTTTAGACTAGCTAGGAGTTAGTCAATTGATATATATTGCCACATTATTTCAATAAGCTGAGTTTTATAGTAGTGGATATTTATTTAATCTTAAATTTTATATGTATTAATTACGATCCACTAGGTAATTGGTATTGATTAATGATGGAACCACAAGTGGTTAGTCTTTCACAATTGAAATCCTATTTAGAGAGGTAGGAAGCTTTGAATTTTTTGTTGAGTAATATTGCATTATGATCTCTTCTTAACTAAAATGTTGCCCCGCCTTATGAGACAAGTGAAACTTGATTTCCCTCTTTTGATTATCATAATACAAAGCTATATTTCACATTATTTCACTTCGATTTTCTCTTGTATTTGGTTTTCTACATTTATATTTCGTGTATACCTTATTGTCTTTTAAATTTAAAGGTTAAGGAACACAACATACTATGTTCAATATATGTGAATTTCAAACTTCATTAGAATTTTCACATAAATGTCCAGTATAACTTAATCTTGTACTATGATTCACTCTTGTGCTTGTGTGGTAGATAAAAAACACAAATTGGTGTCGGTTGAACACCTAGTTCTTTTGTACTTGAATTCTCACTTTTGATGTTATAAATTATTTTGTACTTGATGTCTCACTTTTGATGTTAGTTTGCATGGTCAAGGAGTGGGTAATTAAGGATTTAAATAATAAATCTCTAAGTATATAGTATTTTAATTAGTGAATAAATACAAGTTCTTTTATTTTTTCTTAATTAGTTGATAAGTTTTTAGATATTATTTGAAATTTTTGACTTCTTTAAATAGATCAGCAAGATTAACCATAATCTAGATTATTTTTCATGTTTGTACTTTACTAAAATTCTAAAATATTAAGTAAAAAAATTTATAATCAACGAGATTAACCATAGTCTAGATTATTTTTTCATTATAATAATTTACTAAAATAATAAAATATTAAGTAAAAAAATTTATAATCTATTTCTTAAAATAAAGTGTAAAATAAAAATTATTTATTCTAATTTATTAAAACGAAAAAATAAATGAAACTTGATACTTCTTATTTCTTACTGTGGTTTTAGTCAATGGAAGTTTGGCAATAAATCGAGATCATACTCATAGAGGTGTAAACTTATTCTCAATTTTTTTGACTCAAAAATAGTTTATGGTTTAAATCAATAAAAGTTTGATAATAAAGAGATATGAAATTCCTAGAAGTACAAACTTTTCTTTAAATTTTGGGAATCTAAAAGAAGTTTACACATGGATAGATTTAATGTCTATCAAATTAGACTATGGAGAATCAAAATATATCTAAACTGGTTTATGATTTGTGATATCTTTAAGGGTCTTGACTTTTTACTTGTAAAGAAACATCCAGATCATGGAGAAATGTGAGAAGAAAGGTGACGGAGAAAAAACAAAATAGAAATCGGCTACAGCAATCTGTTCAAACATTTCCGAAAAAAACAAACAATTTGAGTGTGAGAAAATGCCTGATCGGGTGGCCACTCGTATTAAAATTTCATGAGGAATCCAACTGTATTATATCAATAAACTATACAATTCTCCGCACGCATGCAGCGTGGATGGATGTATATAAGTTGATGGGATTTGTGAAAGTGTGTTTCACATTAAGCACTCACTCTTATTCACTAACTCTTATTCTATTCTTAATTGTGGATGCCACATATACAGATTTCCTTTAAACACTGTTGAAAGTGAAACCACGCCAGTGGTTGGCAAGAGAACTCCACACGTAACTAGGAAGCTCAAAGTGCTTTAATAAAGTTGAAAATGACAGAAGACTGCCTGTGCTACAATTAATGTTGCAAATGACGTCATGGATGACGACGAGCCTCAGGCCCTCAATGAATCGAATGATATTTGTTCTTCCACTTATTGTAAAATATAAAATCAATAACAAATACGACATTGGAGTGATTTTCCGACCCCACTTCTATCCACCAACTGAGAAACAGGAAATAGTTTAGATTTTTTATAGAATGATTTTGGATTGTATTGTTATGTATGACAGATATTTTTTATTTTTTATATCTATTTTTCTAGATTGTATGAGGATGAGACAAGTGCACTATTCTTGACAATGGTTGTAATTCTAAATAAACAATTAAAAATAAATAATAAATAATTGATAGTTATACATCATGCATTATCATGGAGAATGGACACTTCATGAAGAACATTGTTAGTGACACTTAGCTCGATACTAAACTAACTATGGGAAACACTGATTTGCTCTTCTTAAATTTTTAATATCTCCATTGCAACTTTTTAAGTGTTAGTGTGTCTAGAGATGCAAAACATAGATAAAATTAAAAATAAATAAAATTTACTTTATCTTATCGAAATTGAATTGGCTTACTACCATCATAGATCCATCTTAAAAGGGGATCTACCACTGGTAGAGAAGGACCAAATCTCTAGAGTTGCAAACCCCTATTTAGAGTGCAAATATTGAAAAAGCATTTTAATTTATCTAATTTGTTTAGTTTTTTATATATATTATTTTAAATCTAATTTGAACTTACATGTTTTCTAATAATATTTTATTATTTTTTTTAAAAAACATATGTGAGCTTCAAGAAAGAAGTTACACATCTCTTTATAAAATATGTCTCTTCAACACAATGAAAATAAATATATCAATATTTAATTGTAACCATGTGGTTTAAGATCTATTGTTTGCTCAAATATAAAAATATGTTTAATCGTTTCAATTAACACTCGTGATTTACGTAAGCTTAGTTCTTTAATATTTTCATAATATCAAAGGCGCGATGAAAATATAATGTTTAAATAATTTCTGGATTTGAAGAATGTTGTTTTACTTAAAAATCTGTAAAAGGTGTGGGCTGGATGCTATCAAACAATAGCTTATGCGTTGAAAAGTATTGCTTGTATTTAAAAATTGTTTATAACTAAGGCTGAATGTTATTCCAGAATGGATGAGTTGGTGTTTCATAATTTCATTATATTATAAAAGTTTGGGAACACTTTTATATTAATTTTGTTCATTATATTATAAAAGTTTGGGAATGACTTTTATATTGATTTTGTTGTGTAGAAATTTGGGAAGCATTTTATACATATTTATTTTGTAATATAGAATTGTTCTAGTTTTTCAGATTAAAATTAAGTTTTTGAATTTTTATATAAACTGTGAAAAATAGGCTAAAAATATGTTATTTATAATTTAATTTATTTTTATGTTAAATTAAGAAGGTCAAGAAGTATGAGTTGTTTCAAAGAGTTAGAAATGGATTGGTAAGTATTTTAGTGATGAAATCATTCAAACATCACTATAATTAATTGGCGTTTTAAATTGATGATTTCATGTTGTATTTGTTGTAGGTTATGAAAAAATTGTAAGTATAATTTTTGAGAGAATCTGAACTAGACCTTATTATATTGTATGTTTCAGTTTATGGGTGTTAGATGGGAGTGAAAGAACTTTTCAAATCAATTATGAAGTATCGTAATTTTGTTCAATTTTTTTTTTACTTTTAACTTCTTTTTAATTATGGTTTTACATTTCAACTTTTTAAAATAAAATTATAAAATACATTTTCTATATTCAATTCCAAAAACTAGAATACTAAAACTAAGCTCAAAGGAATGATTGTTTTGATTTTTAGATCATAACCTTATTTATACCAAAACTAGGGTCAAAGGAATGATGGTTTTGAGTTCGTTATGATTAATCATAATATTATTTTTTGCTTTTAGATATAAGAACTAGTTTTTAAAAATTAAGAAAATAAGTATTGAATTTTTTCAAAATGTATATTTTTTTAAATAAAAAAGCTATACTTATTAGATTAAGAAGAAAAGTTATTTATAAAATATTTATGAATTAATATCTATATATATATATAAAAAATTTAAATTAAAAAAAATATAAAATAAAATCAAAGTATAAATATGAAATAAATAATTTTTTAATTGTTTTAGTGTGAATTTTTATTATATGGATAAGAATAAGTAGAAGGGATCCAAGCCCAAGCAAATCTAAAAACAATTTAATATTCCATATCATTAATACAATGTATAAAGAAAAGCACAACTGCATGGGTGGTTGATAAAAATTGAAGAATAATTCAATGTGGAAAATGGAAAATTCATTGGTGATGACTTTAAGTCATGTTAGTTCATGTTGTGTTAACTTAGATAAGGATGTAATGATCACCTTATCATTAATCATTTGATCACTTATTTTTATACTTGAATATGTAGATAATTTGTAGTTATAATTTTTTCAACATAAATGAATGTTGAAGACTAGGTTTTTCCTTTCTTAAATCTAGTTTTTAAATTATTTCTCTTTATTCAATATTGTACTATTTTCACACTAATATTAAGTCGTATAAACTATGAATTATAATATAATGCATTGATGTAAAGTATTGGTAGGAAAATCACATAGAGGATATTGGATAAAAAATTATTGGAGGGGCGAGTGATTAATTTAGTTCATTGTAAATTAGGATAAAGTAGATGTTTCAAGCTTGGTTCATTTTTTGAGGCGTGTGCACTGATGAGTTAAATAATTGGTTGAAATGCACTTGGTTTATGAAATAGGTTGATGTTTCATAGCATCATATATTTAAATGCATATATGGTACCCCTTCTTAATGGGGTGCATGTATTCTTGGATACTGATTATAAAATTTGAGGGGACTAAGTGATTATCCCAAGTCAATTTTATTGTGGGAATGTTGGGTTAATCTTGATTCAATTATAGAGTAACTAAGATAACCTTAATTCCCCAATGATAGGTTTACCATTAGTGGTTTATGGGCCCATGGTATTTGGTTTGATTTAGTTTATTTAGAGGCTTGGATAACTCCATCAAAAAATGCAGGGTAATGAGGTATATCCCACTAAAGAGTTTCTAGGTTAAGGATATCTTGTTCATCTTATGGAATATTTGTGTTCTGTAATCCTAACCATAACAACGTCCTACCTAGTGGGCCTTCTTTAATCGTGCCCCAATGCATTATTCAATGCTAACTACCACACTAGGAGTTTTTAATAATAACAAACATAGTAGACCTAGTCCAACTTACATTAAATTTCCCACAAATTTCCTTGACCATTAATACTCTAAATAGGTCCTTATGTTGTGCATTAAACCATTAGGGAGGATCACAACACTCCAACCCCCTAAGAAAAGTGATTCCCTTGATTATTGATATGATGACATACAACCATAAGTGTTGACCCAAATGCGAAGTAGGAAAAGGAACCAAGGTCCAATGTGTAAGTGTTACCCACCATACTAAATTAGTCTAACAAGATCTAGTCTCACCATGGGTCCCATGTATGAGTTGATCACCATTTTTAGGTAGATCCAATGTGCCATCTGCAAGGACTAACTGCAATGCTAAAATAATTCAAGGGACTCATCCATAAACCTAGGTCCATGCCCAGGTCCTCAAGTTGAGACCTGATCGATGACATCTAAGATTCGTGCATCTCTTGGTGCTACGTTTCAAATGCCTACCACGGTCCCGTGGATTCAAATAAGTATAATTATTCAAAGAAAAGAAATCATCAATGTCGTAGAAAATGATGGCTCTAAAAGGAACTATACTTCTATAGAAGAAGGAAACTATAAATTAGTAGGCATAACTTGTTTGTAGATTTTCTCTATAAGGCTATATTCTTATGCGTAGAAGAGTCATTAAAAAAAGATTGAAGTAGTTTCCTTTTCAAAAGTTAAAACTTCCCATATACCAATCCTCATAAGCATCTTCTAAATCATTTCATGAAAATATTTCTTGGTTTTACTCTTAAATCATGAAATAATATGTGTTATGAAGAGTATAGTTATCTAATTTTTGACTTGTCTACTTCACACATTCCAAATTTGTATGCATTTCATGTAAATTATTTTCACCCACATTCATTATTACCATTCATATTCAACCACCTCTCCATTATTTAGTTATGTGATGGTTTGAGAGCATAATTTTGTAATGGGGTATAGCATATTGGATATTGACTAGAAATATATCATATAATACGTTAGATAAAATCCCTGTAAATTATCTACGAATGGTGTTGGCGTGGATACAATCCAAATTTCCTAATAAAAGTTATTTCTTGTATAAGAAATGTCACCATCACCAAAAATCCTTAAAAAAAATATTTGAAAGTACAATATCCCCTTTACCTAGACTCTGATTTGAGTGATTTGTTTTTTCAAATCACGTGGTTTTGAAAAAGATAATAGAGATCTATAGTTTGATTTTGGAATATTTGTGGGAAAATACTCAAAAGCTTATATGATTGTCATAGTCCTCTTTATCCCTTTAAAAGACTACAAAATATAAGGGAAAGCATGCCTCTTTTGGGCCCTGGAAAGTTCTCTAACATCACCTTTTAAATACCTTAGATATGAATATGAAATCACATACAAGATATCAAGAATGATTCGCACTTTATTAATATCAAAACCCTGAAGGTAGGGAAATGACTTACATTAATTGATCCTATTATGGAACAAATCCAATCTTGTTTACTTGCTTCTTATGGTTGGGTGGTCTCTTTAGATATACTATCTAATTAAAATATCTATCCACATATTCATGAGGAAACCATCATTACAGCTAACAAGAGAATCCTAGCAACAACAATCTCAGAACTACCTAGTGAACCTTCTTTAGTTATGACCCATTACATTTATTGAATACTAATTGTCATAGTGAGGCTTATTTAATAATACAAAGCGTAGGTGGTTTTGGTCCACCTTACATTGGATGACATGCATTATTATAACTCTATTGGGCCCTTTCTCCACCTATTACACACATAGGGAGAATCATAATACTATGATTTCCTTTGACCAAAGGTTTTTGTATGATAGGAGGTTAAAAGACATTACTTGATGCCATAGAATTGGTCTAGGATCTGTTCTTCATTAGTGTTTCCTAGGCTTAGCACCTCACTTAGATTGATTACCTCAAAACAATAAAATTCCATATTTGGTTCATTGTAGTGTGCCCTCCCACCAAGATCTATGTTGGAACATTCTATCCAATTCTACCATGCTTTGGTTATGCACTAAATTGGAATCCTTTCCTAGGAAAAATATATTTTTTTCTCATATCTAGCCTATGATACCAACCCTCTCACCCACATCCCAAACTATCAGGTTGAATTCTCGTTTTTTCATTCAACACATTTTTACTGGGGTTTTCTGTTCTAATTCTTAGTGCTAACTGAATCAAACTAGGGATTGGATCCTCTAGTCACCCCATGGATGCCAATTTCCTCCATACTCTAGTTTTATGGGTATGCTAGGATACAAATTTCCTCTTAGCGCACTTTGAACCTAGTCACTAGGTTTTTGGTGAGCGAGATTGGACACATCCTTATCTCACCAACATGTTATGATGCTAGTTCTAGCTCTAATTAGTGTTAATTTTTTATCTTTAATTCGGAATTACAATAGTATTTGAAAGAAATTAACAATCATAAGCATAAGCATTCACACACCACACACAAATTTACCCTAGGAAAACCCTATAACTTGAGGGAGAAAGCCCCATCAAAATATTCCTTAGTATATTGATAGATAGCAGAGAATGACTTGCTTCACAATAAGCATATTACATCAAGCACCCCTAGTGCAAATATCAGAGCAAGAGAGATAGATAAAGAAGAGAAACTTAGAAGGATAAATATCCACTCAACAATTTTGCTAATATTGGTCACATACACAAATTTCCTTCAATAGAATTCACTCCAATATTGGATACATCAATATTACATGGAAAAGTGTGCCATACATCTCATGCAATGGATTTAACTTTGAGTGTTGACATCAGGATCAACTCGCCCTTTAACCGGATTCTAGACCACTTATTCAGGTGGCTAACTTAAGTGTCGTCATGCAAGTGTCGTAACTCAAGTGTCATCTTTTAGTTCAACTCAAGTATTTCCATGAAAGTGTCGCAAGTCAAGTGTCATCATGCAAGCACTTAGTAAACTAGATCTTCTTTGTTATCACTTAGTTAACTCTTTTAACTAAAGTATTTCTATTTAACATCATTGAAGTGAAAAATTCAAGTTCTCCTTTAACTGATTCAAGTCTTCTTTGTTAATATCACTGAATTTTAACCATTTGAGTTCTCTCTTATTTAATTGAAGTCTTTATCATCAGTGAGGTGAGAAAATTGAATTCTCTCTTATCTTATCACATCTTGTCTTTATCTCTTGTCTTATTTGCATGGTCCACATGTGTCAGCTTAATTAATTATCATATCAAATATACTAAGGAGATTATCCCAATGATGTGATCATCTCAAGTTCTATTATCGTTCCAAGTGGCCATATGCTAAATTAATCCACTCTAGAGGTGGCCAGTCTCTAGAGTAGACTTAATAGATCAACCATGGTTAGTAGTGCATCACACATCATTCTTGCATTGACATGCAAAGCATTACCTCAACACATGAGGAACCACCTCAACACATGAGGATCTGTCTTGACACACAAGACCTTATCCTTGACAACCAAGACTGTACAACATCATCACTTTGACATACAAAGTACTTACTTCAACACATGAAGCTTATTCTTCCTGATTCCAAGTCAAGATTCTTCTCCAAGTTTCCTGAGTCCAACTCAGGCACCTATAAGGCACTATATCGACACACGAGGCTCAATATTGAAACAAAAGATTGACTTGGAGAATGACTCATGATGTCGTACTTTTAACACTCCCTCTCAGTGAGGGAGGCATTCTCTACCATGCCAATATTGTCTCAGAAGTACCTATAATTCGCCACAGACAGAGGCTTAGTCAACATATCTTCTATATACTCATTAGTCGCAACGTATTGAAGTCGTATGGCACCTCTCTGGACCATTTCTATGATGTAGAGGTACTTCATCTCAATGTCTTTCTATTTCTCATGAAACATAGGGTTTTTTTAGAGCTTGATGTAGCTCTGATTGTCAAAGTGAATGACAGTAGTCTCAAGTTTCTCACTTAACAACCCAGCAAGTATCTTCCTAATCCGCATAGATTCTAGGTGTTAGAAAAACAAGATCACAGAGCAATAACAATAAACAGAAATGCAAATATAATCACGCACACATTACAAGAGAGACACAGATATATCGTGGTTCACCCCAACTTGGGCTACGTCCACACAGAAGTTTGCAGTCCTTATTATTATTCTGTCCAGCAAAGTGAAGGGATACAACCTGGAGCACAGCCACTACACTTCCTCTTCACACTCTCTCATAGTCTCTCTTCCGATCTCAAAGATATTTACAATGCATAAAACCTAATACATCTTACCCCAGCCATATTACAATGTCTTTCTTTTATAAGGTAAATACAATGGGAAAAATACCACGGGTTACCCAAAACCATGGGCCCGAAAACAGCTGGCAAAAATAGCCCCAAATTTTTTTTCTCAGGGGCGTTGCTCCTGAACACCTAAAAATGTAGAATAGGTGTACAGTCCTCCGGGGTGCACGACTGAGACAATATCATCTATGAGACTGGAAGATCTGGCTCCACAACCAACACTAGAAAGGTGGTACTAGCTACAATATACTTTGCTTCTGTATTACTTTGGAATATGGAGCCCTACCTCCTGTTGGACCAAGATATCATAGCTAATCCCAAGCTAAAACAAAATCTGAATGTACTCTTTTGGTGCACAATACTACCACCCTAGTCAGATTCAACATAACCAAGTGGCATTACTCCTCCACTGGAAACATATCTGAGTCCATAATCAATAGTATCCCTAACCCCTAAACATGCATAATGGGTGTATAGTCCTCCAGGGTGCACGGCTGAGACAATATCATCTATGAGACTGGAAGATCTGGCTCCACAACCAACAATCTCCCACTTGGAGACTGATCGCAACAACTCCACCACTGCTGCACTTGCTGGACTTGGACTTGGAAACTTTCTCCTCTTCACCTTCATGCTAGAAGGCCAACTGAAACCGAGCATGAACTCAGTTTCTCTCTGGTCACTACCTTTGTGAACATGTCTGGAAGATTCTTGCTAGTATGTATCTTTTCCAGCTTCAGCAGTTCATCTTCCAGAATAGAGCGTATGAAATGGTACTTGATCTATATATTTTTAGTCCTAGAATGGAATGCTGAGTTCTTTGCAAGATGAATGGCACTCTGGCTGTCACTATACAACCTGCGATCCTTCTGCTTCTCACCCACTTCCTCCATAAACCTCTACATCCAAATCATCTCTTTACTATCCTATGTAACAACAACATACTCTACTTCCGTTGTTGAAAGTGAAACAACCTTCTACAGTCTCGAAATCTAGCTTACTACTATTCCACCTACAGTAAACACATACCATCTGGTGATCCTCCTGGTATCCTTATCACCTGCCATATCTGCATCAACCTATCCCTATAGAACAGTGTCTGAACCTCCAAAACATAATGCCTGAGTGGTGGTACCTCTCAAATACCTAAGAATCCACTGTACTGTCTTCCAATGTTCTTTACCTGGATTGTTCATATATATCTGCTCACAACTCCCACTGCTTGTGCAATATCTTGTCTTGTGCACACCATGGCATACATCAAGCTGCCAAATGTTGATTGATAGGGAATCTTGGACATGTAATCTGTCTCTTCTTTTTTCTTGGGACACATTTCCTTACTTAGACTGAAATGGCTGGCCAAAGGTGTACTTACTGGTTTTGCATTCTGCATTTTAAACCTCTCCAACACCTTTTGTATGTACTCACTCTAAGACAATTTCAATTTGCGATTTTTCCCGTCTCTCGTTATTCTCATACTAAGGATTTGCTTTTCAACACCCAAATCCTTCATCGCAAGTGAATTAGCTAGCTTCATTTTGAGTACATTTATATCCTGCATGTTAGACCCTGCAACAAGCATGTCATCCACATACAATAACAAGATAATATATCTTTCATTGTCTAGCTTCTTGAAATAAACACAGTGGTCAGAATGACATCTACTATAACCTTGTTTTGTCATAAACCTGTCAAATTTTAAATACCACTGCCTTGGAGCTTGCTTCAAGCCATACAAACTCTTTTTCAACCTGCATACCAAATCCTCCTTCCCTTTGACCTCATACCCTTGTGACTGCTGCATATATATCTCTTCCTCCAAATCCCCATGGAGAAAGGTTGTTCTTACATCTAATTGTTCAAGATGCAAATCTTCTACCACCACTAGAATTAAAATATTCCTAATTGAAGTCATCTTAACAACAGGAGAAAATATTTCATCAAAATCTATACCTTTCTTCTATGCAAACCCCTTTACAACAAGTCTGGCCTTATACCGCTTCTTGCCTCCTTCTTCTTCCTTCAACCTATAAATCCATTTGTTCTGCAATGCTCGTTTACCAGCAGGCAACTGAACCAAATCCCATGTCTGGTTTCCTACCAATGAATCCATCTCCTCATTCATGCCTTGCTCCCACTTTTTTCTAGTTTCAACCTGCATTGCTTCTTCATAACATTCTGGTTCACCAGCATCAGACATCAACAAATAATACATTGAAGGAGAGTATCGTTCAGAGAGTCTACTTACCCTAGTAGATCTTCTTGCAGTTGCAGGAGTTTCATGTACTTGTTGTTGTTCTTGATTTTCTGGCACCTTTGGAACTTCATTTTCTTGAATTTCATCAAGTACTGTGTACTCTGTGGTTTCCTTTTCCTGTTTCTTTCCTTGCAACTGATCTTTATACATGACCTTTTCATTGAATATCACATCTCTGCTCCTGATGATTTTGTTATTTTCATAATCCCATAAGCGATAACCAAATTCATCAACCCCATATCCAATAAAGGTACATTTCTTGGATTCAACTTCAAGATTTGTTCTATTTTCTTTATTAATATGGACAAATGCTTCACAACCAAACGTTCTCAGAAATGAGTTGTTTACCTTTTTATCTATCCATGCCTCCTCTGGAATACCACCATCCGAAGCACTTGAAGGTCCTTTGTTTATTAAATAAACAACAGTATTTACAGCATCCGCCCAAAACTGTAAGGGAAACCTTGCATGCAATCTCATACACCTTGCACGCTCCATGATCGTTCTGTTTATCCTTTCAGACACACCATTTTCTTGTGGTGTTCCTGGGACTTTCTTCTCTCTACGAATCCCATGGTATGAACAGTAACTATCAAACTCCTTTCTGCAGTACTCACCTCCATTATCATATCTGAAACACTTCAATCTTTTTCTTGTCTCATTCTCAACCAAAGATTTCCACTTCCTAAAAGTAGCAAACACATCAAATTTCTTTCTAATGCAATAAACCCAAGTTTTTCTAGTTGCATCATCAATAAATGTAACATAATAATGAGAGCCACCAATAGATTGTACCTGAGCCGGTCCCCATACATCAGTATGCTCAAGATCTAACGTTTCATTCTTCTTTTGTTTCCCAACCTTGAGAAATCTGACTCTCTTTTGTTTTCCATAAACACAGTTTTCACATAATTCCAAACTTACCTGCTTCAAATCTGGCAACAACTTCCTTGAGTGGAGAATCTACATCCCCTTCTCACTCATGTGGCCAAGCCTATGATGCCACAATGCTATATCTGTTCCTGTGGAAGCTAAAGAGATAGAATGGTCAGTATTATGAGGACATAAATACAACGTACCTACCCTGTCTCCTTTTGCTATCACCCTTGATCCTTTAGTGCTCTTTCACCACTTTTCTACGAACGTAGATAGATAGCCGCCATCTCCCAACTGTCCGGTTGAGATCAGATTTCTTTTCATAACAGGAATATGCCTAACATCTTTTAATAACTAATCAGTTCCATTCTTAACTTTTATCCATACCTTATCCATTCCAACAATTTTACATGGCTCATCATCACCCAACAAAACATGTCCAAAATCGCCTGGAACATAATCATGAAAGTATTGTTAGTTTTTCAGAATTTACTTCAATCTAATATAGGATCTTAACTGAGAGAATAACATGTACAACATATCTACAACATATCAATCATGGACACAATAATGCAAGCACACATGAGACATAGAGTTTCACTGGGGAAAACCAAGAAGGTGAAAAACCTCGCAACTTCCTCAGAGGTAGAAAGAGCAATGATACAACCAAAGTACAATAGATAGTCTTCTCCTAGCAGATGATCCTACTCGTCACAAGTGTGCCACTTTCTGAGAGAGATAGAAGTGAGTAATGAGAGATCAAATAGAGATCTCCCGATCTCTATTTATACTTTTTATGTCCTTCCCAATAAACTAGTGTGGCCGACTTGTCTAGCTTAGCCGAATAACCCATGGTTACATTAATCTGGGACGACCCCACACTTGGTGGTCTAATAACCCATTTACCCACATGACTCATACAGGGCAGACCCCATCAAGGTGGTCTAATAACCCATCAAGTATAAGTTATGACACTTACAATATAAATGATGACACTTCCATATAGAGGAATAATAACATCTCTATAGGAATACAAACACTTCCGTATAGAGGAATAATAACATCTCTATAGGAATACAATATACATGGCTAAAATACATTCTGAAGTTACATATACATCAACACTCCCTCTTAACTAGGAAGGTATTTATCGACACAGATCTGCTAGCACAAGTCTTCTTCTCTGGATCATCATCATCAGTGAATCATCATCCTCGAATCATCGTCATCGTCACTACTGCTGCTATCTTAATCAATCTTCAATCTACTCGTCATAGGAAGTTCTATAGAGCCAGTACTTTTTCATACTAGATGTAGGCCCACCATCTGCAAGTCTTCATCATCACTGGCCATACTGTGGAATCCTCAGGACTTATTACGTGAGTCAACAAAACCTCGAAAGAGCATCCCAAGACTGATTACGAGCACAGAACTCAACCTATCGGATCTCCCAAGATATTTTACATGCTACTGCACCACCTGTCCACAGCCACAGAGTATCACGAAGCACAACCCAGATGCACATCACACAGCACTTACATCTATGCCATGGGAGAACACATCTACAACCATGTGAGAATAGCACAACACTTATATTGCATCCATGGGAGAACACATCTACAACCATGCTCAAATGGCCCAGCACTTATATCGCAGCCATGGGAGAACACATCTACAACCATGCTCGAATGGCCCCAGCACTTATATCGCAGCCATTGGAGAACACATCTACAACCATGCTCGAATGGCCCCAGCACTTATATCGTAGCCATGGGGGAACACATCTACAACAATGCTCGAATGGCCCTGGCAATTACATCACGACCATGGGAGAACACATCTGCCACCATGTCAAAAAATCCCAGCAATTACATTGTGACCATGGGAGAACACATCTACAACCATGTCCGAAAAGCTCATGTGCATCTGTGTCTTTGAAACTCATCACACATAATCCAACTGATTATGTAATGTATCCACCTGATACATGTTATCACATATGATCATCCTGATCATCATCAATGCATTGTCCTGATGCATGTCATCTGGAGCAACATCCTGAAGCTCATCATCCTATGATCATCCTGATCATACAATGCATGCACCTGATGCATACCAAGTATCTACCTGATACATATCATCATACATCATCCACCTGATCATACAATGTATCCATCTACTTACAAACATAGATACATGATCCACCTGATCATACAATGTATCCACCTGATACATATCAACATACATGATCTACTTGATCATACAAATGTATCCACCTGATACATATACAAATACATGGTCCAAGCAGCCAACATGACGCATATACATATACATGATCCAACTGATCATAACAAGCATCCAACAGGATGCATATACATATACATGATCCAACTGATCATAACAAGCATCCAACATGATGCATATACAGAGCAGTAATTGGAGCATCATCCTAATGCTCATCATCCAGTGCTTACATCCAAAGCCATGGGAAGGATCCTCCTCTCACCATGCTTGGAATGGCTCCTCCAAATGTGTCCATCACTTCTTACTCAAATTGTCGTCGATCTGAAGAACACCAAGCCTCTCTCTGAAGTACTCGAACTTCACTTTGGCTAGTGGTTTTTTCAGCACATCTACAATCTGCTCATCCGTCGCAATATACAGGAGCTTCACTGCTCCTCTCTGCACCATATCCTTGATATAGTGATATTTGATCTCAATGTGCTTCGAACTGTCATGGAACACTAGGTTCTCAGACAACTTCACACAACTCTGATTGTCGCAATAGATACTAGTAGCATCCAACGGGAGATCAAATAACTCAAATAGTAGCTCCCTCAACCATACTGCCTCACAACTAGCCAAACAAGATGCAACATACTCTGCTTCGGCTGTACTTAGTGCTACGCGGGATTGCTTCCTACTAAACCAAAAGATCACACCCAATCCCATACTGAAGCAGCACCTAGAAGTGCTCTTCCTATCTGCAGCACTGTCTACCCAGTCTGAATCAACATAACCCTGTAGGTTAAACTTTTGATTCACATCATACTTGAGCCCATGATCAACCATACCCTTCAGGTACCTCAGAATATGATTTACAGCAACCAAGTGAACACCTCTCGGATCCGTCAGGAACTGGCTCAATGTGTTCATTGCAAAGCAAATATGTGGTCTCATGTCTGTCACGTACATCAAGGACCCAATCATCTGACGATACACAGTGAGATCAACCGGATCATATGAATCATCACATAGAAGCTTCAGGTTCGATGCCATAGCCTCGTAATCCATCATCACGAACCTCTTCAGGATCTCTACTGCATACTTCCCTTGTCCAAGGAAGATTCCATCTGCACTCTGCCACACCTCCATACCAAGAAAGTAGTGCGTCAGAACCAAGTCCTTCATCTCGAACTCGGTAGCAAGCTTTCTCTTCGTGTTGGAAATCAATCTATCCTCACCTGTTACAAATAGGTCATCCACATACAATAGTAGTATCATTGGATTGCTTTCCTCAACCTTGTAGTAAAGTTTGGAGTCTGATTTACTCTTGGTAGAGCCTGAACTAGATAGGAAGCCATCTATCTTGCCATACCAGCTCGTGGGTGTTTGTTTCAAACCATACAGGGCTTTCTTTAGTTTGCACACATGTGACCCTCAGTCATGTGTCTCAAACCTGAGTGGCTGCTCCACATACACTTCCTCTTCCACTACACCATTCAAGAAGGATTTCTTGACATCCATTTGATGTACCTTCCATTTCATCACTGCAGCCAAAGCAAGTACTTGATCTAATGGAAGTGGATCTGGCCACAGGAGCAAAGGTCTCTTCATAATCTATTCCCTTTTTCTACGAGAAGCCATGAGCTATAGATCTCGCTTTGTACTTTTCTATGCTTCAATCTGCAACATGCTTGATCTTATAGATCCACTTGGAAGTCACAAAAAATTTCCCTTCAGGTCTTGAGACCACATCCCAAATATGATTGATTGGTACTTCTCGACCATTGCATCCTTTTACTGTATCTTGTATCTTGGGAAGTTCAGATTCTTCAATATCTTCAATAGATAGTTTGAACTTCATTGCTGGAACAAATGTTGTAGTTCTTCTTTTGTAAGTGATGGTATACGATCTTTCCTACAAAACAAGTTAAATTGCATGATTATAAAACATCTCATAGTTTTCAGAACAAATTCTTACACATAAAGAAATATGTCATACATTCATGTAATTATTTTAGCCAATGCTTCAATACAACATTTATCCATATCCCGTAACTTTCTAGATGCCTTCCAATCTCTACCAGAACATTGTTAAAAGTGTGCACAACTCCCAACATGTCAGCAAAGAGGTTTCATTCTAGATAAGTAGCAATGGAATGTTGTACAATGCCATAGGCCACTTACCCATCACATGCATATTAGTAGTATACTATTCATTAATGCAATTATTCTAATATGCATAATAAACACCCTGAATCTAGGAACATAAGCATATTTGAACAATATTATTTAAACAATCAAATATACAAGAAATGACAATTCAAATACTTATCTTTGTTTGTTTGTTGTGTGGAATCCCTCTCAACCTTTGCTTCCTTGCAGGAACTACTGGAGTGTGCTCCCTCTTGATATTTGCTTCCTAGATTACCTGTCCTTGAACTTATATCCATCATCGATCACTATGCATGCTTAAGTGTGCACTAGTGTCATGATTGTGCCATCCTCAAGATCTCATACATAATCATACATTCATTAGTATAGATAGTAAAACGTCATAATCTTAAACATGTATAGTCATGATCATTTCAAACATAGATAATAAACATTAGTATTCAAAGTTTCAGGGAAGACTTCTCTTACTCATGCATATTCATATTTGACCATAGAACTCTTCTGTTTAGTCATATCATCAATCAAGGTAAGAGACATAATATGCATAAACCCTTGATTACTTACATTTCTAACTTCATGAATAATCATTATCAACCATACAACAATATCAGATCCTAACACAAGGTAGGATTCTAACTTGATATAAGAAAAACATACCTGGTTATCATATTTGCTACTTATGTCTAGCAATGTCTTCTTGTTCTCTTCAATGACATGTGCTAGTAACATGCATATCTCATAGGTTAAGCATTCTAGAACCAAATTATACATACCTCGTAAGTAGATCTTCTATGTGATCCATGACAATGGATGAATCTTTGTCTTCATGTCACCATGATCATATGTTTTTGAACTAGAACATGATTTGTTTTTCTTGGTGTACCTTTCATGTTAGCGGACAACATAAACCTCATACAACACCATAACGCATTAGTACAATCATAAGTGTCAAAACCCTAATCAATGAATATCTTCTATCATGCATTCATAATTTTATTAAGGTGATACGACAAGTCTAAAGTTAATCAAGATTGTACTAACCTTAATGAAGACAAACATACCATAAAATTAATTATGAACAGATCTCGAAACATACTTGGATAAGTCATACCTGTTGAGATTGCTTGTAATCTTCTTATGTAAGGCCTTAGCCTTATCTCCCTCCGAAACTGGAACTTCTTCACTTATGCAGGTGACCAATCCATTCTCTTCTAGGATTAACCCAATCCACTTGATTTGCAGAAACTGGATCTGGAGTTGGATTAGGGTTTGTTAGAGAAACCCTAAAAATTAAAACTTTGAATTTCAAACTTCTGAAAGGATAGAAATATGTGCCTTGATGAGCTGATCAAGCTGGTATACTCATAATTTGAAAGCTACAAAGTTTCACCTCTCAAAATTGCCTTTGAAACTTCTAGATCTTCTGGATAGGATCCCAAACTAGGGTTTGATAAATCCCACCCTTCAATCCAACCAAAAGGTTCGATCCAAAGCTCTAAACTTCTATTTTTTTGAGGAGCTTCCATCTGTGGTCACAGACTTAAAAAATTCCAACTTTTGCAGAAGCCCTAATTTTCCACTTTTCCGATCAAAGTCCCGAACTAGGGTTTAATCAAGCCTAGCCTTCTTCCCAACCAAAAAATTTTATCTTGGTCTCTAAATTTTAATTTTGATGAGTAGAATTCATCCATGGTCTCCGATGACAAAAATTCCAACTTTCTTCAAAACCCTAATTCCCGGAGCCATGAATGAAGGTGCTCAAAATCCAATTCGGTTTGATAGAAATATGCACCTGATTTTTTTTGGTGTAACTCTGAAATTACAAATCCACAGGGTCTGAAACTTTTACCTGTGGTAACCTGACCTATCATCTTTCCAAACCCACAATTTTGACCTCAATTGGATTCTCTGAGAGAGATTTATGCCAAGTGTCGCAATGTGACCTGTTTATGGGATAAAACAGGAGAGCGAACTTATACGGCATGCCACGTGTCCCTGGTTCACTTTCAACCTCTGAACCTTCAGCCTGTGAAAGTACAGTCCGTTCCCTACCTGTTTCATTTTATGTAATTTCATTTGGAGCTTCCTAGCCCAAGTTATGACCTTTTTACCTAGGTCACATGTTTATGACTGAGATCTGGAAGAGGCAGAAACCCTAGATTGTACATATCATAAAACACAAAGTACAACAAATTAGAATTTTTTCTTTGGACACAAGTTACATGGGGATCTTATCATCGCACTATAATAGTTTCAGATCCTGAAACCTTGCCAAAATGGATTTATAGTGAAATTTCTATGATGACTGGTTTTTGCTATATCAAACCCTAGCATCACAAGTGCAAAAAGTGTCATACATGCCATACCATGCCTTCTTTCAGGCTAGCTCTGATACCATGTTATTTTTTCAGAATTTACTTCAATATGATATAGGATCTTAATTGAGAGAATAAAATTTACAGCATATCTACAACATATCAATCATGGACGCAATAATGCAAGCACACAAGAGACACAGAGTTTCACTGGGGAAAACCAAGAAGGTGAAAAACCCCGCAACTTCCTCAGAGATAGAAAGAGAAATGATACAACCAAAGTACAAGAGATAGTCTTCTCCTAGCAGATGATCCTCCTCCTCAAAAGTGCGCAACTTTCTGAGAGAGATAGAAGTGAGTAATGAGTGATCAAATAGAGATCTCCCGATCTCTATTTATACTTGTCCTATCCTGGCCAATAAACTAGTGGGGCCGATTTGTCTAGCTTAGCCTAATAACCCATGGTTACATTAATCCGGGCCGACCCCACACTTGGTGGTCTAACAACCCATTTACCCACATGACTCATACAAGGACGAGTCCATCAAGGTGGTCTAATAACCCATCAAGTATAAGTTACGACACTTACAATATAAATGACGACACTTCCGTATAGAGGAATAATAACATCTGTATAGGAATACAATATACATGGGTAAAATACATTCCGAAGTTACATATACATCAACAAGTATTTCCTATGGGGTGTAGCATGACATGAAGCCCCTGAATCTACTACCCAATAATCACTAGTATTATCTAATGCAAGAATTAAAGCATCTTGTAACACATCACCTACTACATTTGCTTCCTGGGTAGTTTCCTTCTGTGCATCTCCTTTCTTCTTTAGAGCTCTGCAGTCTTTCTTCAGATGTCCTTTCTTTCCATAGTTCCAACACTCTATCTTTCCCAGTGTGGACTTGGATCTACCTGTTTTAGACTTCCCATGATTACCTTGGCTCTTTCCTCTCTCCTTTTGTCTTCCCCTGCTCTCTATGGTCAACACATTACCTGATGTCTCACCTGTGCTTTTTCTTCACATTTCCTCACTAAGAATAACACCAATAACATCATCAAATTTCAAGGTGTTTGAACCAAAGATAGAGTTACTTACAGCCATAACCAAGCTATTCCAGCTTTCTGGAAATGAACACAAGATTAGAAGAGCCCTAACCTCATCATCAAATTTCACACTTACAGAACTTAGTTGATTTGTAACCGTATTAAACTCATTTAAATGATCAGTAATAGATCCACCTTCAGACATCTTCATATTAAATAGATGCTTCATTAGAAATACCTTGTTCGGGGCTAAGGGTTTTTCATACAGCTTACCCAATGCGCTCATCAAACCCTCCATTGTCATTTATTTTGAGATATTGAAATCCACCGACAAAGCTAGGCTCAGCCGTATTGTTCCCAGAGCCTTTCTATCAAGAACCTCCCACTCTTCGTCCTTCATGGCCACTAGCTATTTTGCTTTTCCTCCCAATGGTAGGAATAGATCCTTCTAGTATAGATAGTCCTCCATTTGCATCTTCCATAACTGGAAGTTTTGGCCATTAAACTTCTCGACCTTAAACTTTCCTTCTTCTTCCATTGCTCCCACTGGAACCAGAAACCTTAGCTTCTTGCGGGTTTATCTACCAAATAGACCTTTGGCTCTGATACCAATTGTTAGAAAAACAGGATCGCAGAGCAATAACAATAAACATAAATGCAAATATAATGCACACATTACAAAAGAGACACAGATATATCGTGGTTCACCCCAACTTGGGCTATGTCCACACTGAAGTTTCCAGTCCTTATTATTATTCCATCCAGCAAAGTGAAGGGATACAACCTGCAACACAGCCGCTGCACTTCCTCTTCACACTCTCTCACAGTCTCTCTTCTGATCTCAGAGATCTTTACAATGCATAAAACCTAATACATCTTACCCTAGCCGTATTATAATGTCTTTCTTTTATAAGGTAAATACAATGGGAAAAATACCACAAGTTACCCAAAACCATAGGGCCGAAAACAGCTGGCAAAAACAGCCCCAAATTTTTTTTCTCAGGGGTGTTGCCCCCGAACCCCTAAAAATGCAGAATGGGAGTACAATCCTCCAGGGTGCACGGCTGAGACAATATCATCTATGAGACTGGAAGATCTGTCTCCACAACCAACACTATGAAAGTGGTACTAGCTACAATATACTTTGCTTTTGTATTACTTTGGAATATGGAACCCTGCCTCCTGTTGGACCAAGATATCATAGCTAATCCCAAGCTAAAGCAAAATCCAAATGTACTCTTTTGGTGCACAATACTACCACCCTATTCAGATTCAGCATAACCAAGTGGCATTACTCCTCCACTAGAAACATATCTGAGTCCATAATCAACAGTACCTCGAAGGTATCTAAGAACATGCTTGGAAGCAGCCCAATGTCTATGCCTTGGATTAGACATGAACTAACTCAAGATACTCACTGCATAACATATGTCTCATCTACTATGTCTCAAATACATCAAGGAAAAAATAAGCTATCTATACTATTGGAACATTTAAAAACACACTCCATTCTTAGGATATATTTTATTAGTCATCTAGATTAATTTTCCAAGGTGTTGACTATGTAGTTGGCCTAAATTTTGTCTTTTATGCCTCCATATGCCATACTAAGTCACTAGAAATAATTTGGATAGATTTTGGATAATATTTCTTGTGATTCTGTATAATTTTATTATATTCTTGGATTAGAAAGGTGCCTCCCTTCTTTAGAAAGCTTTATCCTGCTTTTTCTGCTTTCTAGTGGATAAGGTAAAGCTAGTTGGACTTGGAAACTATCTCTACTTGGCCAATTCGACCTCCACCTATTTATTCTCTCCAAAAGTCATAATCACATTCCATTTTCATTACTCATTATATTCCATACAATAATTAGCTAATTCGTGAGCCTCTTGACTAATTTCGAAGGTACTTTTGCTACCTAAGGGGTTTTTATGCTTTTAGTAAGACTGTTTTTTTTTCTTTACAACCTGCCTTCAAGGCATCCTATTTTCTCTCCCAAGATGTATTATATATTGTATTCATATTGATTAATAATAAAGAGATGATATTTCCATTAATTGGGTCCTCTCTCTTATGTTTCTGTTTTAATATTTCTTCTTATTCTTGCATATCTTTGAATAAATTATTGTGAGGAATTATTTGCTTCAATATCCTTGTCTATTAGAATTATTTCATTGTATTTAACCTATATAGAATTCTCACATGGTATCAGATCTTGTGATATCTTGATTAAATTAATCTGCCATTATAAGATTTTAGAGAGTTTGTCTTATAGGTACTGAAGATCAAATGGAAGAAATTTATTCAATACATATACTTTTTGAAGATGAATACTTCCATATCTCTCTCTTGTTCTCCCATACATCTTCTATTCTAAATTCTGAGCAAGATAAGCTATTTTATGCTCTAAAATATGAAGAGGTTCTTGAATCCTCTCTTTCACATGAGTTTGTTGGTGTATAGAATGATGATCTTCTGAATGTTTTGGAGGTTAGATCAGAATTTGGAGGTGATGCATTCGCCCTCCTTGATCCCATACTTCTTATGTACTTCTATATGATCATTGGCACATGTTCTCAGAGGTTCACTGAAAATGGAGGACACTACCATTCGCTTGGGTTAAATCTCAAGCATATTTTGGTGATTTCGGTTCTGATCTCACCCCTGTTGGTTCAAAGGAGGTGTCAATGAACCATCTATCAATTCTTGGAGCTGATTTAAATTCCACTGATTAGAAGTTCAAGTTTCAAGAGAAATCAGATCTGATTGGAGCTAATCCTACCTCATTTTGTTCGAATTTCAAGTTCTAGAATGGTATGCATATTCGTGGATTTGTTCTGATCAAGAGAAAGTTCAGAGAGCCTTCAGTTTTGGTCCCTATATTTTTTTATATTTACCACATACTTTCAGGTTTAAGGGG
Organism: Larix kaempferi; assembly: GCA_027924585.1. Taxonomy (NCBI): domain Eukaryota; kingdom Viridiplantae; phylum Streptophyta; class Pinopsida; order Pinales; family Pinaceae; genus Larix; species Larix kaempferi. The sequence continues at coordinate 151,781 of BSBM01000259.1, read as the reverse complement.
GGGTGTTGGAACATTTAAAAACCCACTCCATTCTTAGGATATATTTTATTAGTCATCTAGATTAATTTTCCTAGGTGTTAACTATGTACTTGGCCTAGATTTTGTCTTTTATGCCTCCATATGCCATATTGAGTCACTAGGAAGAATTTGGATAGATTATGGATAATATTTCCTAAGATTCTATCTAATTTTATTCTATTCCTAAATTACAAAGGTGCCTTCCTACTTTAGACAGCTTTATCCTGCTTTTTCTGCTTTCTAGTGGATAAGGTAAAGCTAGTTTGACATGGAAACTGTCTCTACTTGGCCAATTCAACATACACCTCTTTCTTCTCTCCAAAATTAAACATCACATTCCATTTTCATCACTCATTATCTTCCATACCATATTTATCTAATTCGTGAGCCTCTTGATAGATTTGGAAGGTGCTTTTGCAAACTAAGGGAGTTTTATGATTTTAGTAACCCTTCCTTTTTTGTGCTTTACAACTTGCCTTCAAGGCATTCTATTTTCTCTCCTGGGATGTATTATATATTGTATTCATATTTATGAATAATAAAGAGATGATATTTTCATCAATTGAATCCTCTCTCTTATGTTTCTATTTCAATATTTCTTCTTATTCTTGCATATCTTTGAATAAATTCTTGTGAGGTCTTATATGCTTCAAGATACTTGGATATTAGAATTCTTTCATTGTATTAAACCTATATAGAATTCTCACATGATATCAGAGCCATAGAATTCTCACATATAAATTGTAGGATCCACTAGATCCAAAAGAGAATTTGACTCATGTAGTTTCTTCATATTATAAATCATTGGTGTAGACATGTATTTACAATCCATCATACCAGAATTGTGCAACACATCAACTGTGTACTTTCCTTGTGAAAGAAATATCTCATATTTCCTTTGTCAAAATTCTAGACCAAGAAAGTAGTGCATAAGACCCAAGTCTTTCATTTCAAACGCATATGTGAGCTCCCTCTTGCACTGAGCTATATTTTGTTACTCTCCAGTAAGGAACAAGTCATCAACATAGAGAACCAACATCAGAGGTTGGTTCTTCACAACCTTGAAGTATAGGTTGGGGCTAGCTTCGCTTTTGGAGAATCCCAAGCTCTAAAGATAGCTGTCAATCCTTAAATACCAAGCCCTTGGGGATTTCTTAACCCCATACAAGGCTTTCTTAAGTTTGCATACATGGGACTCCTTCCCATGAACTACAAACCCCTCAGTTTGTTGTATGTATACTTCTTCCTCAACTTCACCATTTAGAAAGGCATTCTTCACATCCATCTAGTGAATATTCCACCCTAGAAATGAGGCAAGTGAAACTATGGCTCATGTAGTAGTGTACATGGCCACAAGAGTGAATGTCTCATCATAGTCTATTCCTTATTTCTGTGAGAAACCATGACCACAAATCTTGGTTTATAATTTTCAATACTTCCATCAACTGCATGTTTGATTTTATAAAGCCACATGGAAGTTACTATTTAATTCCCTTCACTTTTAGGAACCAATTCCCACACATCATTCTTCATGTTGGATTTGCATTCTTCCACCATGGCATCTTTACATACTTGCTACTTAGAGGCTTCCTTATAGGTAGGGGGTTATGAATCATGTGACTTATCTAAGCTACATATCCTGCATATATGTTAGGTCTATTTCAATTTTTGGATGTGCTAAATGGTGCTCCATGCTTTTCTTCCTCTTGCAAAATGTATCGACACCATGCAAATCTCCTCTTAGAAGGAAGTTCATCAAGATATCTTTCTATAATTTCTATTGGATCTTCAGGATCAAGCAGATCTATAAAATATTTTAACTTCTCCCTCTAAACATCTGAAAGGGGAGAATCAGAAGTTGGATCCTCCATCATGGGAGTATCATGCTCTTGCATATCTGAAAGGCACTAAACTTATTGAGAGCGCTTGAAGGTAGCCTCTTCATGAAATGTTACATCTCTATTGACTTCAATGTTCCTTTGTCCTGGAAAATAGATTCTATAAGCTTTGGAGGATTGACTATATCCAACAAATGTTCCTTTCTTTTAGGATGGATCCTTCTTTGTCCTCATCTCTTTTGGTATATGAATGCAGATAAAACAACTAGAAAAATATTCAAGTGACCAACATCTGGTTTTTTTACCAATGAAAACCTCTTTAGGAGTCTTTTCTCCCATGATAGCATGAGGAATTACAATTCAATATATAAACAATAGTTCTAGAGGATTCTTCCCATAAGGAGTTGGGAAGATCCTGATCACACATCATAACTTTTGTAGCCTCACAGATTGTTATGTTATTTCTTTCAGCAACCCCATTCTACTAAGGGTTGTAAGGTACATTCAACTATCTTCTTATCCTTTCCTATTGGAATAATTCATTAAAATCATGAGACTTGAACTCTCCTCCATTATCAGATCTCAAAGAACAAATGTGCCTTCCAGTCTGATTCTAAACTAGTGCTTTAAAATATTGAAACTTGTTGAAAGTTTCACTATTTTCCTTCAAACAATAGATCCAAGACTTGCGAGAGAATTCATCTATGAAAATCACATAGTACAAATAACCAGTCAAGGATGGTACTGACATAGGGCCACATATATCAGAATGTTTCAAGTCTAGGATCCCTCTGTATCTTTTGGTACAACTTGGAAAACTCTTCTTGATGTTCTTTCCAAGAGCGAAACCTCTGCAAACAATATCATATTCAGATTTAAACACATCAATACCTTTTACCATCTTCTGCAATCCAGGTAGCGCTTTGAAACGGAGATGACCAAGCCTCCTATGCCATAGTTCACAAGGATTGACTATGTCATGGATCATGGTTTGAATGAGCTTTCCAGGAACTTTGTAGAGACCTCCCTCTCTAACTCCAAGTACATAGTAGAGTTCAAGTCTACATGCTTATGCCACATGAGCACTTTATTGTCCATAAAGATTACTCTGAATCCTTTATCTTCTAGAACCAAAACAGACAAGAGGTTCTTCTTCAATCCACGAACAAACATAATTTCATCAACATATAGTACATATCCTGAATCCAACTGAAAAGAAGTGGATCCAACTCCTTGAATTGAATAGGTGGTATCATATCCAAGCTACACCTCACTGTTGGGTGCCAAAATAGACCTATTTTGTCCATATCCATCAATACCTTTTTCCCTTGTTTTTCCCTATTTTTCTACAACTCAGGCATATATCTTCCCAAGCCAAGCATGGATTTTAATAGGTATAATTTATTATTTATTTTTTTCATCAATGCTTAATATTGTCTATGGTTATGAACTTTACCTTTGAATTGCGCTGACTTGTCTTGATTCGATAAGATAAGTTCAGAACCTCAAAAGAGTCTAGGTGTAGCAGCTTGTTGAACCCATGGAGTAAAGAATACATGGCGTCAGTTGCCCCTTTTTAGGATCTAGTTTAATTCATTGATTAGATAGCTTGAGTGTCTTTCCACATGGCCACCAGAGACTAGTTCATGCTAAAACAGTCCAAGCATCTTCCCTCCTAATCAGCTAGAATTGGTTCGGTCTGTTGACAGTTCGGATTAAAAGTGCATGCATGATTATGAACAAAATCCACTTAATGTAATAATGGCTATAACTATTTTTGTTTCGATTTGGCAGCCTAAAGATCATAGATAGTCATGGGTGCCCAAAATTAGCGGACCTGAACTACCTCGTATTTGTATAAGTATAGGAAGGCAAATTGAGCTAGGGGGTTGGCGTTTTTAAAGAAAGATTGTAGTAGAAGGATATGACACTGTAACATTGTATTTCCATTACTTTAATGAAAGGAGAAACAATTCTCAATATTTATGTGTCTTAGATCTTGTTAGCCTTTAACGACATCTCTGTTAGAAGGCTAGGGCCCGCCTTCTAACAGAGTTTCCGAATTTAGTAGATGTTTTAGTTCTAATCATTTTGATTTGACGTGGAATTACAGTAGGAAGTATTTTCAGATTGCTGCAACAATAGTTATTGGATAATTGAATCATTATAATTTCCCTTTGGTTTGTTGCAATAGTGTGGTGTGAACAGTTGACTATGTAGAGTAGCTTTCTTTCCTATGCAAGTGTGTTAATTAGTATTGTTGTTGCAATCAAGCTCAACTCCTGTGTATTATTGTTATTTATCTTTCCTAGAATTTTCTGAATTAGATAGGTCATGGTTTGAATTAATTTTAATATGATATTTTATGACTTAACTTCTTGCAAAAGCAATTCTAGTTAATTCATTCTTAGATCAGTTGTTATAGGATAGATGTTGTAAGAAAATAGGAATCCTTTGAGTTCTTAGATTGATAATTGAGTTTGGATTTCACAGTGAGTTGAGTTCGGCTTATCAGTTAGGTAGGATGAATGATATTTATTTATTTAGTCAGCTACTTAAGTGTTTATGCATATATTTTTCTTAGTTACCTTTGAATCAACCAAACTTTCCTAGGTTGACAATTTATATTGAGCACTCTGTTTGTTAACTGAAATTAATGAGCATATAGAATGACCAACATTTTAGGGTTGTTTTCGGGGAAGGTAATTGCTAGACATAGAGGGTAGCAGATTAACTTGGTTTCATTAGCTATGAATATTTGAAGCTTGCATGAATATGAGAAGAAAAAGACCGGAAAACCCCATAAACACTAATCCTGCAGGTGGAAGAGGTCGTGGCAGTAACCAAGGTTTGGGAAGACAGATGTTCATTGATGAATTAATCGCCAAAGTTGATTTCTCTACCAGATTACCACGTACATATTTAGGAAGAGGAAGCTCCATTATCCCTAAGCTTGAATCATCGGCATCAACCGTGGAGAAGACAACAGAAGCTTCAACTCCTATTTCAGAAAAGCAACCCCCAAAAGACAAGGGAAGTGCCGTGGGAAAAGAAAACCTGGAGGAGATTTATCATATCAATGGACACGAAGTAACAAAGGAGGAGTGGTTAGAGTATCGATGAAAACTGGATGAAGAACGAAGGAGAGAAGAACAGAGGAATGAGGAGAACATGGACAATGAAGAATGTTGGGAGCGCAGGGAACAACCCAATAATCATGAAGAAGAAATAGGGGATAATGGTAATGATCAGCATGGAGATACTTTCATTACACCTAAATTCGTTATTCAACAAACACCCAGGGTGGCTCCCATGAAGAATATTTCACCTTCGGTCTTGCCAAAATTTTATGGTAAATCTATGGAAGAACCAGATGAATTTATTTTTGAATTTGGTATCCTTTGTCAGAGCTATGATTATACTTCCAGTGCACAGAAGTTGAAGCTCTTCCCTTCTACTTTAAAGGCGAATGCCCTACGCTGGTTCATGAAGCAGTAGTAGACATATTAGTGGGAATCATTATCATGTACATGAGATGAGGTGGCATCAAATTGAAGTGGCATGATCTAAGAAGGGAAAAGTGATGACCTGTTATAACATCACTTGTTATGCAACCTAGTTTTCTACCTTTGTTGAGAATGTTTATTAGCAAAGAGAGTTCAAGAATCAAACTCTAAGATGAGGATCCAAGATGGAGATCTAAGATGGAGATCCAAGATGGAGAACTAAAATGGAAATCCAAGATGGAGATTCAAGATGGACATACGAAGTGGAAGATCCAAGATGGAGAGCCAAGATAGAGATCCAAGATGGAGATCCAAGATGGAGATCCAAGATAGAAAGCCAGTTCCATGATGGAAATACAAGATAGTGATCAAAGGCCATTTGATGCAAGGAATCCATCAACACAAGTGTTGAATCCATAGGAGCAGGATGAGGGCATAATAAAGCTGAAGTGTACCATGGACCATGGGTCCAAACCTTGTTGGACTAAAGACCAATAAGGAAGTTGGTATGTTCATTTTGTATACTGGATTCCAATACCATAGAGTCTTCCAATAAGTACTTGTATTCGGCATTGTGACTTAGCCATGTGGACATTGTTGTAGTGGTTTTTAAAGACCACAGAATTTTACCACTAGTGCACGCCTATTGTAATTTGTGACTTGAAGACAATTGTTGCCATGTTGTAATGGGATTTGTAGCCACTTCTTTCTGAAAGACATTATTTTTCCTAAATTCTATTTGGAAACTTTGTAAACTTGTTCCCAAGTTTCATAAGATCTATGGGATGATGAGGAATGTATGAACTTGGTTAGATCCTACGGATTTATAATCATCAACTACAACTATGCACATTGATTCATGTGTCGGTCTTTAAACATTCTCGATCTAAAGTACAAAGGTGAAGGATCTGAAGGAGGATGTGGCCTTTCAGAGACAGTTTTTTTGCAGCAGAAGCAGCTACAAGTTTTCATATTGATGCAAGTGTTGGCCTTCAACTTTCTCGATCTGAAGAACAAAGGTGGAAGATATGAAAGAGAGTGTGGCTTTGCAGGGGAATTTGTTCGATTAGAGGCCATTTAGGGGATGATGATGTTGGTTCCACAGAAATTAAAATCAACTAGGATCTTGTTGTCGATCCTCATAGAAATTGCAACCGAAGAGGATGTAATACAGGTCAGCAAGATGGATAAAGACCAGAAAATTTAGGGATCTTTATCATCACAGAGTTACTAAGTAAATATATACATTTGGTGATCCAAACATTCTTTCGGTGGGGAGGAATGATCTATGTGGATATGAGAATCCTCAAAAATAAAAAATTACTTGAACACCGATGGAAAAAACACCATCGTGTAGATCTCGAGAGATATTTCTAATGGCACTTGAATCACCTCAAACGAACATCGTATGAGGAATATATGCCCTTCTAAAGTTTTGATGGAAAAATCAAAAGTTGTATGAGGGTGCCACGTCGAAGGACCACATAATTCCATGTGGCATGCTGTACAACTGAGGCGGCTGATAAGTGGCAATACTGCATAGTCAACACAATGATGCAGCATGATGGCATGGCATGATGATGTGGCATGGTGAAGTGGCATGATGAAATGGCATGGTGATGTGGCACATGACTTGAAATTGATGATGTGGTAGTGGCTAATGAATGGCTTCCACATGGAACAATCACATGGTTCCACATGGCACCTCCCCATGGCCTCCTCAATTTGTGTGCAACTGGTTCACATGATTCAACATTATGTATTTATATGGTTTGTTTTATATATATAGTTTTAACTATATATATTATAATCCAATGTATATATATAATTTGTCTTATATGGGATTTGAACCGTAGTCTTTGGGGCATAATTCCAAAAGTTTAATCAATATTTCAACTACTTTAGTTATGTTAAGTAACATAAATTAATATATTTGTTATGAAGTTAATATGTTTGTAATCAAAAAGATGTCCCTTGGGGGCTTTAAAAGGGGATGCATCCTCACTATTTGGTCATGGAATTTCAAAGTGAAGTTCTTGAAGAGACTTCGGGGTGAGTTGTTCGTGAGAGGCTTGGTATGAATCTCAAGGTAGGATTTGTACAATGCCAAGTATAGCCTTGTTTTGCGTGCCAATGGGGGTTATTGAGAACTTGAAGAAAGCATAGACAAGTTTATAGTCAATTTTCTCAAAATTTCAAGGGGATTTTGAATCCAATTTCCGTTTTAGCATCCGAGTGATGGATTTGCAAGTCATTGTCATGATGTACATGCCAAAGGGGGTCTTTGAGGAATGTGTCCAAGTATGGTCAAGTTTATACTTGTTCTTCTTTGTTTTTTGAGGGCATCTCAGCAGTGAAGTATATTTGTGCATCCAAGCCATGGATTTGGAGGGTGTCTCCAAAACATGTATTCTAAGTCACCATTGTAATTGTTATTATTTGAGAATTATAATAGAATGGACTCACTAGTTGAGAGTGGACCCAGAGAGGTAGCTAGGAGTTGTGGTGAACTCCATTATCAAAGTTGTTATGGTGTTCATATCTTATTCTATTTATATTTCTACAATTACATGTCCATTTCCTTTATGCAAGTTGAAGTATTTTAGTTAAGTAAGTTCAATTTCATGTGGAGTGCACTGTCAATAAAAGATTCTTGGTTTTGAAGGAAAGTGGATTGTTGTAGTCATTTTCGGATGAAGTGAAAACTGAGCTAACCATCCACATCCAGATCATTGATATAGGTATAGAGGCTATTTAGATTCGTTATATTCTTGATGACCTTGGGTTTCTTGTTCATGCCTCCACTCTTATTTACTGTGATAATCAGGGTGATATTCAACTTGATGATAATCCTGTTGCTCATATCAAGATGAAGCATGTTAAACTTCATGTTCATTATCTAAGACAATTGGTACAAGAACATGTTGTCTCACTTGTTTATTGCAATATAGATTATCATATTGATGTTATCTTTACGAAGCCATTACCAGAAGCCAAGTTTGTTAAACTTCAGGCTATGCTTGGGGTTCAGGAAGCTTCAATTATGAGGGGGTGTTCAGAGAAAGTAATTTCACAAATTAATCTATAGAGAATTGTGTTTATGGTGGGTGTTGGAACCTAAGGTATTGATGTTTCATAAAACCTCCATATCTTGTGGAGACAATTAGTCATTGGACGAAAGGTGACTAGCAGACAAGTTGACTGGAGGGATGACTTGGAAATTCGATAGAACGACTAAACAATTGAATAGATGGTCATTAATACCATTGATGACGTGACTACACAAACTAACTAAACTTTGGGACATTGTGGTTTTTATGGAAACCATTAGAACCAACAACCCCTATTTGTGTACCAGATCTTCCTCACTTTCATGGATTTTGTTAGATGTAGAATCTATAAAAGGATGACCCTATGGGTTGTATTAGTGTGTCGAAATGTTCAATATGCATTATGATGTTCTAATCATAATGCTCTATGATTAAGTGTTTCAACGATGTCTTTAGACACCACCATTATACTTGGAATACTGTTCCTTCTACTATCTATTTTATATTCTATAGTTCAAGGTTAAGAGGTTCTCCAACAAATCAAAAGTTTTGAAATTTTCAAGTTAACGTACCTTTAAAAACCCCAGTTTGTAGGTTGTCTTCATAGATGATGTTTATCTAGAATTATCTCATAAATTTTGAATCCTCCAATTATAAAATTGTGTCCCATATTATCCTAGTGTGTCTTCTTTTCAATTCCATAGGTTTCACACAATTTTGATGTTCCAAGAGAGAGTTAAGGTAAATTCCCCAAAACTCTTTATTTTGTCCCTTTTAGGAGAGGGGACTTGTATGGACTTTCACATGTCTAATTTTCATGTTCTGATCCTAAAATTTTGATCACAAACATTATGTTTCATCTTACTTCTCATGCAATAGGTGGCACTCAATTTGGATCTTGCAAGATTCATATATATTACATTTACCTATAACACATGTTTGAGACTATTTTTTAGACTAGTCATAAACCTTAACTTCCACCAACTATAAATCTAAACTTATAATTAACCATGACCTAAAATTTATACCATAGGTAACTCCTTACATATTTTGAGTCTCCTTCAAATTCTTTTATCTAAGATGTCACAAAATAATTTTTATAGCGAAAAAGGATCTAATACTAAATGTTATGCACCAAATTATCAAAATAGCATAAAAATAGAAAGAAAGAGCAACCCAACAAATTGAGAAGAAAATAAAGAGATGAATAATAATCATGTTAGAGGGGGAAACCTCCTTACACAATGTACTCGAATTCACAAGACAAGATGAGATGATTCTAAAACTAGGTCTCCTTCGTATATGTATAGTTACCATTCTAACCAACCATACAATTACAATTAAGGTCCTAGATGACAAATAAATGGAATACTAATATAATAATAGAAATTTTATGTCAAAATATATAGGGCTTAACACATTCCACATTTAAATCAATAATTTTCATAATGCGGGAAACTCAAATTTACTAGATAATGAGAAAGATTTTAATACACATTCTTTGTTTTGGGGCCTCGAAATTGAATTTGGACTGTTTAATTGAGTTTCTAAGGAAATAAAACATCCAAGTAACCTCCAAAAATTATGAATCGCATTTTCCTACGAAAAAAAAAATTGCAAAAGGCCCTTGAATGTTAATGTCTAACTCTCATTTGGAGTAGTACTTCACCATAATCAAAAGTTTTGTGTGCAATATTGAAACCCTAGAAATGGTCTTTAATATATTTAATTAGTTTTATTTACATCCTCACATGTGAAGCTAACTTTAGATGGAAAAATTGCCCTTCCTACACCAAATGCACATATGAGGAAAACCATTTGAATCGCTCCAAAATTTGACTAAGAGATTTATGGTGATATGAATGATTAAGATAAACTTAGATGAAGTTGGAAACTATAACGACATGCATAGTCTCAAATGTTTATTTCAATTTACCATTTTTTGTGTCACTCCTTTCATTCTTGTGTTTCCATTTTTATTCCAATACTGTGAATATCATATCATAATTTTGTAGGCTACTTGTTCATGATGTTTCGTCATTAGATGTGGCCTAGTGTCACCAGCATTATTTGGATACACTTTTTTATCTATGCCTTATGTTGGTTGTGGAGCCTGATTATCTTCTTGATTTAGAGATCTTGTTATTCAATCATGTTTGTAACCTAGTTTTATATGCTTTGCAGGTGGACTATGCAAACCTCCCAGCAAGGGGGCTTGTCCCTTGTGGGGGTCTGGGGGGGATGTCCCCCTCGGCTGGTTGGGGGGTCCAGGGGCTAGCAGGCCCCTGAAAGAAATTTGTATTTCCTTGTAAAATGTTGTAATTTCATAGTCAATCTAAACCATTCATTAGATATCAAATTTGACGATATAAGTTATGTTAGGGATTTTAGACCTACAAGGAAACCCTCTTTTGTATGAGGAATTGTATTGTTGCTATGTAGTATTGTGAAAAAGGATCTCTATGATTGTGTGAGAGATACTATGAGAGAGTGAAGAGGAATTTGCAGCGAATGTGTTGTAGGTTGTATCCCTTCATTTTGTTGGATAGTATAATAGAAAGGACTAGCAATTTCTATGTGGGCGTAGCCCTTATTGGATGAACCATGTATATTGGTGTCTCTCTTGTATTGTGTTTATGTGTTTTATTTATGCATAGTGTTTATGATATTGTTCTGTGATCCTATTGTTGTTCGGGATTTCTACCCTATAGTGAGGAGATGGACACTACCAACTAGGTGGGGTTGACAGGTAAACACATTTATTATACTGCATATGGTTACTGCAAAAGAAATAGATTGGGATTGAAGGACATACCTCTTTTTGATGTTTGATCCTAGATTTCGCTTGGTCCTTCACTTGATCTCCCACTTGAGTTTCTGTTTGACGAACCTGCAATACAAAAGATACCTTCCTCAGCGTATCTTGACCATATAACATATGATGAAATGACAAAGAAATCTAACATCAAATATAATCAAGAATTATTCCAAATAGACATGCACTCCAATAGATATCATATTTGGGACAGGAAGGGTGTTTCGACCTTTTTATTGTCAAAGAAATATGAAATCAGTATAATATACCTGACATGTAAAAATGTTTCTGCAACTGGATCCTGGGATCCTACTCTTCACTCTGACTTGGAACTTTCCTCCAGCGTAACAATACTTCAAGCCTTCTCTCAAGATTCTTTCTTGTGTTTTCTAAGTAACCCCTCTCATGGATCCTCCTTGTATTTATGGGACAAGGAAGGCAATTTAGATTGAGAGGTGGTTGGATTGGGAGGCTGGGGAAGTTGCAGAACCAACTTCAACTAATCCCAATTCATCAAATTAACTTATTTTTTGATTTCATCTTAATATGTATGCGGGTTTCATGCAACAAGAGCAGTGTACAGGAAGCAACTTTTAAGCTTTACAACATGCGTTTACAACTTTTTTGGAAGTCTACGCTGGTTTCCCTTCAGAAGAGTAGGGTACAGTACACAGGTCTTATGTACAGACAAGGGCGTACAGGTGGTAAAAACAGAAGAAACTGTTAAATTCTCAGGTGAGAAGTGTACTTCTAGCAACAAGTCATCTAAGGCAATCATGCTCTTCAATCCTTTGTGTCCTTTTGTGTGATCTACAAGGAAAGGTGATCACGGGATGGAGAAGTGTAGATTTGACCTATAACAGATGCCCCCTAATGTGTGAGGTCAGAGGGAAACGATGGCCAAAATACATTATAAGTCTAAGTCAAAGGAGGAGCAAGGAACCGCAGAACCAAGTCACAAAAAACACCTGAAACAACGATCAAGGTCAGCGAGCAATTACAATCTTGACATCATATAGATGTGTAACATGATCTACGATACATAGCTAGGAGATGTATATATATATCATGGCCACTGAAATACAAGCGTGGATCCATGTCAATAGAGAGATCATAGCCATAACAACAAGTTGGATCTATGTCTCATGAAGAGCCTAAATGAGTAAATCTCAGTCTTGCACAGCTTGGGGGATAACATAAACATGGTGATGCTATCATAGTCCCAAGGTCTTCATCCAAAACAACCCAAGGTACAAACCCTAACCATGCGAATAAATGAGCTGAAGTCGAACATGGGGGGTATTGTTTGATTATCGGTCATTGATGTATACCGTTAACAAACACGAGGACTTCCATAGATAATGATAATGGGGTCCAAGGTACCTAGTATGATCCAACAAGTGTGAATAAGAGGATTTGAAGTCGAACACTTGAGGAACCTATTGAATAAGAGACATTGGTGTATTCCCATTTATTCAATAGCGAGGGAAACTACCATTGATGACTGCAATCCCCAAGGTACTAACTGAAACTCTAAACTTCATTCCTAGAGCATAATGAGCTGAGGCCGATGGGAAGAAGTCCATTGGAAGTGAGGAATTAATGCATCCTCCATCATCCAACATGAGGAACACTCATAGGTATGAACTGATGTGGAGTAGGACGAGTAACGAGATGAAACAAGCTGACACCAGGATGGGTGACACATGAAAGTCAAGGTAAACTGCAGAATGGCCGACACAAGCTGTATCCTTGAACAATAAGCATGACACAAAGTGACTTGGGCAGTTTTCAACCTAACAGGGAAAGTGATATAAGTCTGCTATGCAAGAGACATAACAGACCCTCCATATGATTGGAAGAATAACCAACCAGGGGAGTTGACAACTCGGAGATCAGGTTCACCCTAAGGTCAAAAACTAAAACCCAACTAACATGAAAGACTCAAGTAGGTGCTGTGTTCAAGGATATGACTGACATAATTGCCTTTGAAATTGAAAGAGATGCGATACACCCTTCTTATCCCTTATTCTTTTTTGTAAAAGAATTTTATTCTTGTTTATTTAATGAGTCCAAGAAAAATAGAAAACTCAATAGGTCCAACCATGTAAAGAGTTTAACAAGCCCATGGGAGGAAGACTCGGGACCTTCTTCATTGTTTATAGAGTTCGAAGAAGAGATAGAAGAATACTCCATAGTAATGATCTCTGGATTTTAATATCGAGCCGAGATCTGTTCTTGCTCGTCGATGTTTTCAATTTTAAGAAGTCTTAAAAACTTAAACAATAACTCCATACACCCTCTTGTGGATTTTAATATCAAGACCAAGTAGGTTAATGCTCGCCGGTCTTTTCCTATTTATAGAGTCTGAAAAACTTAAACAATCTTCTATTTACCCTCTCGTGGATTTCACATCGAGCCCAAGTAGGTGAATGCTCGCTTGGTGTTTTCATGTTTAGAGAGCCTTAAATCCCTAAAGAGAGGCTCTAAAAGGCCTTTTCATATAGTTAGTCCCCTCCCCTGAAAAAGTATAAAACAATGAGAGGAGAACTATTCTAGCTACGAATGACTAGAGTATTCATTTTTCGTAAGTAATCCGCAAAAGTCCTAAAAAGGGTTAAACTTATACTAAAGTAGATGTCGCTTCAAATCCTTTAACGAGTCTAAAATGACAACTATACTCGGCAATCTTGTCATATTTAAAGAGTCAAACAAGAGCGTGAAAGAACTCTATAAAGATCTTTTTCGTAAAGTTTTAACGAGCCCGAAAAAGTAAACTCGTGAACTCCTTACTGTTTTTAACGAGCTCAAAGGAGATACAGAAAAATGCCCATAACTTCCTTACTATTTTTAATGAGCTCGAAGTGAAGGTGGAAGAAATGCTCGTAGCCTCCTTACTGTTTTTAAAGAGCTCGAAGGAAAGGTGGAAGACTACTCGTAAATGGATCAATGTCCAAATGAATGGGAGACTACATTATAGACTCTAGGAAAAATTCATCAGAAGGAAGTATATCATCCCAGATAGAACACATGTCTAAACATTTAGATGGAGTCATGACCTGTTCAATTGCCGGGACCCAGTCTGGAGAAGGTAAGCATGAATTCAGAGGCTTCTTCATAGTAGCAATTGGACTCAAGGAACAATATGCCACATAATTTGATTGTGACCTAGTAGTGCCTACTGACGAGGGACATACCTGGTCAATAGTTGGGAAATAAGAGGGATCAACAAATGTAAGCTGATCAATAGTGACAATGCTTTCGTTGTGAGGAAAATGCATCACACGAAAGAGCGTAGACACCACAACCTACATAGCATATATGTAATCACACCCAAGAATCATATCAAAATCCATAGGGTCCTTTAAAGCCATAAAATCAACTAAGACTGTTTTTCCACTCAATGTAACAAATACCTGAGGGAGGAATCCCAACGGTTCACTAGGTCTTCTGTCGAAGGTCAACGACCAATTTGTTAAATTTTGAGCATTAATTCACAATACTCTAGGATCTTACTGAGAGAATAACATGTATAGTATATCAATGCATATCAATCATAACAAGCATGTCAATCATCACAAGAATCAAAATCATGAGAGACAAGAGACACAGAGTTTCCGTGGGGAAAACCCTAAGGTGAAAAACCCCACAACTTCCTTAGAGATAGAGAGAGCAATGGCTCAACCAAAGTACAACCAAAATACACAGAGATAGTCTGCTAGTAGCAGATGATCCTCCTCCTCACTAGTGTGCCACTTTCTGAGTGAGAGAAGTTGGAGTTTTTGAGTGATCCAAATAGATATCTCCCGATCTCTATTTATACTTAACCTGTTTTCCCAATATCCTTATGGAGCCGACTTGTCTAGTTAGGTACATCAATTACAAATTACATAAAATAGGGCCGACCCCACACATGGTGGTCTAATAACCCATCGGCAAGTTCACACACTTGCGACACTTGTCAATACACATGACAATACTTCCTTATAGAGGAATAACAAATCTCATATAAGGGTACAATAAATATATATGAAATACTTTCGGAAGTTACATATACATCAACACTCCCTCTTCACTAGGAAGGTATTTCTCGACAAAGATCTACTAGCACAAGTCTTCTTCTCTGGATCATCGTCATCGATGCATTGTCCTCGAATCATCATCATCATCATTGTTGCTTGCTATCTCAAACAATCTCTGCATCTACTCATCATAGGAAGTTCTACAGAGCCAGTCCTTTTTCATACTAGATGTAGGCCCACCACCTGCAGGTCTTCATCATCACTTTCCATACTGTGGAATCCTAAGGACTTATTACGTGCATCACAAAACCTTGCAAGAGCATCCCAGGCTGTTATAAGCACACAGCTCTACCTATAGAATCTCCCAAGGCCATATTATATGTGACCTCACCACAAAACCTTGCAAGAGCATCCCAAGCTGTTACGAGCACACACCTCTACCTATAGGATCTCCCAGGGATAGATTACATGTGGTCATGGAAAAACCTTGCAAGAGCATCCCAAGACTTATTACGAGTACATAGCTCAACCTATCGAATCTCCCAGGGCTGAATTATATGCCATAGAACAAAACCTCAAAAGAGAATCTGCCAGATATCCCAAGGCCAAATTATATGCCATAGGAAAAACCTTGCAAGACTATATGCAAATCTCCCAGGGCCAAATTATATGTCCTCCCAGAGCAAAACCTATAAAGAGCATTTTCCAGATATCCCAGGGCTAGATTACATGCCATGGGAAAAAAATCGAACGACTATCTGCAAATATCCCAGGGCCAAATTATATGCTCATCTGCACAACCTGATCCACGGCCATAGAGTATCAACTTGATACTTACCATACACCATCCTGATGCATACATGATCATCCTGATCATCATCACTGCAACATCCTGCTGCATACATGATCATCCTGATCATCTAGAGCAACATCCTGAAGCTCGTCATCTGTGATCATCCTGATCATACACTACATCCACCTGATGCATACCAAACATCTACCTGATACATATCATCATACATGATCCACCTGATCATACAATGTATCCACCTGATACATACATAGATACACAATGCATCTAACTGATATATATCAACATACATGATCTACCTGATCATACACAGTATCCACCTGATACATATACAGATACATGGTCCAAGCATCCAACATGATGCATATACAAAATACATATAAATGATCCAACTGATCATATACAGCATCAACCTGATGCATACATACATATACATATAAATGATCCAACTGATCATATCCAGCATCAACCTGATGCGTACATACATATACATATAAATGATCCAACTAATCATATCCAGCATCATCCTAATGCATATACAGAGTAGTAACTGGAGCATCGTCCTGATGCTCATCATCCAACGCTTACATCCACAGCCATGTGAAGGATCCTCCTTCCAACATGCTTGGAATGGCTTCAGCAAATGTCTCCATCACTTCTTCCTCGAAGTGTCCTCGATCGGAAGAACATCGAGCCTCTCTCTGAAGTACTCGAACTTCACTCTAGCTAGTGGCTTCGTCAACACATCTGCAATCTGCTCATCCGTCACAACATATAAGAGCTTCACTGCTCCTCTCTGCACCATATCTCGGATATAGTGATATTTGATCTCTATGTGTTTCGACCTATCATGAAACTCTCAGTTCTCAGACAGCTTCACACAACTCTGGTTATCACAGAAGATACCAGTAGCATCCAACGGGAGATCAAATAACTCAGACAGTAGCTTCCGAAGCCATACTGCCTCACAACTAGCCGAACAGGCTACAACATACTGTGCCTCGGCTGTACTCAGTGCTACGTAGGACTGCTTCCTGCTAAACCAAGAGATCACACCTAATCCCATACTAAAGCAGCACCCAGATGTTCTCTTCCTATTTGCAGCACTGCCTACCCAATCTGAATCAACATAACCTTGCAGCTTAAACTTTTGATTCGCTTCATACCTGAGCCCATAATCAACTGTACCCTTCAGTTATCTCAGAATATGCTTTACAGCAACCAGGTGAACACTCCTCGGATCCGTCAAGAACTGGCTCAATGTGTTCACCGCAAAGCAAATATCTGGTCTCATGTTCGTCAGGTACATCAAGGACCCAATCATCTGACGATACATAGAGACATCAATCGGCTCAGATGAAGCATCACATAGAAGCTTCAAATTCGATGCCATAGGTGTGGCCATGGCCTTGCAATCCATCATCATGTACCTCTTCAGGATATCTACAGTATACTTCCCTTGTCCAAGGAAGATCCCATCTGTACTCTACCACACCTCCATACCTCGGAAATAGTGCATCATCCCCAGGTCCTTCATATCAAACTCAACAGCAAGCTTCCTCTTTGTATCTGCAATCAATCTGTCATCTCCTGTTACAAATAAGTCATCCACATACAGGAGTAGAATCACGAGATTCCCTTCCTCAACCTTGTAGTTAAGGTTGGAATCCGCTTTACTCTTTGTAAAGCCCAAACTAGATAGGAAACTATCCATCCTACCATACCAAGTTCTGGGAGCTTGCTTCAAGCCATACAAGGCTTTCTTCAATCTGCACACATATGACTCCCTGTCATGTGTTTCAAAATCGAGTGGCTACTCCACATACACTTCCTCTCCGACTACACCATTTAAGAAGGCAATCTTGACATTCATTTGGTGTATCTTCCATTTCATCGCTGCAGCCAGGGCAAGTACTGATCTGATGGAAGTGTACCTAGCTATAGGAGCAAAAGTTTCTTCATAGTCTATTCCCTCTTTCTGAGAGAAGCCACGAGCTATGAATCTTGCCTTGTATTTTTCTATGCTGCCATCTACAGCATGCTTGATTTTGTAGATCCATTTGGAAGTCACAACAGACTTCCCTTCAGGTCTTGGGACAACATCCCAAACATCATTTTTCATTATTGATTGGTATTCCTCGACCATGGCATCCTTCTATTCTTTCTTTTCCGCTGCTTCTTCATAACTAGAAGGTTCTTTGTTCATGATATCACAGAGTAAAGCAACATAGCTAGTATGTGATCTAGTTCTCTTCTTTGCTCTGTTTTCTTCTTCTGGAATGTTGAATCTTTCTGCATCTTGAATGAGCTCTCTATCCCATGTAGGTTTCCTCTTGTGAGAGTTATCTTCATGGGGTGGATCTACAGGTTCTTGCAGATCTTCAAACTCACAAACAATATTTGGAATTGCTTCAGTCATGGTGGTGTCTTGAAATCTAGTTTCCTTAGGTTCCTCATAATCTTCAACAGGTGTCTTTCTTGATTTGATAAATGTTGAGTTTTCATCAAATGTCACATCTCTGCTGACATCAATCTTATTGAACCCTGGAACGTATATTCTGTAAGCTTTCGAGCTTTCACTGTAACCCACAAAGATACCCTTCTTTCCTGAAGGATCTAGTTTGGTCCTCTTTTCCTTTGGGACATGAGTGTATACTGGGAAACCAAATATTCTGAGATGGCTGACTTCAGGTTTCTTACCAGAGAAGACCTCTTCTGGTGTCTTGTTGTCCAATATCTTGTGGGATGTTCTGTTCTGTACATATACAGTTGTTCTAGCTGCTTCTGCCCATAGGTGCATAGGTAGATCCTAGTCATGCAGCATTGCCCTTGCTGCTTCCATGATTGTTCTATTCTTCCTTTCTGCAACTCCATTCTGTTGTGGATTGTAAGGAGCAGTCAACTCCCTCTTAATCCCTGAATCACTACAAAGCTTCTTGAAGTAATCTGAGGTGAATTCTCCACCATTGTCGGATATGAATGTTTTGATTTTCTTATCAGTTTGATTCTCCATCAAGGTTTTGAATTCCTTGAACTTATCAAACACCTCATCTTTGTTCTTCAAGAAGTAGACCCAAGTTTTCCTGGAGAAGTCATTAATGAAAGAGACATAGTAAACATACCCACTCATAGAACTGGATGACATAGGACCACATACATTTGAGTGGATGATTTCCATGATACCTTTTGCCTTTCTTTCATTGCTTGGAAATGCCTTCTTAATGTTCTTTCCTTTTGCACATCCTTTGCAAACACCTTCATGCTTGTTCTTGATTTCAGGAAGACCTTGTACAGCCTTACTTGAAATTAGTAATGCCCTGTAGTGCATATGTGCAAGTCTTCTATGCCAAAGTTCACTTGGCTCCATGGAGTCATGCACCATGGCATGTTCAGGTTGTCCTTTCAATTTATACAAACCTCCCTCTTGCTCTCCAATTACTACTACATTATCGAATGTTTTACCCTTTGGCCACATTAGGACTTGGCCATCTACAAATGCAACCCTCATACCTTTTGCATCCAATGCAGATATGGAGAGTAGGTTCTTCTTGAGCCCAGGTACATAAAGGAATTCTTTCATCTTCAAATATTTTCCAGAATCTAGGTTGTAGGAGGCTTCACCACTTCCTTTGATAGGGTATTGATAATCATCCCCAAGTTTCACTTTATGGGGTGATTCGTGTTCAGATAGATTTAACAAAAGATTCTTTAAACCCAGTCATGTGTTTGGAAGCCCCACTGTCAATTAACCAATCATTACAACCATGAGAGATAGTACATGTGAGAGCAGAGATTAGAACATACTCTTCTTCACTTGATGAGTCATCATCACTTTCTGCCCTAGCCTTCTTCTTTGGAGGTTCATCATCTTCGGCAGCATGAGCATGGAACTTTCTTTTGTTGCCCTTCTTCTTCTTGCTGGAGTTGATTTAATCCCTTTTTTTCTTGGGACATTCTAAAGCAAAGTGACCCTTCTCATTGCATGTGAAACATCTTATATCCTTCTTATTCTTTTGTTGGTTGTGATAGTATCTCTTGTAGTGAGAGTGCTCCTTCTTGGGCTTGCTTCTTTTGGTGTGGGCTACGAGAGCTTGATCTTCGCCTCCCATCTTTTCTTCACGAGCTACAAGCCTATCTTCTTCTTGAGAGCATTCCTCCCACAGTTTACTGAAAGAGATCAATTTCTTTCTTGCACAGATTCTTTGAATAAAGGAGTCCCATGACCTAGGAAGGCCATTCAAAGTGGTCATAACAACTTCACCATTATCCACTATTTCATCCACAGCTTCAAGTTGTTCCTTGATCTGAGAGACCTTGGAGAAGTAATATTGAATGGTTTCTCCATTCAACATCTTGACCCCTTTAAATTGATTCCGCAGAGTCATCTTCCGATTTATGTTCTTCCCTTCAAATAACTTGGTCAGAGAGTCAAACATCTCCTTGGGTGTCTTTAGAGAAGACACATGAGGTATGAGATAGTCTTTGATAGAATCGGCAATGATTCTCTTTTCCTTGACCAAGTTCTTTTTATGCAATACCTTAGCTTCTTCATCCTCTGGGATAGGGATGTCTTCTTTTATATATGAGTCCAATTCATTATCTTCCAGGATTGACCCAATCCTATACTTCCAGGATTAGAAGTTATCATCCCCTTCAAGCTTATCCTCAAGCTTGGTGTGGTGAGACATCTTTATAGAGTACTTCAAATGGAAATAGAAAAGATTTAGGTCTTACCACTTATTTTGCTAAAAACTAGATCTGGTCCCGGATTAGGGTTTGTCAGAAAAACCCTGAAAATTCAAAATGTAAATTTCAACTTTTTGAAAGGATAGAAAGATGCACCTTGATGAGTTGATCAACCTGGTGTATTCAGAATTTGAGATCTGCAAAGCTACACCCTTCAAAACTGCCTTTGTGTCTTCCCAGATTCACTAAGGAGGACCCTGAATTAGGGTTTCAGTTTCCTAGAGATCTACCCAGCCAAAAATCTCGATCCAAAGCTCTAAACTTCGATTTTTGCAAGGATCTTCCAACTATGTCTTCAGATCCCAGAAATTCTTATTTTTGAGGAAACCCTAATTTTTAGGGCCAAATCTAAAAGTGCTCAGAATTGAATTCTGATTGGACAAATAGATTTTCCTTGATGAGTAGAGTCAATCTACTATATTGCTTTTCCAAAATATGTGGAGAGAAACCCAATAAACAAGAAACCCTAATTTCTGTCACTCCACAATGTCTTCTTCTCCGGTAAGCTCTGATACCATGTTAAATTTTGAGCATTAATTCACAATACTCTAGGATCTTACTAAGATAATAACATGTACAGTATATCAATGCATATCAATCATAACAAGCATGTCAATCATCACAAGAATCAAAAGCATGAGAGACAAGAGACACATAGTTTCTGTGGGGAAAACCCTAAGGTGAAAAACCCCACAACTTCCTCAGAGATAGAGAGAGAAATGGCTCAACCAAAGTACAAACAAAATACACAGAGATAGTCTCCTAGTAGCAAATGATCCTCCTCCTCACTAGTGTGCCACTTTCTAATTGAGAGAAGTGTGAGTTTCCGAATGATCCAAATAGAGATCTCCCAGTCTCTATTTATACTTAACCTGTTTTCCCAATATCCTTATGGTACCGACTTGTCTAGTTAGGTACATCAATTACATATTACATAAAATAGGGCCGAAACCACACATGGTGGTCTAATAACCCATCGGCAAGTTCACACACTAGCGACACTTGTCAATACACATGACGACACTTCCTTATAGAGGAATAACACATCTCTTATAAGGGTAAAATAAATATATATGAAATACATAGATGAAATACATTCCGAAGTTACATATACATCAACACAATTAACAACTATAACAAGGATAGGGAAACCTAGATCTCTCCAATCATAAGGGGATAAGATACTAACAGAGGCTTCTTCATCTACAATACATCGGTGAACCACATGGTTGCCAATATCAACCTTTATCTGGAAAGGTGAAGAAGAAGGAAGGCAAGGCCCGGTTAGACTATTCCAATCAAAGGAAATGATCCCAGAGCTTGGCAAGGGTTCACTCGGCACAGATGAAGTGCCCCCCACTTCTAAAACATATGAACTGGTAATGCAGAAGACTTCAGAGATAGGTGCATCGATTTCTGAAGGACTGATGGGATCGGTCTAAGATTGCATTGATTCGATCGCTTCACTCTCCAAAGGAAGAGTGGGGTTGACCAAAGATTGCATTGGTTCAACCACTTCATCAACCAAAGGTTGATCAAGATGTTGGGAATCTATAGACAACTCATGAGCAGAGGATCCTTCAGACATGGACCACACTCTCCACACCTCTGGAATAGTAGGGCACCAGTGAGTAAGGTGATCTCCTTTACAAAATTGACAAGGGAACTTTGGCTTGGGTCCTATAAGCTTAGACTCTGTAACAACAACAGTACTCTCAACATGACTAGCATTGGCTGACAGCTTGCCCCCAGCATGACTTGCATTGGCTGGTTTCTCAGAAGCAAAATACTTTTGAACTATGGACCACACTCTTTGCACCTCTGTAATAGCAGGGCACTAGTGAGTAAGGTGGTCTCCCTCGCAAAACTTTCAAGGGAACTTAAACTTTTGTTTATTAGGTTTGTTGACAATTTCAGCTTTTTCAGCATGGCTTGCAGTGGCTTATTCAGTGTCTCCAATATGACTCACAGGAACTGGTGACTTGTCATTAATATGACCAGCAGTGATCAATGATGTGTCCTCAACATGAGAAATAGTGGTTGAAGACATACTTCCGGTATGATTTGCAGTGACTGAAAGTTTTCTCCCAGCATGATCTCTAGAGGTTGGGTAGGTGACCCCAGCATGACCTTCAGAGGTTGGGTGGCGAGGTTCAGTATGATTTCCAGTGACTGAACAAGTTCTCCCAACATGACCACCAGAGGTTGGGTAGGTGCCCCCAGCATGACCTTCAAAGGCTGGGTGACTGCTCCCTTGCTTTGGCATCTTCTTCCTATTCTTCCTTCATTTATTCCTTTTAGACTGCTGGTTACTAGTATTACTACTTTCACCACATGAGGTAGAAGGAGGAGGAGAACATGCTACTGGCAAAGCAGGCATAGGGTTTTGCTGCTCTTAATGTGAAGTGCTTACTTGAGAAGCATCAGGAGCATGCAAGGCATTCGGAGTGGAAAAAACCCAAACCGGTAGCCCTATAGTGAATCCCAGAAGATTCAAAGTAGCCATTAAGGGAGTACCAATGTTCCCAATGAATGGAAAAGCACAAGGAGCCCCTTGAATAGGGGTCCCTTGATCGGTGCTCACTGGGATGCTATCCATAGTTTTCAACTCAATGGGCCAAAAATATCTAAGGCCAACTAGAAACAAAACGACACAAAGAGCATACCTCTAAAAAGGTCCTAGGTAATCAAACCAGGCAACCAATGGCAAATACTCTCGGAAGCAAGTCTGGGATGATTAGGGCCCATAACAGACTAATAGAGTATCAACGGTCAGTTACATGGTGTCCTCCGAAGGTCCATTGGGTGCAGGCACTTGAAACACCAAATCGCCTTCCTAGGATTACTGCCAGAGGGTTACCTTCCACGTCTGTCCGAGGTGAGGTGGGAATAACCGCCCACTCTGCTTATGTAGAATCCTAAAGGTTTGATACTAAGGCTACCACCAATATGAAATAACTTGGGGGACAGTCGTCAACCTAGTCGAAATGCATGGGCAGGGTAGCAAAGCCTAAAGTCCGAAAGGACCCTGTATGCGAATCGACTCTGTTTTATGGTCAAAAGGAAAGTGACGGGATATCCTCAACAATTCCAGTCTCCCACAGCCTCATGCTTAGCTCTGGTTTAAGTAGAGTTTCCCAGGACTATTTGATATAGATGGATTTACCTAAATGAAAGTCATACTACGATTGTTGAGTAATGAAGCCAGTTCCGAGTAGTTTAAGGTGATTTAAGCTCAAAACTCTAGCTTAAGCTAGTTGATGTCGTGTATACCTAAAAATAAAAATGTTGCTAATAAATTTTATTAATAATTCCTGTTAAGGGATACTTGTTACTCAAGGGTTGTAGTGCAGTGTGTGGAATGGTTTGTTATGAAAGTAAAGTGCAAAAGCTTTCAAATTCACAAAAAAATTTCTCTTTTCCATTTGTATTCATTCAAAAATCGAAAACTAGGTAATCCTAAAATCAAAATCTTTTTGTATTTTTCTTTTTGATATTTCAAAGCAAACTAAACTACTTCAAAATAAAGCAAGATCTTACTACTGAGCTATTTGAACATTTTTTGCTTTTTTATAATAAATATAAAAGAAAGAGAACTTTGTACAAAAGCAAGTAAGATCTAACTATAAAGTGTGTGTAAGGAAAACATTTAAATGGCTCAAAGCAAATGAATCAAGAGACTTGATGAAGACTTGACTTACCAAGTTTTTGCAAAAAGAAAAACTTGAGGCTTGGAAACGAAGTGAAAAAGAAATAAGGAAAAGAGACACCTATGACGGAAAGGTAGACCTAAACAGATTGCTTCTAAGCATCAAAACCCTAAGAAAACACTAAGCCAAGCAAAAAGTAATCAAGTGAACCAAGAATGACTTAAACAACACATGGACTCAACAACAAGAAGACTAAGAGGTTTTGACTTACTGAAGAAACTGATAAAACAATCAACAAGTGACTGAACCAAGCAACCTTTCGGAAGCAACCCTAAGGACTCAAAGTTGACAGTCAAACCCTAAAGAAGGATGAGACCAAGTGAAAGCATGCTAAACGTCGCAACAAACAACAAACAATCAACGTGTAGGTATGTAAGACTACAACAGCAACTAGAGTGAAGAGATGCAGCTATGTCCAAAAAGAATAGCGCATGAACTTCAAGAAAGGGCTCGTAAGGGGAAAATAAACTTAAACAAAGGCACAAGCAAGCAAAAACAAGCTCAAAGAGATTGGAGAGGCTTACAAGACTCAAAAAAGGCATATGAGCATATGAGGTCTCAGGATTCAGTAAAGACAACAAAGAAACAAGCTGGAACAGCAACCAAAGCTTGGAAGACAAACCCTAATAGCAAAATAGGCCACTACAGGAACATACCCTAATGTGCAGTGTTGCAACCAGCCTACATCAGGAGGTGTACGTTGATGTGCAGTGCAAGGAGGGGCGTACATCAGTCAGCAAACACTACTATATGTAGGGGAGACCAGCGTACATGCCTGAGCAGAGTACAAACAGGCTTTGCAAACCAAAAAACGAGTTGAATCAAGCAAATAGGAAAGATGACACAGACCTGTGGGGCCTCTCAGACAATCAAAACTGAAAAAATGGGTTGGAAGAAAACCAAAATTGAGTCTCCTAGAGTAGAACAACTAAGCGGTTACTCCCTAGCAGAGTCACCAGTCTGTTGTTCGAGATTTCTACCCTATAGTGAGGAGATGGACACTACCAACTGGGCGGGGTTGACATGTAAACACATTGATTATATTGCATATGGTTACTGCAAAAGAAATAGATTGGGATCGAAGGACATACCTCTTTTCGATGTTTGATCCTAGCTTTCACTTGGTCCTTCACTTGATCTCCCACTCGAGTTTCTGTTTGACGAACCTGCAATACAAAAGATACCTTCCTCAGTGTATCTTGACCATATAACATATGATGAAATGACAAAGCAATCTAACATCAAATATAATCAAGAATTAATCCAAATAGACATGCAATCCAATAGATATCATATTTGGGACAGGAAGGGTGTTTCGACCTTTTTATTGTCAAAGAAACATGAACTCAGTACAATATACCTGACGTGTAAAAATGTTTCTGCAACTGGATCCTGGGATCCTGCTCTTCACTCTGACTTGGAACTTTCCTCCAGCGTAACAATACTTCAAGCCTTCTCTCATGGATCCTCCTTGTATTTATGGGCCAAGGAAGGCAGTTTAGATCGAGAGGTGGTTGGATTGGGAGGCTGGGGAAGTTGCAGAACCAACTTCAACTAATCCCAATTCGTCAAATTAATATATTTTTTGATTTCATCTTAATATGTACGCAGGTTTCATGCAACAAGAGAAGCATACAGGAAGCAACTTTTAATCTTTACAACATGCATTTACAACTTTTTTGGAAGTGTACGCTGGTTGCCCTTGAGGAGAGTAGGGTACAGTACACAGGTCTTGTGTACAGAGAGGGGCATACAGGTGGCAAAAACAGAAGAAACTGTTAAATTCTCAAGTGAGAAGTGTACTTCTGGCAACAAGTCATCTAAGGCAATCATGCTCTTCAATCCTTTGTGTCCTTTTGTGTGATCTACAAGGCAAGGTGATCACGGGACGGAGAAGTGCAAATTTGACCTATAACACCTATTTTTCTAACACCTTTTATGTCATAGCATCATTCCATTTTCATATTCATATGTCTCTTTCTCATTCCTCAATTATTAATATCATACAATACATTTCTTGGAATCACATATCATTTGTTGAAAGGTTATGATTCTAGCCTCTATTTGATTATCAATATGTGAAAATAAGACCTAATGACTTAAGCAAATTGAGAACATTCTAAAATGTTAAACCATAAGATAAAATCAATCAAATGTGCACAAGGGATAATGTAATATTATGCAAGGGCACTAATCATGAAGTGAAATGAAATTAAAAGAAATCATTTGTAAGTCAGTTAGATTGAAATTGTCATCAAGTTACAAGAGAGATTCTATCAAATAAAGATAATTTGAAGTGTAAAGCTACATTCAAACACAAGGGTGAAGAAAAAAAATAGTACTCTTAACTTCCATGTCAATCATAATATATTCATTACAAGTAAAATGAATCAAGAAATGTGCATTCAAAGATGAAGTTCTGTGTAATTTTTTATTTAAATGGGGTACCCAAGATTGGTGACTTGGGGTTAGTTAAGGCCTTAACATATCCCAAAGTCGAATTCCAAATACTAATATGTAAGTTGGTTTTTTCTAGGCCTTACTCTCATATGATGAGTAAAATTTCTTCTCTTACAAAATTTAATCCATCGTAGTAGGAAGGGACTCATGGAGATCAATATTCTATTCTAATACCTCACTTGAACAATGAGAAATCAACTGATATCTTAGTAAAAAACCTCAACCTATAACTTTACATGCTTGTATCCATGAATTAAAAAATATCATCATTAATATTAATTGAATTAATGAACTTCTTGGCCTCAAAGAAAATGAGAAGGCGATGTAGGACATTATGGGTTCTAAATAAAAAGCTATCTCCTAGAATATTTATTAGCTAAATGACATCATTAGAAAACAAACAATCTAAATAGGAAGTGATTGAGTGACAATATTTCCCTCACTAAATGAATATTTTCAAGTCCAAAACACCTATGGAGGAGGAAATGTTGGTAATACAACACTACCTTGATGTGTTATAGTTAAGAGGGCATGTGATCAAGCCTCATCTCTCGATGATATGAAAACATCTCTGAAAGAAATGAAAAAGAAAATTTTCTTGGGCTTATGGATTTAATTAGTGTGAGTTATACAAGGCCACATGAAATTTGTCATCTTTGATTTGTTACAAGTAGACAAAGAATCACTAAGAAAGCAATCTCTCAAGGTGCAAATTATCCAATGTTGGATCAAGCTCATCCCTAAGGGAGGTGAAGCTACTATGATTAATGATTGGAACTAGAACACACTATTGAATTCTTGATACACTATCATAGCCAAGGCATATTCCCATGGTCGAGGAACATTCCACCTAGCATAGTGAGGGTGAACAAAACATGTTCTATTCCAATTTGTTTTATCTTACATTATGTTGTTGTTGCTTGGGATGCATAGAGTGTGGTTGGGGCATGAGTTTGGACACCATCACCATAAAAATTTACTTTTAAAAATACATATGACATGCTATATTATTTGTTTATACTTTGTTGGAATGGTAGAATTGGGCCAACAATTCCAGTGGTAAGGGATTCCATTGAATTCATTAGAACCTCCATTGCACTCCATGGGACATGGGAGGCATATTTGTTATTAAAACATGAATACAATATTATGTTATTTTTGCTAGTTGGGTTGTGACCCTAGAAGGTTCCTTTTAGAAATTGAATATGCCAACATACCTCACTTAGTAAGATGGCCTAGTAACTCAATAAATATTTCTAGATGTTGATGGTCTCCCCTAAGAAAAAAATTATTGCCACTTTTGTTTTATAAAGTTACTAAAAGGCCTAGAACACCATACTATAATTTTATCCTTGGAGGGACCTCTCCTAGTGAACAAGATTGTATTTAAAAGATCATTATTTGTGGTAGTCTCATATATTTCATTGCAAGAGTGTAATACCTTGACTAAATTAGCCTAGTTTTAAGCTAGTAAGTTGTTTAAAATACACGTCCAGTGAATGAAGGATTTAATTGTTGCTCAAACAAGTAATGGAACCCATTGAAACAGTTGTAAACTAATTTAATCTTGGTCATTTCTAATAAAGTTATATTCAATCCATATCTAGAAGTATTTGGATTTAATTTTGATACCCTTGTAGTGCTTTTGCATCTATACAAATTCATATATAGTTATGTGGGTCAATGATGCCCGTTTGTTTCCAAATACCCTAGGATACTATTTTGGTAAAGGACCCATATCCATATGTCTTTGTTTTCAAGTATGATTCCCTTGTCACCCATGTGCATTGCTACAACTCCACATACAACTCCATGGGTTGAATTTGTATCAATGATGTTACCTTTAAAAGACCTTTATCTATGATTTTCTCAAGGGCCCTAATCCATAGGTAGTTTGATCCCCATGTTGTTCCCATGCATTTCCATAACTCCACATACAACTCCATGTATTGAATTTCCATGGATAGTAGGTGTACTTTCTTAAATTCCTCAATTTGATGTTTTGGTTAAGGAACCATTAAACATAGCATAGTTGAAATTGAGTTTGATCCCCCCACAATATTCATGCATTGGTACAACTCCACAAATAAATCCATGTTGAATTTAAACCAATTACATGGGTACCTTGTTGAATGAACAATTTGGCATTTTGGTAATGACACATATCTAAAAGTAGTTTTCTTTTAGTTCAATCGACCCTCCTTATTGATATATAAATTGTCATGGATATTCCATCAGAACAATTCGTCACAACATATCATACAATATAATAAAAATCCAATATGCTATAGTGTATTACTTTACACCATTATATCTAATTATTACTAGCTTGATGCATTAAATACTGAATAAAACTAAAACATAAATGAAAATACATTAAGAAAATAGGAACCATCCGCAATGAACACAAGATGTACCTTTAAAAAACATGACATGGGAAAACTTTCCTAGCTATAAGGTTAGGTGTATGCTCTTCTCTTTAATTGTAAGCTATGAAATGAAAATACAAAGAAAGGTGCACTTGGTATAGAATTTTAATGGACGTTGTTTCCATATGGTTTCTACATGATCTTCTACTGCCTTTATTCTTCTTCAATATCCCACTCAAAAAATTCTCTGCTCAATAATGGAATAATATACCATACCATAAGAATGGAAGCCCTTCTTTTCATACTAGCTCAAAATTTAATATATATTGATAGTCATCTTGTTTTAGATTTAGGTTTTTGCATGCCTAAATCCTCAATTATATGTTAGGGTTTTGGAGTCTCTAGTATATTATTTAAAGTCCACATGAGAATATATCTGCATGTGTGAGTAAGGTAAGATGGCATTCCATCCACTAAGTACCATGGTGGTCAACAAGATATGTAAAAGTTAAGTAGGCATACCTTTCGCACATAAAATGCGATTGGGTTGATTTGTGCACTGTTGGAAAGATCCCGATGTGTATAACAACATTAAGAGTTTTGGAGATAATATCACAAATTGTTTTCCCTAAAAATGGTCATTTAAGGCCTCAAATGAGCTTTGAAAGGTTTTGGACATCAAATCACCACTATGGGGCCTACTCATAAAATGGACCCTACAAGGATATAGCCCTAATTTTTCCCACATAAGGTACCCAAATAGATGAAAAATTATTTAGTGACCCATTCAAGATTATAGTTCCCTATTTATGGGTGTTTTTGGTCCCAAAAATATTTTACTAAAGGAGGCAAGAAAATTGTTTGTCTACCATCTTCTTCGATTACCATTTGGCCTTTGTTGGAAGTTGTCCATTCAACCTTATTTGTGAAATTTT
Source organism: Larix kaempferi (assembly GCA_027924585.1). Classification (NCBI taxonomy): domain Eukaryota; kingdom Viridiplantae; phylum Streptophyta; class Pinopsida; order Pinales; family Pinaceae; genus Larix; species Larix kaempferi. Next base: position 121,501 of record BSBM01000259.1, on the reverse strand, counting down.
ATGCTTACCCCATTTGGATTTCTTGGAATTATTTTACCAAATATTTTGGAGCTATACCCTCTATGTTAGGTAGGAGGGTGCTCCCATGAAGACGGGTAACACTTTTTGGAAATCAGAGGGTGCAAGTATGTTAAAAACATACCTCAATCAAGATTTTTTTAAGCCCTCTATCAAGATTTTAAAATATTGATCGAGGGATTTAAAAAGAACTCAATCGATCTATTTAAAAACTCTCGTTCGAGGGTTAGTAAAACCCTCGATTGAGCTTTATATCTCAATCGAGTGTTTTATTAACCCTCAATCGAGTGTTTTTTAAATAGCTCGATTAAGATCTCATAGCTCAATCAATCATCTCCAATCATTATAAGCATAAAAACACAACAAACCATGGCTTATTTCATTGCCTTTGTTGAGTGGAAATTTAGTGAAGGACTAATAGAAACGGGTTATATATAGAATAGATGTGTGATTAGTGTTTATAGATTAGAAGTTTCCTATTTGTTTGTAGTTATGGAATGCAGAGTAATTGAAGTTATAGATATTATTGATCAAATATATGACTCCAATTACTCCGCGACCCATATCTACAAATGAGTATTTAGAGGAAGTGACCCATATCTACAAATGAATATCTAGAGGAAGTGGTGGAAGTCATGCTTATACTTGATTCTTCTTCAAGGTATTTATTGTTATCCACGTATATCATTTTTTTGTTGAAATTAAATTTTATTATCATAATTATATGTTTTCCTTTCATTGAATTCAAAGATCTTGATGAACCATAAAAGATACAAGCTTTTAAAAATTTTGATTAATTTTTTTTTTGGTGTACATATTCGTGTGCACGCATGAATATGGGAACTCGAAAAATTTGTAATTGAAATTTTTAATATCTTGATCGACCTTCTATCTAACCACACATAAACCCTCGATGAATGCATTTAAAAACGTGCATAAAATCTCGATCAAGCATTTTACAGACCTGGATCGAGCTAATAGCTCGATCGAGGGCTTTAAAAACAGACTTTTAGCCTCCATTTCTGGAAATTTAATTTTACTGACATCTTTGCTAGGCTTAAATCTTGTCCTTAGATGCACCTTAGGTGGTGGAATTCATACCAAAGGATTCGTCAATGAATCATCTATCGATTGGCATATAATTTATAGATTTTTGAATTCATATGATAATTTTTTTTATTTTATTTTCAAACTTACACTTAAAAACCATGTCCACAACTTCAAATCAATGCAAAGAAAAATCAACAACATAAAAAGTACACAACCAAAAAATTTCAAAAAATATATACAACCCACATCAATGTGTCCTATTTAAAAGGGTATTATTTTTTCATTTTTGTAGTTAATAATTTTTCTTTTACATGCACACACATGTGTAGAAAATGTGATTAAATTTTTCAATGGTCAGTTTCAAAAATTAATAAAAAATGTAATTTTCTAAAATAAATCTAAAAAAAATATGTTCGCCCTGGTGTTTTTTGTGTAGATTATGTTAATATATATATATATTTTTTAGAAATTATGCATTTATCACTAAAGTATTTTACATGCACACAAGCCACTTGTTAACTAAATTTCCTGAAATTTACAAGAACACACATATCATTAAATGCAATTTTGGAAAATTAAATAATAATTTTATGTTTTTTTTTAAATATAGGTCGAAAGACAACACAATTCCCTACAATTTGTCTTTTTGTTACATGTCAGAATTCACACAACATGTATGAGTTTTGAGAGCTTTGATTTAATAAATGAGTAAACAATTGAATTTTCACCTTCACTTTTGGCCAAAAAGGGTTACCCATCTTCATGGATTCACCTAGGACTATTTCATAAGTTTCCTAGTTCAACATGGAAGGATAATAGAGTTTCAAGTTCTCTAGATTCACTACTTAGTAATTGCACACATATGGTGGTAGAATACGTTTATAAAAAATATTACTTGCCTTATCCAATTATCAAAATGACCAAACCGTAGAGCCTCGATCTTATTACCACAAACTTATGGCCTTACTTTATTTATATAAAACCAAACCACATCTTGCACCTTCAATGTTTTCTAAATTCTGTGATGATTACGTCAATCCTTTTACTTTTCCCATGACTTCATTCAATGTCTCTTGTACTTGCAAACACATTTTTCTGATGTTATTTATGAACTTTTCAACCTTTAGTTCTACTCCTTTGGTGCCTTCCCTCATTCGTCCTTTATTTCCATACAATATCTAAGGGTGAAGTTGGAAAATACCAAAAGAAAGTGTGGAAATGGGAATTAATGTTATAAGTGTTGACCACCATGTTATAAGAGTGTTAATTAAAAATAGAAATTTCATCCTAGATCCCTTAAGGATGTTTCCAAAATTGTAACCCCTTAAAAGTTAAACCCAATATCATCTTCATTACTTTCATCTACCCATCTATTTTTGGATGGAAAGTTGCATATTTCTTCAACTTAGTGTACATATTCTCCAAAAGTGTACTCTAAATGGAACCAAGAAATCTAGTATCTCTATTTGAGATGATGCTCCTTTGTATCCCAAAGTGCACCCTAAATTTTTCAAGCGAATGTGTTTGTTAAACCTTGTCCCTTGATGGTCTTTTTACTAGGCATGAGAATGAACATCTTGCTAGACGTCCCAACTACCACAAACAAATTGTCATGTTCCTTCCTTGTTCTTTGCAATATACTCACAGCACCCATGGATATGACCTCCCATTGTATTGTATGTATAAGTAAGGGATGGTACAACCCTTTATTTCTATTAATAGGATTTCTAGTACAACAAATTACACATCCTCTAATAAACCAAGCTAAATCTTCTTGCATTCTAGCCATACATATAGAAACCTATGTAAGTCGGAAATTTCCTTCCCAACATCAAAACTCTCTCCAACTTTTACATTGTTAGAATTTATGATAAGATGCACTATTTCACCTTTACAAACATAAAGCTTGTATAGATTATATAGAAACCCATCATGTAGATGATAGTCATCCTTTTTATCTCCTCCTTTTACACAAACTTGGCCTTGCACTTGGTGAAGCATGTCTTTAAGGTCCTCATCTTATATGTATACCTCTTTGTATTCACCATGGGTGAAAGGATACATGTGCATAATATTTCCCAAAGATGGGATCTTGGTTGTATGTGGCCTTGAAAGCATGTATGTCAAATTATTAGTGGTGTTCTTATTTTGATGATTTAATCAAACTACTATAAAAACCCCATCGAATTGTACTGTTTGGTTTGTTGAAGCTTACTTTGGGCCTACAAATAGTGCAATGGATGGTAATCAATGTGGGTGATGGTATCCTTACCCATCAAATAGTTATTCCATTTACTAATATCTTGAACCAAAGAATAGAGATCCTTATTATATGTAGGGTATTTGAGGACTACACCATAAAAATTTTTAAGAAGACAACATATCATCTGACCTCCCTACCTCAAGAATAAATCCATAGAATACCCACTTGCATCCATCTCCACTTTGAATGACTTTTTCAAATTAGGAATGCTTGGATTATGTTTAGTTTGAACTCTTCAAAATCCTTCCATTGTTTATTTCCCCACTAGAAACTCTTGATGTTTGTAGCCCCAAAAATTATCATGAATTTAGTGACATTACTAGGTGTTGGCCACTTGAGGATGACATCGATCTCTGCGGGATCTATATTGAGTTCCCCTTCACCAGTCACTTACCCCAAGAACAACAATGATTGCTAGGAAAATTCGCATTTCTTAAGGTTTTCTAGCAATTTATGGCTTTTTAATGCCTCTAACACCTACATGAAATGTGATATATTCTCTTCATAGGTATAGATATAAACCAATATATCATCTAGTTACACTATTATAAATGAATTTAGAAAGGGAAACAACACATCATTCACGAAATATATAATTGTAGCTAGTGCAATACATAAACCAAAAGGAATTACTATTTGTTCTTTTAGAACTTACCATGTCTTGAAGGTAGCATTCTAGTTTCCTTATTCTTTAACTCATGACTAATGGTATGTTGGTTTGAGATTCAACTTGTTGAAGTACTTGGCATGATGAAAATGATGTAGCAGCTCATTGATCTTGGGAAGAGGTATTTATTCTTAAGGGTAGCACTATTCAAAACTCTATAGTTGATACCCATTCTTCATGTCCCATTCTTCTTGGGTACTATAATGATACCTAAATGATAAGGTGAGGTTCTTGGGTGAATTAACCCTACACCAATATTTACTAAAAGTGTACTACAAATGTTTCTTCACTTCATCTACTTCTAGGATACATTGTCTATACAACCCAATGTTTGGTGATGGGGAATAAAGAAACAAATTTATCTCATGCTCCACTTCCATGTTAAGGGATAACCCTTTAGGATCCTGGAACACATATCTATATTCCTACATAATATAATCCAAGTAATGTTTCTTCTCCTTAATACATCCCTCTAAATATGCTTTTAATTTTACTAATTAATATCTTGACTATCTCTCTCTCAATAAGAGTAATGTGAATGTCCTACTTAAATTGATCAATTTCTTGCCATGGTTAGCACTTACTAGAGAAATATTGGATTTAACTTTGAGTGCATTGATGATGAAGGAACTCCCATCCTTTCCCAAGTGGTATTTCTTTGATCTCCTCATGAATATCACATCCCTCATGTACATGTAGGGGATTCGAAACAATACACCACACACATTAATCAAGTGATAATATATCTACCTCCACTTCATCAATATAATTTACACTTACAACAAATATGATCTTACACTTCTTAGTGAGCCTAATATATGCATCTGTATTTATCGATGCTAATTGATATGGGTGATGGTGGTCATGAACTTCCAATCCAAGCTTATTGACTAGATACTATGCTATGACGTTGGAATAGGAACCAAATCAAACAAAGCATCCATTTTTTTCATCATGACTTAGATCATAATATGGATGATTTTATCCATCTCCTTCACTTCCTGGGATGGAGGCTACTCAGATTCACCTCCTTCTACATTGTATTGTAGATAATATTTCATCTACATTTGAGTTTCTCTCTACTTGTTTCTTGGATCGATAGCTAGCATGTTCTTCTTCTTCACATCCTTCTTGTATTTGTTTGGATACAACTTAGGATGTAGCTTCCAACACATATATTTGGTATGACCATTGATATTTCAATACTTGTAATGGTTGTTTGGATCCTTGCACTGACATATAATGGTTGTTGTCTTCTATACTTTTTATCTTTGAACTTCTTATTTCCCTCTGTGGAATAATATTGGTTGCCTTTCATATTGGAACCACTAGGTTGTCCTTTAGTCTTACCCATATTCTCTAGATACTATGCTTGCACATATACATAACTTGCATAACCTACTTCCTTAAATGACTATGTATACCTCCCAGATACTTGAGGAGTACATTTGGGTTCATTAGAGGTATACCCAACATATTGGCATTTTTTAAAGCTTAGTGGTGTACTCTTACACACTCTACACTTGATTATGTTGGAAGTAATAACAACAAATTCATTAGTCATGTTTGTACCCAATAGGGTAGAATTGGGACATAATGAGGGTGTTAAACACCACCCACTTAGTTTTTGAGGGATCACTCTCCATCCTATGTATCTCTATGTGGCTTCCCCATCCACTTTGGGCATGGCTCTCTAGATTTAGTCGCATAAATGAATTATTTTGGTCTTCTCCTATGTCATGGATTGAAATAAACTTCTAAATGTTACAACCAATGATTTAACTTTAACAACATCAATCTCAAATTTGTAGGGTTTGATGTCAACTTTCTCTTCCACTTCAAACACAAATTGAGAAGAAGTGATGGAACTATAACTTGGTCTCTCTTTCTTTAGCTCTTTTTCCAGGTCTTTGTTATCTCCAAATTTCTTGACTTAGCTAGCTTATGAGTTAGAGTTGTGAAAGTCCTCAAAATGTCAAAAGTTGTTATCTTAGGCTACCATGATAATGGTTATGTTGTGAGAGATGTTAGTGAATTGTTTTTCTATCTCTCAAAATATCTCCTTTGACTTAGCTTCTAGATTGTTGTTATTGTACTCATTTTCCATGGCTAGGGTTCTAAGACTTCTTCCTTATACCAATTGCTAGATCCTATAGTTTCTCACAAAAACCTTGAAGAAAACATCCTTGATACTGGTATATTTGGTAAATTGTCATGGATATTCCATTGGAATAGTTCATCCTAAATATCCTACAATATTCTAAGAATAATCAATTATACTATGTATTACATTAGGTCTTCATATTTATTTTTATTAGCTTAATGCATGACATACTAAATAAAACTAAAACTAAAATGAATGTAACTTAACGAAATGCACACCATCCACAATGAACACATGATGCACCCTCGGAAAACTCAATACGTGAAAAACTTGTTTAAAAGTTGAAGCTTATGTTCTTCTCTTTTATTCTCAGTTATGAAATGCTAATGCAAAGAAAGGGGCACTCACTTTGGATTTTTCCTAGACTTTGTGTACAATGTGGGTGCTATAGGATCTTCCAACTCCTTTGTTCTTCTTCAATATTCCACTCCTAGATGTGCTTATGAACAATGGATCAATATATCATATAATAATAATAGAACCTTGTCCTTTCCTAGTTGTGTAGTATTTAACATAGCCAAATAGTTGTGTACGGTTAGAGTTACCTTTTTTGCATGACTAGCTCCACATGTTTGAGTATTGGAAGTTGAGATAACATCCACTGAGTACCATGCTCATCAACCAACTTAGGGCAACTTGTGAGAGGCATAACCTCTGCATACAAACTCTAATTAAGGTGATTTTTGTGTTTTTCGAATGCTCTGGATTCGTCGAACAATGACAAGAGGTTGGGAGACAAGGTCATAATGTTTTGATGCCAAAAACAAATATTTAAGACCTCAAATAGGCTTTGAAAGGTTCTGGACCCCAAATCACCAAAGTGGTACGTGCCCATAAAATAAGCCTTGCAAGCCAATAGCTCCAATTTTTTTCACTCAAAATGTATTAAAATATATGCTAAACTATATAATGATCCATTTTGGATCACTTGTGGTGCTCATGCATCATTATATAAGCTTTGAATATAGTTACATGCTCTGAATTTTTACAAATGACATGGGTACCTTGTCAACTGTTTGGTATGACATGGAACGACATCTATAAATAGTTGGTTTTGTATACAACTAAAATCCTTTGGTGATGGTTGTGCATTACTACCACCACATCTACAATTAATTTTTTAAAGAACTATCTAAATGTTTTACATTTTTTAATTTCCATTTATTTTTGTAATCTCGTAATAAAATATTTAGTCACATCTTCATTTTGCATGTCCCCTCAAATACCCTACTGCATAGATTATATAATTCCAACAATATATATATGATTCTAACAACCAACTCGATTTAGATTACTCTATTTGTTACAAATGATGTAGATGCCTTACCAATCACTTTAATTTAACATTTTGATTTAAATCAATATCCACGTGTTGTTTGTTTGGGGTATCAAATGTATTCAATAGTTTTCTTTATCTATTATTGGCTTGAGACGGGTGCTTGATCGATGCAGAATAACTGATGAGGGCATGTACCTTGTTTGGACTGGATCGGCAGGCTTGCTTATTCATTGCTTGTCTGGTGCGTAGCGCTTATGTGCTAAAGAGAAATGCATTCTCGAGTAAAGAGAAATGCATTCTCGTATTGTGTCGATCGTTCTTGTAATAACCATATACAAAAAGGTAACCGGACTTGGAGAGGGTAGGCGCATCAGAGCCATCTATCTATATAAATTATAATCTAGATCAACGGCATGTGTGATGTTGCCATCTTGATTGACATGTAATGTTTAGTCTATGAATAAAGACATGGAGGAAAGATGGAAAGATGAAGGGCATTCTTATTCCCATTTAATAAAATAAGTTTTAGTATTTACATGTAATGTTTAGTCTATGAATAAAGACATCATGGAGGAAAGATGAAGGGCATTCTTATTTCCAATTAATAAAAATAAGTTTTAGATTACTTTATTGGTTAGAAATGATGTAGATGCCTTACCAATCACTTTAATTTAACATTTTGACATGTATTCAATAGTGTTTTTATATATTGACATGTAATGTTTAGTCTATGAATAAAGGCAGGGAGGAAGGGTGGGAGGTTTAGTGACGGTTATTCATCTCTAAGGCTGGAGGTTCTCCTCTACGGTCTTTTGGTGGTGTTGGGTAGATAGGTCGGTTCTCTCTCTTTGGTTACTGTAGCACTGCCTGTTTTTGTTTATTTGCAGCGGCCCTGTTCCTTTGTTAGGGGACAGATGACTGGGTGGAGCCCAGGGTAACATGTCCTGGGACTTTGGGGTCGGAGAACCCTCTGGGTGTTACAGAGGAGGACCCACTCCTCTCCTCTAATGGGGGTGAACTCCTTTCATCTAATGGGGAGACTGTCTTTAGTGATTTCTTTAAGCCGGAGAAGGTGTTGAGGAGAGGGGGTGGCTTGTTGCGTAGCAAAGGAGTGTTAGCCCGAAACCACAGGGATCAGAAGGGTTATAAGCTACAGGAGGGAGTTCCTGAGATGACGATTGGTAGAGATGTACAGATGGGAATATTATTGAGTCTTTCTGCCAAGGCGTTGGTGGGTAAGATTCACTATGCTGAGGTTAACAAAACTACTATATTGTCATGGGTCAGGGAATATTGGAAACCATTACTTACTTATTGTCCTCGGGTTCATATTTTGGTTAGTAAGTGGGTGATTTTCCACTTCTTAGATGACGAACATGCTAGTATGATTCTTGATAGAACTTGGATTTTTGGGCGTGGCTCACTTTGTCTAGAGCGCTGGACTTCGGAGTTCAATCATGCTACTATTGTTAATAAGCACACCCATATCTGGGTTCTTTTGAAGGGATTTCTGCTCGAGCTCTGGTCTAAGGAGAATTTTACTGAGTTGGCGAATCAAATTGGTCGTTATATCTACTTTGATGAGAAGTCTCTGTATCATGAGGATAAGAGAACTACTTGGGTTCTGGTGGAGATGGAATCTACCATCGGTCTTCCAGAGATCATTGACATTAAATGGGGCGATAGGGTCTTCCATCAGCTACTAGACTAATGGCGGTTGCCATTTCGGTGCCATACTTGTGGGGCTGCTGGTCACCTGGGGCTCAAGTGCCCTTTGAGGACTCCTCGTTCTAGGAAACATTTGGCCATTCGGGAGGAGGAGTAGCTTAATGTATTAACACCCTCTTTGGACAATGCTTGTTCTCCTGAACAACAAATGGTGGCACTACAACATTCCTTAACGGGTAAACTCGCTACTCTTTTCCCTGACTTCTTTGCTTCTTTATCGAAGGTGGAACTCCTTGTATTACAATCTGGTGATAGGGTGATGAACCATGTGGTGGATGGGGCACTCAGTATGGATGTAGTTGCTGAGGTTGGGGTCATTCATGACCATAGTGTTGTGGATGAGGTGGACTTGTAGCTACTTAGAGATGAACGTGCTACTTTGGAATCCTTGGGCACAGACTCCATTAATGTTAAGGCTCTCTCACTTTCGGAGGAACTTTTGTTGAACCCCTTACCTTCTTACCGTGGAAAGGAGGTTGTGATTCCTTCATCTTCCGTTCATAACCCTAATGTGACTGTTCGTAAGAAGAATGGTGGCAGGAAATTGAAAGCTCTGGCTTGTCATTGTGGGGGGAGCATTTCTTTTTCTCTTGACGGAGATGGACATGACTCAGGGGTTACTAGGACTGAGACAATTGGTATTATGATACATTCGGGCCACTTAGAGCATATATGGACCCAACTCGGGGCTCTTTATGCTGGCTTTGTCATTAAATCTTTAGACGGGTTGGGGGTGCCCCGAAAATGCTATCCCTGCATCATCTCCTCTCTGTTACTTGTCCTGATATTATTCTCTTTCAAGAAACCATGTCTAATAGTTCTGAATCTTGTAATCTGTTATGGAGTTGTCTCCCGAAGTGGGAGTGTTGTGCTCTCGATTCTGCTAGTCTCTCTAGGGGTCTTTTGGCAGCGTGGAACACTCAAAATCTATTCCTTTCTTCTTATTCTGTGGGTGGCGGCATTTTATTGGCTGGAAGACACCAAGAAATTCCTTTCCTATCCAGATCTTTAACTATTATGCTCCTTATGAAGGGCGACAATCTTATTGGTAGTCCTTGGCGAATCCTGGGCTCTTTGATATTCAACACCTTATTCTCGGTGGTGATCTTAATTTAACCCTGCAGTCAGGTGAGGTTTGGGGTCCTACTGCCCGAAGTGATCCACTACAGCTTTGGTTTCAGGATCTCTTCAACGCTTATGATCTTTCTGATGTGGTGCCTTTACCTGTGCGTCCTACTTGGAAGAATGGTAGAACTGGCGATGCCTTTGTGGCCAAACGGTTAGATAGGTTCTTGGTGAACAGTTTGATCCTTGACACGGTTGACCAATGCTCGTCTAACACTGTCGAGGCATCTATTTCATACCATAATCTGATTTTGCTATGGTTGGAGTGTGGCCCAAAACTACTATAGTTTCCTTTCAAGTATTGCTCGGTATGGTCAGATGAGCTGACTTTTAACAATCCGGTTCGTGATCATTGGGGTTCATTCTCTTCTCACTCTGTTGGTCGGGTGATGATTATACTTCCTGGATTTCTTCGTTCTCTTAAATCTATTATTGTGCCCTAGTTACAAGATCGGAGAAAGGCACATATGGTTGCTTTGGAACATATTGAAGATTGTATTGAGGACTATTTTGTTGATCCTATGTTTGGTTACCATGTTGATCCAGCAGGTAGGATTTTAAATTTTCTGGAGGCTGAAAAGGCCTCTTTGTTGGCTGCGGATGAGAAACTTTGGCATATCAAGAGCAGGGCTCTCTAGATTTCGCTGGGGAATCAGAATACTAGATTCTTCCACAAGTTTACAAATATGCGAAGAAAATCTAACTCGATTTGGGAAATTGATGATGTGGATGGAACTAGATTCACTTCGCAGAAAGGCATTGAATCTACTGCAGTGGGTGATTTTTAGAGACTTTTCACTAAATCAGTTGAGACTGATCTGCAGGCTCAAATGAAGATAATACAGGTTATGCCTAGTTTCTTTTCAGTAGAAGATGTTACTAACATTGGAAGACCAGTCACTTTGGCTGAAGTGGAAGGTATTTTAAATCGAATGGCCAAGGACAAGAGTCTAGGGCCTGATGGATGGACGGTGGATTTTTATCTCCATTTCTTTGATATCCTTGACCCGAAAATTGTTCGTTTGGTGGAAAAGACTCGTCTAACTGGGAAGGTTAGTGGTGGACTCAATGCTACTTTCCTCTCATTGATCCCTAAGGTTACAGAACCTACCACATTCCAAGATTTTAGGCCCATTTAATTATGCAATTTACTTTATAAAGTGGTTGCTAAGGTGATTGCTAATCCTATTAAGCTGGGACTTTCTTGAGGTATTTCTCCGGAACAGTTTTGTTTCCTACATCAACGTTTGATTTTTGATGTAATTGGGACTGCCCAAGAGGTGCTTCACACTGCTAAGAAGTGTAGGACACAGGCAATGGTACTTAAACTGGACTTGGTCAAAGATTATGACTTGGTTGACTGGGCATGTTTTAGGCTACTTCTATTGAATGCAAGTCTTGATGTTATGATCACTAATTGGATTATGGGGTGCATTAATTTGGTGAACTTTGCTGTTCTTATCAATGGCAGCCCGACTACTTTTTTCAAGGGTAATTGTGACCTTCGTCAGGGCTGTCCACTCTCTCCCATTCTTTTTTTGTTAATAATCGAAAGACTCAGCAGGGTACTGATTCAGGAAAAGGACGCAGGTGAGATCACTGGTATCAAGGTCTCTAAACACCATTGTATTACTCATCTTCTTTTTGTGGATGACGTATTACTGTTTGGCATTGGTACTTTGGAGGAGTGGGTTCGATTCAAAGGTATTCTTGATATTTTCTGCAGTGCTACAGGTATGGTTATCAACATGCCCAAGTCTACTCTGTACCAACTTAATATTTGTCCTTTGGTTTGTGATCAGATTGGTAGTCTTTTCTCCATCGGTGTCATGGCTCTGTCGGATGGTTTTTTTTACTTGGGTTACTTTCTTAAGCCAAATGACTATACTAGTTTGGATTGGTGTTGGTTAATCAAGAAATTCGAGGCTAAGATCTATGGTTGGTACTATCGGATTTTATCTTTGGGCGAACATCTTGTTCTGTTGAATTCTGAACTATCTAATTTGCTTGTTTATTGGCTCACACGTGCAAAGGTTCCGGTCCAGATTCTGAATCATATCAGAAGGATTTCTTTCAATTTCCTTTGGTCTGGCCAGAGGGAAAAAGAGGTTGTTCATTTATCTGCTTGGTCTCTTTTATCATTTCCGGAGGCTGATGGCGGATGGGGTATCCGCAATATCTTCTGGTGCTATAGAGCATTACATTCAAAGAGCTTGTGGAGGGCATTGAATCATTCCAACCTCTGGGGCTTAGTTATGTGTGATAAATACTTGAGGAGATTGATTGTGTTAGAGTGGTTTCGTAGGGAGACTATGAATCCAAAGGGGGTTTCGAATATTTGGAGCGGCCTATTGGAGGTTCGGTCGTTTTTATTGAGAAATTTGGGGTGGAAAGTTGGGAACGGATATCAGATCCGATTGGGGGTGGATGCTATGATTGGGTGTCCTACTCTTCTAAGAGCAGAAACAGTGACCCTACTCCATCAACGTGGGCTCCATTGCCTCAATCAAGCTTGTACTCTGGTGGATGTGAATAGGGCTGTCAATTGGAGAAGTGCGGGGGAGATCGGTCTCATGGGTGAGGAGGGGAGAGACTGGACAGAGTACATATTCATGATCAAACATGCTAGAATCGTTTTATCTAACGAGATGGATACGCTGATTTGGTGCCATTGTGAGGTTTGTGGGAATCCTTCAACTAATGATGTATACAATGCTATTGCACAAACACATTGTATGGGTCTACGCAGGTGGTGGTTCAATTCTATTTGGCGGTGGAATGTCCCCCTCAAGATTTTTTGCTTCAGCTGGCTACTTCTGCAAAAAAAAATCATGACTGTGGACAACTATATCCGCCGGGGGGGATATGGTCCAAATGTCTGCTATTTATGTAATCATGAGGCCGATACGGTGGAACACCTATTCGTGAAGTGTCCTGTGACTTTACAGCTGTGGTCTACTGGATCGGAGGTTTGGGGAACTTCTATTAGCTGGGAATCGGACTCGGTTGAAAACTTATTAGCTCGATGGCACAAGCAGTTTCGTAATGTGATCACCTATCCCCTGTTTTTTATGTGGGGTATCTGGCTGTTGAGAAATCGTATACTATTTGGTGAGTTTGTGTTCAATTTCAACAACTCATTACAGTTTATGTTAAGGATACTTTCTCCTGTAGGTGTGATGAAATGTGATCCCAAAACTAGGACTTTAACAGAGCCTCGATGGATTGGCTCTGGTTTGGTTAGTTTTTTTGATGGCACAGGACAATTGGGCAATTGTGGTGCTGGTGGCATTATATTCATCACTGCCACTGATTATTATGCTCTGATTTTGGGTTGTGGATGGGGAAGTAACAACCGAGCCGAACTTCTTGCACTCTAGTGTCTTCTCTTTGTTCTTAATTATTTGCAAGTTGAAAATACGCAAATTTTTGGTGATTCAGCAGTCATTGTGGGATGGGCTCAGGGTACCCATAATTTCAAAGCGGCCTTGCTTGAACACTGGAGGAAAAAATTCAAACTATTACTGAACCAGATCGGCACTGTGTCTATCAAGCATATCTCTCGCACTTATAATCAGAGGGTTGATTATTTGTCCAAGAAAGGACTTATGTTGGATGAAGGAGTCCTTGAGGTGACTCATTTCCATGAACTTAGACCTCCAGAGCACACAATCATGCATATTTACTAGTGTTGTTTGTTTCTTTAGTAGCTCTCAGCACTTTGCTTTAAGCAGATCATAATTTTATGGCCACTGGTCATAGTATTGTAGCCGCTAAAGTAGCTAATGGTTGATTTGATAACTCATTTTGGAATTTTGAAGAAGCATTAGTGGTAGTTTAAGCTGCTCGATAGGTTTGGAGGTGTCTTGGTACTTTTTTATTAATGGTTGCTGGTATTCTACCTTTGGGGTAGGCTCTATTGTAAATTTCTTTGACTCAGTCTCATGAATAGCAAGAAATTTCTTTTTTCAGTTAAAAAAAAAAAGCAGGAAAGAAAGATGAAGGGCATTATTATTTCCTATTAATAAAAATAAGTATTAATTTGCGATTGAATTTGTTCATGAGCTTGTTAATTTTTCCGAGTAGTTGAGTCGTGTAGTTTGAGTTTTGGGTATGTTTTAATTAGTGTGTAAGTGTTATGCCTATCATGTTTTAAGCACTTTATCAAATGTCTCACTTTAGTGTTCTAGTCAAGGGCCAATATTCCATATTTGTAATAGTCTAGATTTGAAATTTGATCTTCATGTAATGCTTGTACATAGCCGAAGTTCTCAATGAATAATGAATAAGTATAACAATAATTGTCATGAATAATCACGACATAATTTGGGACAAAACATTTTACACAAAATGAAATTGTTATTCTTGAAATCATTTTAATTTGTGTGTTATACATAAAATATGAATTTATGATTCATTTTGATTGTTTTATTATAAGTTTTGGATTTTTTTGGTTTTTGGTTGGAATTTGATATTTATTTTTTGTTAAATCTAAATTTGGAAATATTTAAATTGTGTTTTTAATATATAAATAAATTCAACATTCTCAAATACCTTTATGACATTTATATTATACAATTTTCACAGCTAATGAATATGACTTTAAGATTTTTTGGAAATAATGGAAAACATAGAATATTTAAACTATTTTATAAGCTACGAAAAACATAGAATATTTAAACTACTCCATAAGCTTGTGTCCGGCATAATGTATGTGGGTCTCATAATAATCATTTAAAGTTATTGTAAGTTCAATACGCACTCTTTGTATAATAATAATATTGGAAGTTCATTAAAAGTTCTTTTGTGTTGTGTGGTGTAATATAAAAGTTCAAAATTTAAGCTTGTGTCCCACATACACTTTGTGGCTCTCATAATAATCATTTAAAGTTATTGTAAGTTTAATACGCACTCTTTGTATAGTAATAATATTGGAAATTCATTAAAAGTTCTTTTGTGTTGTGTGGTGTAATATGAAAGTTCAAAATTTATTCTTCTAAGTGGATATGAATATATGATTACATTTTGATAATGAAAAAAGTAATGTTATTAAAATAATGAGTTGTTTATCTTTTTTTATGGAAATGTTTTTTATTTTACAAAATTTGAATTTAAGTGTGTTTTATTAGTTATTTTGATGATAGAAATGGATTTAACACCATAAAAAAAATTGGGATACCTAAAATTTCAGAATTTGAGAGTTATAACGAGGATTTTTAAAAGAAATTGTCAATTTTTTTCAAAACCATGCTAAAAAAATCAAAATTTCAAAGAAAAAATCAAAATTTTCCATTTAAAATCATAAAACTTTTAAACTAATATTAAGAAAAATATTCTAGGTTGATTTTTAAGTTTGTTTTTAAGTTTGTGTTGTGTGAAAACTCAATTTCAATCTTCTCAACAGATAAATTTTGACAATAAAATAAGAAAATACAAGGAAAACCAAATCTCCAATTATAATAAAATTTTTAATAATTAAAATTTTGAAAAAACCGCATATCTTGTTCATATTATAATACACAATCCGTCTTCCTAATGTTCTTTGTTTCTATGTGGTACCTAGTTCGTTAAGTTGGTTTGATATCTTATTATGATTATGGAAATGACATCACTTGGACGTCATCAGCATCACATCAAGCACGTACTACTAGTTTTACTGCTCAGACCTTCCTGACACCTGTCAGTTGTCTTTCACCGGCCGAAGCTTCTCCAGCATCATCCCCGTGAAGACTCTCTCCGTCGAAAGCGGAGCAATCAATTTCTACGTGGTTCTTGACACCAACCAGTGCCGGCCCGCTGCAGATTTCCTCGGAGTCTCTCGTTGCATTCTTCGGTTTACAGGTTGCTAATTCCTTTTCCTCCTGGCGATTATGCGTGTTAATTATCAACTCCTTGCTGTTGGATATTGTATGCCGAGACTGACCTGATAATTCCTGGCTGTGGCCGCTTTCATCCGAATCCGGCCTCCTTGGTATCTTCACAATTTTTTCTGTCTCCTTTGCCTTACCCCATACTACCGCATATAGCCCTCCAACAATCAGAATCGAACCCAGCACACTGCATACAATAACGCAAACAATTTCTTATATAATTTTATGCAGCTAGACATCCAACAACTTTGAAATTGCATAAGTATAAGCTTCAAACCTTCCCAAATGGAGCTTCTCGTCAAGGATTATGGTGCTCATGACAGCCACGATTATGAGCAGCAATGGATTAAACATTGTCACAAACAACGGCCCTTTTCGTCGAATGCACCATGTCATTATAGAGAAAGCTATTCCGGAGGCCACAACTCCCTGCATAAACTCAACAATAATTCAATACAACTATACATTAAATTCACATATAACAGTTATCGCCATTAAAACCGAACTTACCGAATAAACTGAAGTCAGAAGCTTGATATCCCACCCTATAGCCCATACAGAAGGATGATTTCGTTCAAAAATTAGGGTTACAACAGCTGATTGTATAGTGGCCAGAAAACACATTAGGGCTGTGCTGGTATACTTAGCTGAATATCTTTGACTCATTTTACCCTGTAACCCAGAAAGAAAAAACCATGGTTAGAAATAGGTCAATCCATCCCATCCCCTCCCGGCACAATATACATGCAGCTAGATAACATAAATTAATTACCTGTATAATAAACCAAGCTGACCAGCTAATGCAACTGGCGACGACTAAAATGGAGCCCTTAGTCAAATTCTCAGAATCGGATCCATTATTATTGGCGTTACCTTTGCTTTCAATTAAATTGAAAGGTGACGGCCATAGTTTTATCGGTATTCCTTTGTATAATGTCATGACCATAGCCCCACCCACGCAGATTATCGTCCCCATTACCTTTGCCTGACCGGCCAAGCTTCTTATCCCAACTCTTTCCAGTCTGCGAAAAGTTCAGAAATTTTCCTTCAGATAATTAAAATGGGGACTAACATTAATTAATGATATAGTGGAATATTATGAGTGATCTCCATACGATTACCCGAAAGGAATAGCTATGAGAAACGTCACAGCAGGTAACATATTGCTCAGTGCACATGCAAATGTTGCTGAGGTATAACCCAGAGCTGCATAGTATAAATTCTGGTTCAAAGTGGACCTGTACATAAATTGACCACATAATTAATCTAAAAAACAATGGGATTTTGCAAAATAAGAGTCGAGGATTAATTCTATTAAATATTTACCCAAACAAAGCGCTGAAAAAAATCTCACAGAATACTCGAAATGTTAAAGCTGGCCTGGTCTTCCTGCACCAAATGGAAAAAACAAACCAAAAAATCTATAAACAAGTTCGACAGAATCTTAGCAGTCATGTTCAATATATATGCATATTCGTCTTGCAGTATTTAACACTTACTTTTCCAAAACATAAGCAAAAGGAACTAATACTAGTGTGGCCACCGCATGTCTGTAAACTACCAACACAAAGTGAGACATTCCTTGACTCAGAGCAACTTTTGAGATTATATTCATCCCAGCAAACCCAAATTGAACAGATATCATAGCCAAAACTGGCTTTGATTTATCATAGAAGGCAGATAGACCCTTGCAGCAGGTGCCCTCTGTTTCTGCCATGGATTGCTATGTAATTTGAAATATCAAATTACTACTTCAGGAAAATTTCCTATATCAAAACATTACAATGAAGCCCATTCTACGCTATCTTTTTATAGTTGGGCAAGGGAATTACAAACAGCGTGAACCAACGAAATAATTAATAGAATGAGAATCCGATGTGACTGACAACCACCACCAAATTCACAGTGGGCTCCTCCTCCACCGTTTAATATATATATGTATAGCAATGGATTTCAACAAAAAAAAATGTATAGCAAGAAAACATGTGGCGTTGGGCTTTGTCTGCCATCGCATTCCTGCAGTACGAAAGGACGAGTAACATGCAGCAATCTGCCCAACTATTTCGTATTCAAAGTTGTTAGAAATTGTTAGAAAGGCAAACAATTTGTGTGCCAGGAAAAACATGAACAGGTGGCCACTTGTATCAAATTTTTAGCCTAAAAAAGAGCCACCGTTAGTGTGTGAAGAGGGAGGAATACACCTGTTTTCCCCCAATTATTTACTCAATATTTTATAGAAAATCCTGAGCACTCAGCGTCTAAATTGACTTGTTGGTGAAATCCTGACGTGTGATATGAAGTGCTTTTCAATGTAATTCGTTCTTTTCTTCATTAAATCTTATTCTATGTTTAATTTGCGCTTTGTAAACACAGGTTTACAGTGATTGATTGAGTTAGTGAAATACTTACGTGTTATTTAAGTGCTTTTTACAGTACCCCACTGTCCTTTCCTTCATTATGTCTTGATCTACGTTTAATTTGCACATTGTAATCAAAGACTTACAGTGTAGTTGATTGAGTTAGTGAAATTCTTACGTGTTCTTTAAATGCATTTTAGGCTACTGCACTGTTTTTCCCTTTATATAAACTCTTATTCTGTATGTTTATATTTATTGATTTGAGATAATGAAATATATTGAATTAGTACAGTAACAAGTAAAGTAAGTGGTTATTGAATATTGATAAGTATAGCCACTTAATTGATGGTTGGTTGTTAAACAAAAATTAAATATAAAATTGATCATCAAAGGGTTGAGCCTGCGGTGGGGTCTAATAGTTGCTCCACTGAAGCACAGTTTCGATTTCTGAGGAAGAGATGTAGTAATACAGGCTGCAATGGCCATGTACACTTATTATAGTAAGATTAGTCTTGTTAATGGATACATTCAGATTAATCTTATTGATCAATATAATATCTAAACTCCTATTGACTTAATAACTAATTAAGTAATGGACTGATATTTCCTAGTTATAAACACTTTTCCTTTTGACACATCCTGAATCGGCGGTTGTGGATGCCAGTTTTCCTTTTCATGGGTAACTGAAAGCTCACGCCAACTTTTGGTCACACTTTAACATTATTGTAGCATGCTGTTAAAGCAGAAATTCTGGTGGGTTTACAGCATTATTGCAGCTTTTGTTCAAAGTGGAAAACCTGGTACGTTTTACATATCTCAATGTTTTAATTTGTGCAGATATGAATTTCTTAGCTCTTCTAAAGGTGAGAGTGATGGAAGATTCTCCAAGGTTTTCAAAGACGTTGATAATGTGTCAGGGGATTTATTTTGGCTTATACTCTATAAATGCTGAGAGTGATATAAACAATTTCGCTTCCCGCCGCATGAATAATGTTGAGTAGAAGTTGATATAAACAAATTTTCTTCGTGCTGCATCGACGATGTAAAGTATTGAAATATTGGTTCTGATCAGGTTTGGGACTGCAAAAAACAATTTGATAAAAAGAATGCCATGTAATTACCGCGTTAAAGCAAAGCCCACTTTGGTAAAGGGAATAAGAGACACAATAATTATTATTATAATTAGTCTCTTTTGCCGGTGCATTATTCGAATTTATTGGTCATATATTGTAGAGAATCCGATTACAGGGAAAATACTTTATACTTCTAATGGATTTCTCGCACATATGCCCCACTTTTGGTGAACTCCTTGTGGAATACTTTTGATTATTACTCTTGAAGAAAGTTCGAGGAAGTGGACTAGGTTTCCACGTGATGTTATTATTATATTTGGATCTATTGTGTATTGTGATTGATAAGAGAAAATATTGTTTATTATTATGTAGTGTGATTAAGAAAGAAAATATTGTTTGAATTGGAGAGGAAATAGAATAATATTTATTTTAATATTTAAAAATTAGTATAAATATTATATTTGGATCTATTATGTATGGTGATTGATATGAGAAAATATTGTTGTTTATTATTTAGTGTGACTTATAAAGAAATATATTAATTTTATCTTTAATGTTTAAAATTAATATAAATAAATTTAGAGTAATATGTTTTCCATTATAATGATTATTAAATTGATTTTAACTATATTTGTCTTAAACAAATTATATATAGTGATTAATAACAGAAAATAATTTTGTTTATTATGTAGTGTGATGGATAAGGAAAATATTGTTGTTTATTATGTAGTGTGATGGATAAAGAAAATATTGTTGTTTATTATGTAGTGTGATGGATAAAAAAAATATTGTTGCAGTTAGAGAGGAAATAGATCAATTTTATCTTTAATGTTTACAAATTAGTATAAATAAATTTAGAGTATTTTTTTCATTATAATGATTATTAAATTAATTTTAAACATGTTTGCATTTAAATACTATCATAATTCTTTAAAATTAAAAAGTGATAGTCTCCATGTTGATACTCATTGACCATAAACTTTGGAATGCACATAGATCTTAGCCTTCCCATTAATCTCTTCATATTTAGTAATGAGTAGTTTATATTACATGAATTGATTTTTTAAAGAAGTAAATTTAAAAACATTTTTTGATAGGCTTGGGAATGCATTGTGTAGCTTGCCTTTAGATTTATGTGCTTCTTTCTTATAACCTAAGTCCAACCTTTAGAATGAACACGGAAATGAGAGTTCGGATCTTATATAGCATGGAACTGTTTTTCATGTCGACCTTTGCTTTGCTTGCTAGGTTCTCACATCATGCTTGGGCAACAATGTCCCTCTATTTAGATGTGAAGTCGGAGGTTCTTTCTGACCACAAGGTTTATCTCAAGGATGAGGAGCTTTTCTATCTCACTTTTCTTATCACCCCAATGGTGATATCTAAATATTTGAAGGTTGGAGGAGGTCTACTATAAGGGTGTTTGCATGGGTCTTATCTTGTCATAGATGGGGGGAGTCATGATGCATGAGGGCTAGGATAATTGGGGGTTTGATGAAGACATTGTAGGGTAGTATATAGTCTTGGAAATGCTCTAGGAATCCTTTCTTTCCAACCTTTTCCATCACTAAACTTAGTGGAGTGGGATCTACTTGAAAAGCGTCTCTTTGTCAACTAAATAATTATTCTCTAATATTCCCTTCCACCAAGTGGTATTTTAAGTTTTTTCTCAACCAAGGAGTTGTCCTTATTAACTAGGATGCAATAAGCAGCCATATGCCCCATTCCAAAGAAAGAAATAGATTGAAAATTTGTTAGCTCATAATCAAGGATTTGAATCCAAACATAATCCTTTGCAACCAACCTTACCTTTGCTAGGAGACATTTGGAAAAATCCATATCGATGCAAATGCTAGAATATGTGGTCATATGATTGTTCTTTGTCTATACACTCAGCTAATCCTATGAAGTTATGTCATTCCTTTTAGCAAGACAGGTGAGTGCAAGCGAACCTTCACTTGCAGTGTTTTTAAATACCTCATAAAAGGGTTTGTTGCACATAGAAATAAACTTCCTATTAAGAGTTTATTATAGATAGAAACATAAACTTGTTTTATGGTGTATCAAAGGTTAATTAGACCCTCAATTGAGATTCAAAATCTAGATGGAGGGGTAGAGGTCAACTTAGGGATATAACATTAATTGAGGGTTAAAGGATTGATTGAGATCTTGATCTCAATCAAGGTATTCAACATTTATGGAAGCATCCATAAGCCATCGACATGCTTATTTCTCTTCTCAAAGGTATATTGTAGCAAAACCCATAATAATTTATACAAAGATGGACAAATTATCACCAAGCTACCACATCAAAATTTCAATGTATCATCATTCATATTTATGCATGAGTAATTTTAGAGACATAAGAACACTTTATGTAATTAAATTTTCTCTCAATGTTTCAAGCCACTAGTTGAGTTCATCGCCACGAGCTAAGTGCTAAGTAAGAGTATCTATTTTAGTTGTATTTATATTAAATTAATAGCAAAGTGTAGGGAGTGGGTGGATTGAAAGAATATATCGAATTAGGTCATCCTTGTATTATCGTTAATTATGCTCCGTTATTGGATGCCAGATATCACTTAATTTCATTCCTTCATCTCAATTTAAGATGTTGTCATTTTACTTCATTTCTAGGGCTTCTTACATTTGGTTTCTAGTATGGTGATCTTGCATTTTTGGGGGGGAGAAGCTTTATTGGGAGATAGAATCTTAACCGAGGATTGAAACCTTGATGAAGGTCCTAATGTCAATCGAGTTCTTAAACATTTATAAAATCCTCCACAAATTGTTAACATTATTATTTATCCTCTTAGAGGTATAACACATCAAAACCTTTCATTTGACATAGATGAACACATGAACCAAAAATCACTTTCCAAATTGTCACCAACCCACCACATTTGCACTACCATGTCTCATTATTCATATTTAAATAGGAGTAATTTTAGATCTATAGGAACCACGGATGCAAGTCTATTTTCTTTAAATGTTTCTAACCACTAGTTGGGCTCATGATTAGGAGCTAAGTGCTAAGTAAGAGAAGATATTTTTAGCTATATTTACATTAAATATATTCCCAAGTGTAGAGAGAGGTTTGTTTGAAAGAATATATCAAATTAAGGGGTTGGTGCAATCTAATGCTTCCCTCTAATGACATGTTAGTTGGAATGGAAATATGAAAAAACAGCAATATGTTGACTAAGAATAATTTTAGAGGTACATGCACAACTTATTATAATATAGTGTGTTGGCTCCTTCTTTTTTGGAAAGACCATGAAAGGTAGAAGGAAGCGCAGGGTAAAGGAGTAGGAGCTGTGCAAGCCTCTAACAGCTGCAATAGTTTTGGACCCACCCCCACAAGTATATACAGAAGCATAATTCAAATTGAAGAAAGCTATCAAAGAGTGGAGAAGAAGGATAATGAAATCAGACATCGAAGATTAATGAAATAGAAGCATAGAAGACACCGAGGAGAGCTTAATCTAATGGATCTTGGTTTTGGGGGATGATGTAATTGGGTCTTGGGTTCTTTATCTTATGTGATGCCGCGATGGGTGATTGCATGGTTGTTGTAAGGTCGCAAAACCCTAAATTAGATTTAATGAGATGTTATCTATAATAAGAATGAAGTATTCCCGCCCCCCCCCCCCCCTCGAATTTCTATATATAGTTGTAATTTGTCTATTATTTAATGAATCGAATGTACACTTGTTCTTTATTTGCATATTATGGTCGCAGTAGTTGATTGATGAGTATTATTTAATAATGAATAATAAAAACCCTCACACACATATCTTTATAGTTAACATTCTTTATTACACATAGGTCTTGGTTGTGCTTCAAGTGATACCTTCCCCTTTCGAGGATCGAAAATGACATCACACTAGAATACAATGGTTACGTTGGTTGGTCCATGTGCATGAACCCAGTTTCCAATTTTTTTCCAACATAGTGTAAAAATATCAAATGTAGGAAATCGAATAAGGTTAAAAAACATGTAACTTTTATTTATGGAAAATGGGTATAACTCAGAGAAATTCACTTTCTTGTAACATTGTTATGTTATTTTTCTCTAAAACATAATGCATATGTTCACATTAAGGGTGCAGTTTAGTATCCAAATGATTGAATTTCTTGAAAAAAATTGTACACTTGTACACAACAATTGGTTCTTTTCCATATTTTAATGCTAATTTTATATTTATTTAAAGTTAATAAAATCAATGAATCCTTGAAATAATGAGGTCAAATGTTAAGGATGTGTTTGAGGGTCTTAACTTAACCAATCCCTTTTTTTGTGTGTAGGTCTCCATGTGCACCATACAATTTGTTTTCAAATTGGCAAGGCAATAAAAAATTACACCATAAATAAAATACCCATGTATTTTAGAAATATGATATTTGTACAAGTAAAAATCAATAAAAAAATAAAAAAGCAATATTTTTTTCTTAAAAAAACATATATATATAATCTTAGACAAATATCTATAAGTGTTTGTAGTTTCATTAGTAATGAATATATGATTTATATTTAAAATCGTGCTTGAGAATGGCCTTAAGAATAGGGGGGTGGGAAAATGGATTTGCTTTTATTTATGCATTCCAAACCAATAGGTTTGTCATTTTGAAGCTAAAACCAAAGCAGACAAGTCATCCAACATGTTGACAAATAGAGGCAATCTTGCCATTTTTTTAATTTAAAGGAACACATGCACATGCTAATAATGTGCATGCATTCTTTTTCTTTGATTTTACATCTTACATTTTACCATCCAAACTCTTTTTTGATGGTATTAAAACATGTGTTCTTGGTTCTTGATCATATAGGGATCCGTAACCTGATATTGTATCTCTCCATCAATCTATGTCAAGGAGCTTAGGATGATTTTTCCCTACCATTACTATAGTTAAGGCCTTGATACCCATCGATGGTGTGTGAAATACCTTAATGGCCCCCATGTTTAGTACCCAGGGTAAATACTCCATGTCGAGGGATCATGTTATTGTGTCTAGGGATTTTTTCATGGAACTTGACCTCCAAGATGTTCAATTAGGGATTAAATACCTTGGTTACTCCATTGACCATGTAGCATGGTTGAAACAAATTTCCAATTGACAAAACCTACCCCTAACACATGTATCCCACTTGAGGGTGAAAACGTGAAGTTGGGTAACTCTCTTTTGAGAATGGAGAGGAAAACAAAATTGTGCGCGCGCATAAACACATGAAAACAATTCAACCTCAAACTATAGGCCGAGAGTTTGTGAGAGTTCAAACTCTCGGCTAAGAGTTTGAACTATCACAAACTCTCGGCCTATAGTTTGACGTTGATTTTTTTTTGCGTGTTTATTAAGACCATCAAAAATATCGCGTGTTCACTACACTGTACTTTAAAAAAATATCTCAGATGAGATTTTGAACTAAACTCTCGGCCGAGATTTTGGAAGATATTTTCTCGACCGAGAGTTTGTGGTCAACAAAACCTGTGAAAATCTCCTGCATCTTTCTGGAACCTGCAACTTCAGCAAGAACAAACCCCTACAAATTTTGAAGACTTTTTTGGACTTGGTAGCAATGGATTCATCTTTGAATCTAGTTTCCAATGCTATAAGAATTGTTTCATTTCGATTGGAATTTCTAGTTATTAATACATTTTTTTCTAAACCTTATCCCTTAAGAATTTTATTTTTATGAAAATCACCTGAAATGAAAATTTGATATCATAACAAAGACAATACAAAAAAAATTGAAATATTCACAGAGATCTACCTTGCCTTGTCCTCTTAAAAAATACACTTTTAACTTTTTCAATAAGATTCATACTAAAAAGTAAATCGAAGCTCGCCAACATGTGTCGATAAGGCACCATTTTCTGAAGATATGTTATTTCAATAAATAATAAAAAATAGTTCCCAAGTCTTAAAAACCTTAAAATATAGTCCATGCACAATTGCAGTGTGTGCATATTATGAGCATACATTGTTTTTCCCTAAAATGAATAACCATTTCTCAAACCAATAGTGCTCACGAAGGGTACTCATTATCCATACCTAAAATTTTCAAGTATATATCATTGGTGAGCACCAAATTTGTGCCACGATATGTCCATAATTAAAAAAAATATTAGGAAGATAAGTCAATTCTCTAAAACATTTGTGTTTACTTCAAATCGAAATTCCTAAGGGAGAGATGGGTTTAAAGGGGTTGAAGTTGAAAAATATAAAATTTTGCAGTTTTGTTTGTCAAAAAACAAGCAATAATGGTTACCCAACTTCATGTTTTCACCCTTGAAGTCCTACATAGATCCCCATAGAGGACTAATGTGATTCTACAATGAATTATTCAAGTCTCCTGAGTTTTAAAAGATCCAACAATATCATGAGGCACTTTTTTTCCTTCCCCATCCATGTTTAAGTCCCCAAGACCCATCCTCAATGTGCAAAAACTCTCAATGGAATCTATATCCAAGCTTGATACCAAATACCATTGAAAGAGGGTTTGTACTATAGTTTGTAGGTGTTATTCAGCGTGAATGAGCCCAAGAAGTGGAAGTTAGGGCACAAGGCGAATTACAATCCTCTTATGACATTGGACAAACCTCTAGACACATTCCTGGTGCACAACTAACATATTGATGGCATGCAACTCACACCCTTGGTGGTGATTGTTAACAAACAAAGCTTACCCTTTTAGTGATAATCTTGATGACATTTTGAGGTTTGATCACTAGGTATGGGTTTGAAGTCCTCAAACTACCACACCTAACCTTTTATGAGTATTATTTGCCTCCAAGTATGGATATGGGGAGAATTAGGATGTTTTCACTACTACGTATGAGAGTCGGTGCCTGGGCCATATTTAGGAGAGGAAACTCGAACCTTACCCTTAAAAATAACTTCTAATGGTCAAGGTCCATGAATGAGACCTAGAACCACCACATAGCACTTGTTTTCTAATGTTTTGCTTAAATCAGAAGGGTATATGGGCTACATTAAACGTTTTTTAGTGGTAGGGGCATGTCATGGGGGGGCATGGTTATGTGGGGAATCATAGGCATTAGGACCTAAATAAATATTCTATGCATCCAAGGAAAAAAAATTCATGTTGAACCATGTCAGAAGTGTGAAATTAAAAATCATAGCAGACCTAAGAGCTGAGTATACCTCACAGAGAAAGAATGAGCAAAAAAGATGAATAAGAGTGAAAACTGCAGTAAAAATGAGAAGACAATTAATCATGCATGAGAACTCAGATAGGATCATAATAATGTCACATGATCCAATAATCAATATAATGAACAATGATGTTAAAATGGAGAGAATTTGAATCACACAGGATAATTTGAACCTCAGTTGGTCTAGTATAGGAATTGTCACCACCAGAGTGCTCGGAAGATTCAAACTCAACCAAACTGATCCTAAACTCAGTTAACTAAAGAAACAATTAGTTAACTGACCAAGGAGGGAGCATTAGTGATTTTTCCATGGAAAACAACCAGAAAAGGGCACATGAGGCCACAATTTGTGGCATTTGAAGCTCTAACCCCCCACGAGGGTCAGCTAACTCAGGTGGACTGAACTGGGACACTGAGTAGGTTCCTATAAAATAGGGAACTAACTAAAGTGGTCCTAAAATGATGCATGAAGGGCTTAGAAGGTGGTAGATGGATTTTGGATTACATATGCACACCACTAGGGGCGAAATGACATCATCAACTACTAGGAAAATGAAATAATGCTAGGTAGGACAAGGATGGAGTATTAAAATATCCTAATACCCCCCCTTAATCCATACGTTTGCATCATGGGCCCTGGTCACTAAGACCAAAAGTCACCCATCAAATCAAATAAATGACAAAAAATCAATAATTGTCCATAAACCAAGGAAATGTGGAAAAACCTCATGGGAAAAATATCCCCCCTCAAAAAGAACAACAATAGGGAACTGAAAGAACCTTCCTACTAAAAAGAGAAGGAAATTTTTTTCCTGAGTGAAATATTTTGCGAAAATATTGGCAATCTGCTCCTATGTAGGATAGCAATGTAGGTGATAGATCTGGATCTGCTCCTCTAATGTACCTCCCATTGTGTCAATGTTGTATTTTCCAAAACAAGTCTTTCATAAACCCTTCTTGCTACTGGAGCGAATGGTTCATTGTGGTCCAAATCATGAACCTTTGAGTACCCTTTGTTAGACAACTTATATTTGTACTTGGTTTTATATCCCCCGTGGAAAGTATCTTCAAGGGATTGTGGATCAAACCCACACCATCATGTAGCACCTCTTTGAGAGAAGTGGATCTGCATGACATAGTGCAAGGTTTACATGATACTGAGATCTGGTGGTTCTATGGTCAAATGGATCCTCAACTGTGTTCCCAGTAGCTATAAGGACTTTGTAAGCCCATATTGGCCTTGTCCATGGATTGGGAGCATGTGTTGGATCTGGATCTAAATATCCTTGAACTTTATTCTCAACATCAAGATCTTGATCCTCATCTTCATTAGAAGAGATATCACTATGATATTCATCAGATGCTAATGGGGTAGGAAGAGAGTATGGAAAAAAAATGGCAAAAATCATATGCCTTGGAGGCATGGTTTGAAAACCCTTTTGCTGTAATCTTCCCAGTAGAGATATCTACAATATCAATTATGTCAGGACCAAATACCACTTTCTTCGGTGAACCTATGTGAGTCAGCTGATATAAAGACAACAAATTTGCTGACAAAGAAGGAAAAAGTAGAACATTTTTTAACTTCCCATGCTCCATATATATTGTTCCCTTCCCTTCAGTAGAGATCTGAGAGTTATCTCCCATGTTAATAATCAGACCATCTTTGAGATCGAGAGAAGAAAATGATTCTCTGGAGGCAACCATGTGGTTGGAGGATCCTGAACCTATGAGGAATGCTTGTGATTTTGAAAATCCATCCTTCAGTGCATGGCATCTCTCATGACCATCAAAATAACTTCCAGAATCAATCTCTCTTGCAGCTTTTGGGAGGGAAATTTTGTGTTGTTCAAGAATCTTGGTCATCTAATCTATATTCTTCTGCATGCAAGATCTCTCTAGGTGGTTTCCTTTCTTTCAATAATAACACTTGGATTTCTCAAATCCCTTTTGTTTTTCCTTCTTGGAGCTGGAGGATCCTTCTGATGAACTTGAATTGGCATTTTTCTTGGGTTCATATTGCCTCTTCTCCTTTCCCTTGTGCTTCCCCTTTCCATTCACACTTTTTCTTCTCCAACCACAAGAGCTTGATCTTTGGAGGCCTTCGAGGTGCCAGTCCATATCAGTTTGTCTTGTTGTTGGATGAGAGATTTAGTGAAAACATCTAAGGATGGAATCTTCCAACTAGGAATTGGCATTTGCATTGAATGGAAGGTAGAGGCAAAGATGGATAAATTAGGACCTAGCTTGCTCAGAATGGATAGCAACAACTACTCATCCTTCTTCTCAATGCTACACTGCTTGCATTGCATGACCAAATACTTGAATTTGGAAAAGAATTGATGGATGGTATTGAAACTGATTGGTTGAAGAGCAATCAACTCATTCTCTAGAATATGGCCCCTTAGCTCATCTTGTTTTCCAAAGAGGATCTCCAACTTCAACCATACCTCTCTTGGAGTATTCAATCCTTTGAGGTGGAAGAGTAGATATCTGGAAATCTGAATACACATGAAACTGAATGCTTCATCCAATGTATTCAGATACTTGGCCTTATCAACAACTGTTTGAGGTTTGACATCCTTCCCCATAGTTACCTTGTACAGTGACATGTTGTGCAATACCATCTACATATCATCCCTCCAATCAAGGTAATTGAAGGGTGTTAGCATACTAGGAGAGAGAGGAGAGTTTGAATTGTCCATGAAAATTGCTCGAGCGAATACACGGTGAAACTGTTGCTACTGCTACAACTACTGCACTCAAAAAACTTTGAATAACCTGCAAAAAGATATCAATTTTTGGAGATAGACTACTACTGAGAAATGCTTTAGGAAAATAGGCACATTTTTCCATTTCCTTCACACCTAGCCAGACCTCAAAGGAATTCTCCAATGAATTCAATGCAATGGAACCAGGATTTTCTGTGGAAATCCAGAGGCTTCTAGTGCACTACTAAAAGAAGTTTCTCAACCTGTGCTCAAAGGGATCTGATACCATGTGAAATTATAAATCACAACAGACCTAAGAGTTGATTATACCTCACAGAGAAAGAATGAGCACTAAAGATGAATTAGAGTGAAAACTGTAGTAAAAATGAGCAAACAATTAATTGTGCTTGAGAACATTGATAGGAGCAAAATAATGTCACGTGATCCAATAATCAGTATAATGAACAATTATGTTACAATGGAGAGAATTCAAATCACACAGGAGATGTCGAACCTTAGTTGGTCTAGCATAGGAATTGTCACCACTAGAGTGCTCCGGAAGACTCAAACTCAACCAAACTGATCCTAAACTTAGTTAACTGAAGAAACAATCAGTTAATTGACCAAGGAGGGCGCATTAGTTAGTTTTCCATTCTAAATAGTTAGAAAAGGGCACATGAGGCCACAATCAGTGGCATTCGGAGCTCTAAGCCCCCACAAGAGTCAGCTAACTCAGGTGGACTGAACTGGAACACTGAGTAGGTTCCTATAAAATATGGAACTGACTAAAGTGGTCCTAAAATGATGCATGCAGGGCTCAGAAGGTGGTAGATGGATACTGGATGACATCTACACACTACTAGGGGGAAAATGACATCATCAACTACTAGTAAAATGAAATAATGCTAGGTAGGACAAGGATGGAATATTAAAATATACTAACAATAAGATGTCCTAAGGGTATCCTTAGCCTCTTAGTGGATATATCATATAAAATTTAGGCATTAGGATCTAAAGGAAACTTCTAGGGCTCAATTTTCATGAATGATGGTCTGAAGCACTACAAATGACCCATCAAATTGATCATTGGCTTTAAACCATAAACATATCCTTCAAGCCTTGAGACATTGGTCTTCGTCCTCATATCATGTTTATGGATTTGAGACCCGTCCCTAAATATAAAAACCTACTAATGTTTGCATGTTGGAACTCAAATATTTAAGATATGCTAGACCAATCTTATGTTTATCAAGCGTTGTTCATTTTCCCTATCTCTAGAAACTTCCTTTAGAGCCTTATATCAAGGTTTCATCCTTTGACCATGTCTAGTGCCATAAAACCCATACCTAGTGAGAAAGTCCTCCTAGTTTCACCCATATCCCTTATTGGAGGCTAAATAATCCCTATAGAGGTTTAATGTTATGGTTTGATTCTCCTTTCATGGCTTTGAAACCATCAAATACACCTTTAAGGAATAAGGCTCAAGTTTCCTTTCACAACCATGTCCAAATGTTTTTTACCCATGCATGGTTATAAAAAAATCATAATGGTGTCTAAATACCTAATCGAAGGCCTAATAAACCCTAGAACAATCTTATGTGGTTGTCAAAAACATGATCCATTCCCATCAATCAATAGAATATTCCTTTATGGCCTAAGGAAAATGCTTTCTCCTTAAAATATGATTAAGGAATCACAACCCATGTAAGTTGTTACTAAAATGATCCTATAGGGGTCTTCGATTTAGGTACGTGATGTTTTCCAAGGGCCTCTATTTTTATAAGATACTTTTAGGGCCTAAGTATGAATTTTTCTACCATGCTCATTTCCAAGTTCATGAGAATTATGCTTGGTTCTCAAAACATATTAATGGTGTTTATGGACAATCTGTAAGTGCAAACACTAATGGATCTCCCTAGTCCGAATGGTTCAGATATAGAACAAAACAAGTATGCAATGAGTATAGCTCTCCTAGATTGATAGAGTTGCAAAGTAAGTTAAGAAATAACTCACCTTATGAGCGCAATTCATTTGTCCTTGCTTGAATCAACTCCTGAATCTACTGATATTTAGCTATAAAACAACATAAAACAAGTGGAAACAAACAAGTAGTGATAACATATGATCATAAATCAATCTATATTAGCAGTCAAAGAATCCATTACTAAACTCTATAACGACACGCCATTTATGGAAATTATTTTCATTAAATGTAATTACAGAAAGTACAAAGAGGAAAGTTACAACCAAGCTTTGACGTCGTAACACCAATCCGAATGATATTAGCCTCAAATATCAAAGCTTTGCCTCCTATGGATGAAAAGGATCTCCTAGAAAAATTTCACTAGCATGTAGGTACTCTATCCTTCCTCCCATTAACCATGGAGAGGGGGTTCATATTTATCGGGCTAAAAGGATAGGAGAGGTTGAGGATTTGTGGGAAAAGCTTAAGGGATCATCCCATTAGGTAAGGAGATCGAGTGCCACCTTTCCTAACATTTAGGGATAAGCCTCCACACAATCAAAGGTTTGATAAGTCGCTCGAAGCTTCTCTTTTTACATTTTAACCAACAATGATTCACCTTGCACATGGGTAAATCACGTCATTGAAGGGTGATGGCTCTTGTGCAAGGGAAACCAATGCCACCAATGCGCTCTCTCAATGTGCAAAGCGCATCAACTAAGGTCTAACACACCTTGCCAACGAGCAGGGTCAGTCTGGGTAACTACAAAAGGTTAAAAGGTTAACTTCAACTCTCTATTCAATCATTTAGCTCAAGTGCTTTAGGAATTAGGGCACATAGAGGACACATAACTCAAGATGAAGAGACTTTGGCGTAATAGAATGTATCCCAAAGCATGAATCTAGAAAAAGAGGGTAGGTG
Organism: Larix kaempferi; assembly: GCA_027924585.1. Classification (NCBI taxonomy): domain Eukaryota; kingdom Viridiplantae; phylum Streptophyta; class Pinopsida; order Pinales; family Pinaceae; genus Larix; species Larix kaempferi. The sequence goes on along the minus strand of BSBM01000259.1, from coordinate 89,133 downwards.
AGGTGCTTTGCAATATGATGGTTCTAGGAAAGGATAATCGGTTGGAATGACAAAAAAAGACTCCTATAGTGCAATTGAATCTGAGATATATGTCTCAAACGACTCATAACATGGCTGCTGACCAATACAATGCATATCCATGATAGTATCGATTGACTGAACACAATCATGGCTATTAGAACACAATCATGGCTATTAGACACAAGCGTAGATCCATGATGAGATAATTACATAGCCACATCCAATACAAAAATAGATCTGTGTGATATGAATAAAAAAATATCCATCGTAGCTTGGGTAAGATACATGAGCTAACCCATGTTATTCAAGTTGAACCCACAATGATATGAATATAACCATGTGATTACAATGTTTTGAAGTCGAACATGGTAGAAATCACTTGATTACCGGTCATTAATGTATACCATTAACAAGCATGAGGGAAATCACCATTGATGCAAATGATCCCCAAGGTATCATAGTACACACTGTCAAATGTGAATCAATGAGTTGAGGTCTAACATTCAACGGAATCTTTCAATCATAAGTCAGTAATGTGAACTTACTGTTGAAAGCGAGATATCCTACCATTGCGGCATGTAGGGCCAAGGTACTTGATTGGTTTCTAGGTTTAATCCTTGGATGATGTGTTGAATTCGACAAGGATAAACCCATTGAAGGAGGGCCATGATGTTTCCCCCATCATCAACACTAAACACGACCAAAGATGTTTTGGATCAAAATTGGTGTTATACCTCAAAGTCTCATTTTGAGCGTCATTTCAAGTCTTCATGTCGTATCGCCATACAGAACCTAATGGTACTACCTCCTAACAAGTATTGATACTTACTTATACCTTGTTGTTCCCCTCCTTCGCCTTCCTTGGAGACAAATCCAACTCTTCACAGCCGAATGCCACCTCATTGAGCCAATGCCATCTCATTTGAGCACACTTTACTATTATTTTTGCACCCTGCTAGTGGTGCAAAGCATGAAAATTCAGTATTTTTGCACCCTGCATTCCTGTAGGGGCACGGAAATTACAACATTTTCATGCCTTGATCAGTGCATGGGGCGCGGAAATTTATTAACTAATCCTTTTCTTGGAATGTGGATCTTATCTTCGACGATATTTTCTTGGGATTGGGATTCCCCTCGAATCCTAACTCATCCTCCCTCTTTGGCCTGGTTCAACCCCTTGATCAACCATTTACTCACCTAGATCCATCTTCCTCTCTTAGTAGTTGGCCTCCCAAATCCTATAAGAAGGAGGCCATCCATGAGCTAGGGGGAGAACTGTGGAGGCATCAAACCTATGGTATTGGAGGTTTTGCAAAGATAGCAAGGAGGAAGGCTTAGAAGGAGACATTGCTGCTTGGACATCAAGGGTAATACTATATTCATCTTCTTTAGCTACCTTTAATATAACTTGGATTATTCTCCCATGTTATGTTTCTTAGTATTTGGATCCATGATATGTTTCATTAGGATTTAGATCTTAATCATTGTATTTGGTACTTGGAGATATTGTGTTTTGTCTTGCTTAAATAGGTTCACATCTTGGACATCAAGCTTGGAACTAGAGCTACCATAACCAACTGATCTAAGGTAAGTCTCACCTTCTCGTCTCTCTCAATACTTTGATATTTATAATTTGAGTTAGATCTAGGATTTTAAGATCCCATTTGTTTCTTTGTTGTCTTATATTAAGCTTGTTTGAATCTAGTTTGATCTCTGAGTAATTTTAACTATCTGTAGGACGAATTTTGCTAGAACAAAAATTGGTGACTCCATTGGGGAATATCCCAGTTTTCAATTGGTTATCAAATATTCATTTTCTACCCATTTGATCTATTATCTCTGCATTTTATCAGTCCTTGACCTTTATTCATCAGTTTGATCCTTATCATTGAGTTCTCTGGGTCTGCAAACTTGAGAAAACCATAAAAATTTTATCAGACCTTCTCCCTCATCTCCATACAGTGAAATTCCGTGCCCCCCCATACACCACAGAGGGAAAATATCCATATTTTTGCGCCCTAGCGCTATACTAGAGCGCGGAAATTCCTAAATTTTGTGCCTAGGTGGTCTTTAAGGGAGCTAAAATTACATGTGTTGCATTAAATCTTGGTTTTCTTTTTGGTTGGTTGATTTTTTGTTCGGATTCTTGGCTTTCTGATCTTGATTAAACTTGTGTGATCTCAGTTTGACTCCTACACTTCTTGGATTTGTTTTTTAACCCTTACTAGGCTTGGTTTGCTTGATTTATTCTTGGTTTGTATTTTTTAGTTAAGGTGACAAGAGTAAATAGTTGTTGCTTGGATTCTTGGCTTCTTTGTTTCAAAAGTGATCATTTTTCGTAAATTCAAAGGAAATTTTTTATACATTTGTTTGTATCCTTGAAAGGAGTTTATTGGAAATTTCATTGCTTGGAAAAAGCTCTTTGCATTTTTAAATTCTTTGAATTGGCTTATTAGAAACTTTTTCAACATCGATTTTTTTTCCTCTTCACTTAAAAGATGAAGTTATTTCTTCAATCATAAGACATTTTTTCCATTTACTTGTCATGTTTTATACTCATTTGAATTAGAAAAGAAAACAAAGAATTTGCTTTTCGATTAGTTTTTGGATTTGTTCATTTTGAAAGAGTAATTTACTTAAATTTGGTTTGGCATATAAAAGGAAAAAGTAAAAACTAAGTGTTTTTTCTCTTTTTGAGAAGTTGTGTTTATGCTTGTTATATTTTTCATAACGAAAGAACTCTCCCCTTTCCATAGCTAGAAATTCATTAAAAAGAAAGAGTTGCATTGATTCATTCATAGATGCATGGTTTGAGTCAAGTATTAACACCATCAAGTTGCACTTCCATCACCTCTTGAGTAAAATAACAAGCCCTTAAAATCAATCCCCTAACTAAACACACATTAAAATCATTTGAGGACATAAAACAATTGTGTAGTTAGGTAAGACATCGAGGATATGAATCCAAATAATCCCCCCTGTCACTTTACATTTGAGACATAGTTGTTTTCCTTTAGGGTGCTCAAATCCTCTTGTAATTTTTGACACGGTTATACACGAATATATTGGGAGGGCCTCCTGTTCCACACGGGTAAGCAGTGAGGACTTGTTCCGGATGAAATTTGTGGAATACCGCACTCCACTTAGCACCTAAGGACATCAATCCATTATCTTCCTTGTAGTTTCTAGCCTCCATACCGGTTGTACGAGGGGTCAAAGACAGAAGCCCTAGTAAACCTTCTCATACATGTCAGGAAGGAGGTATCTTAGTGACCTTCCTTCTAAGGATCTGTTATTCGAGATCCATTTTGGTAGAGTCATATCCCTTCATATTGTGGTCTCTCACTTTGTATTGTTCGAATTGGATTTAATCACCTTGCAAAGGATACGATCTATTGAGGCCTCCAGACCTTAGATAGAAGGATTGCATGCTATTGTACCTTATAGAGAGTCTTTTATTTTTAGTGCTGCTTGCTGGCTTTCTGGCGTTTTGGTTGTAGCTCACATACTATGACATCGGTCTCAGTGTATTTTTTTGAGTTTTCTTTTTGGCCTGTGTGCCTCTTCTTTTCCTAGATCCCCTTTTGCACACTTGGTTGCTTCAAGGTTTTTGAGTTCGTTTCCAACGAGACATCCCCCAAAAAATTTAGTCCTGTACCATGGAGGACCAAAGGAAATCACGTAGACAACAAGGGAAGAGTCCCAAACCCATTCCTAGAACTAGTTGCATGCCACCTTCATGCATACCAACCCCCCTACTAGCAGACTAGCTAGCCTAGAGACTATCCCACAATCACTCAGTGCAACACCACTAGTTGCTACGGTACCCCAAACTCATGGCACAGTCCCAGAAACTAGTGCAGTTCTAGAATCCACTGTAGTACCAGAAGTTAGCATGATAGTGGAAATCACTTTATCACCTAAGGTTAGTGTCCCACCCTAAGCCGATGTTGTGCCAAAAGTTGTTATCATTTCGGAAGCTATCAACACTCCAGTTATGCCATAACAAATTGATCTCCCTGAAGTATATGTCGAGGTTATTGAGGAATTTGATCCTTTCCCCTCTACGACGATCCAGTTCTTTGCAAACTTTAACCATCCTTTTTTACAGTTGGTACCCACCTATCATACCTTCTTCTCCGGTTATATGTAGCTACGAAGTTGGATCTTCTAGTAATAGATCATCCAGAATTCCTTCCCTCGATCTCCATTTAGGCCATGAAATCATGGCATCCATACGAGCATAAATGGTTAGTTTAGCCGAAGAACGTGCAGAAACAGACAAATTTAGACATGAAGCTACATAAATAATGGCTTTGACCTCTCAATTCCCACCAATATCCACTTCTCAAGTGGTGAATTATCGTGATTCTAGAGCCCTCCAATCCACTTCCTATGTTACTACCTATGGCACATCATTTGTAGGTCGATCTGGACCCATAGACTGGATCTATTCTGAACCTTTCCCCAATGATTCGGGGACGACAAACATATTTTATCCATCTTCATCATTATGGAACACGACTCCGGGCCAAGCCCTCAACGATTTTCGCACTTTTCTAGTACCCATGCAATTACATCAGGAACTCCCCTTCAACTTTCCCCTCATCGATTACCAAATGAAATCTTTGGTTCTCCTTCCAGGAATGTTTCTGTTCAGGGGACAAATTATAGTTTCCCATCCCTACCCTTGTCATATGGAATTAGTGCACAATCATCTTCACAAATCGGCACCAATAATGCAGCCAGCAAACCTGTACAACCAATCTCTTCTAATGTTTCTGTTAGAAGGCTACCTATTCCTACTATTCGAACACCCATTGTGACTGGAGGTCAATCTTGAGCCACAATGTATACTATCTCCAGAGGACAACCGTTCATTGGTTCCCTAAGCAGAACTAGTAATCAACCTCCTCCGTCAGGACCATCTTCCCTGTGGGGATCACAAACCTCACTCTTTGGAGGACAACCATTTATTGGTTCCCCAAGTGGAACCAGTAACCAACCTCCTCCATCAACATCATCTACTCCGTGGGAACTACAAACCCAACCTAGCAAAGGAAAACCCTTTGTTAGTACCACAAGGGGTACCAATAACAAATTTCCTTTGTTAGTCCCACTCCTTTCTTAGGGGCCACAAATCCAACCTAATGGGGGGGAAACATACATTTGGAAACCAGAATCCTTCTGAGGGGAACACAAATCAACATCAATCTTTTTACCCCCCTAATATGAATTCTAGAGTACCTTATCCTAGTGTCTCAAACAATCAATGGATCCCACCCCCTCAAACCCTGTCTCTTAATCAGGGCGGAACAAACAATCCATGGGATCCACCCTTTCAAACACCTCCCCCTACTCAAGGTTTGGGAAATCCACCCAATCAAGGATTTGGGATATCTACATGGGTCCCACAACCCCATGTATCTACACCGTTCAATCCCACCCAACAGTATTCTCAACAACCGGTTTACAATTCAATTATGAATCAATTGGTGAATCCTATGATTCCAAACCAACAATCGGTTAACCAGATGGTCCCTAATTCACAGAACTTCTAACAGTACCCTGCGGGTAACATGTATGGGTATAATATGCAACAATATGCAGTGCAGGGCCCGACAGGAATCCTAGCACCCCATCAATATTATTCATTCCCACAACCTAATATACAAATTCTCTTCCTTGCAACATTGGACCTACCCAATTTGTCAAGATTAATAAACGATCCCATTTGGCATGAACAACATTGGCTACCTATTCCTTCCAAACTACCATTGGATATCCCGAAATTCGATGCTAAACTCGAGGAAGACCCAAAAAATCACGTCATGACATTTCATCTTTCGTGCTCTTTGAACTCATTGATGGATGACTCTATACAATTGAGGCTCTTCCAACAAAGACTCACCAGAATAGAAACAAAATGGTATATCGAGCTACCACAACACTCTTTCAGAGATTTTAACACCCTTGCCATGCATTTTTTGAAACATTTCCAGCTTCCCATTCGATATGAGACTGGCACAGACCTCTTAACTTCATTGCGACAATCTACTGCCACTCACATCCCCTATCATATTCATGAGTGGAGGAGACGCTAAATATTAATTAAGGCTCCTATTCCTAACCAATTATTGGTTGATTGGTTCACAAAGTCATTACTTCCACCTATTGCTAGGGATGTTGCAATGGGAGGGGCTATTACAGAAGAACAGGCAATCGCTTGTGCTCAGTACCTAGATTTGGTTTATTCCCAGTCCGAACTCTATACAAACTAATTCCTTGTGCCCCTTGCCCCACTGGATATCCATCTAGGCCTGCTACTGAACCTCTTATCGATGGTGTAGTTGGTTCTGTGAAGGTCGAGCCTGCAACCAAATCTAGTGGACAACAAAACACTGCTACTCCCCCTCAAACCCAGGCTACATCCAAAAACTCTACTTCTCCTGATCATGACTCCGAGGTGAATGGGGTTCAATCCTTGCCACAAAAATCCAGAGGAAAAAAGAAGAATAACAAAGGGAAACCAAAATAGTCTTCTCCTCAGCAAGAAAATCCTAAATCGCAACAAACCAACGTTGATAACAAACCTAAACGAAAAGCTAAGTTCCCCTGCCTTATATGCCAGGAATAACACTACACAAAAGAGTGTCCTTATAAAGAGGAAGTCAATAAATCTCCAAAGGATCTTCCCACCCAATAGTCTTAACTGACCCTTTCCCACACCAACAACAACAAATGGTCTCACATAACCCCCCACAAGGGGGAAACCAAAATGATAACACTCAACCAAAGACATCCTCAAATCGCGACATCCTTATGATGAGTAATGAGACTGCCGATATATCCACTCGATCAAAGACATATGAATTTTTTCCTACTTCAAACATGAATGGGAATTCCAAAGATAAAACTCCCTTAGAAGATATTCCTTCTACTCCTCCAACAGGCTCTCTTCATATCGAGAGGCCTCTTACTGACACTGTGTTGCACCCACCAAAGGCCACCATTTGAAAAGCGACATTCAATCCAAACATGCGAGCTACCCCAAATTACAATAATGTTGAGGACTTAGCTCAAGCACCTTGTGCAATGTTCAATCTTGAAGTTCTACAACACTGTCCTACTCAGCATAGAACCTATTGTCAACACTCGGAGCTATTGATCCAAACTTTTCCAACAGAATTATGTTCAATTTGGAATATTTTAAGCCGAGACTAACTCATCAATTGGATTTTCATATTCATACAAAGATTTGTGGAAACAACATCCATCGTACCATTTTGGACGAAGGTGCTTCCACCCCTACCATGTATTGTCTTGTTGGAGAGCTATCAGCTCTCTAGAGGTAACTCAGTCTCCTACTACTTTGACACCTTTTGATGATCGTGGTTTTCAACCTTACGTACTCATCCCATCACTCGTCATAGAACTAGGGAGCAAAAACATCTCTATCCATGTCGAAATCGTAGATGATCCATTGGATTACAACATCCTACTCGGCCGTAATTGGTTTTATGCCATGACTACCATAGCATCTTTTGTTTTCTGTTTTGTCTAATTTCCTCATCATGGGAAAATTGTCACCATTGATCAGTTAGACTTTTGCACTCCAGATGTTTAGTCCAACACCAACAACAATGTTCCACTATTGACACAATCTCAACATCACTATGAATACATTGGTGCTGGTCTATTGAAAGATTCCTCCATCATTGGAGTATTTCTGGAGCTCCCACCCTTGATCTTTTCGATCAACATGACCTCTTTGAGTACTTTTCAACCTCACGAATCTAACGATTCTTGGGATTCACCGAGTCCCTCCGAGTGTGAAACCATTGGTGATTGCATGCCTCTAAACCGCAACCAAGCAACATACCACACAATTCAATCCGCTTCCAATTGGATCGACACGATCGACCACCATACAAGGACACCTCTCCCGTCTTGGATCCATATTTGTGCATGCCAGATTTCCTTTTGACACATGCTGAATCGGTGGTTGTGGATGCCAGTTTTCCTTTTCCTGGGTAACTGAAAGCTCACACCGACTTTTAGTCACACTTTAGCATTATTGTAGCATGTTGTTAAAGCAGAAATTCTGGTGGGTTTACAGCATTATTGCAGCTTTTGTTCGAAGTGGAAAACCTGGTATGTTTTGCATATTTCAATGTTTTAATTTGTGCAAACATGAATTTCTTAGCCCATCTAAAGGTGAGAGTGATGGAAGATTCTCCAAGGTTTTCAAAGACGTTCAGAATGTGTCATGAGATATATTTTGGCTTATACTCTATAAACGCTGAGAGTGATATAAACAATTTTGCTTCCCGCCGCATGAATAATGTTGAGTAGAAGTTGATATAAACAAATTTTCTTCATGCTGCATCCACGATGTAAAGTAAAAGTTGATGTCATCTAAAGTATTGAAATATTGGTTCTGGTTGCCTTTGGGCTGCAAAAAACCAATTTGACAAAAAGAATGCCATGCAATTACCGCGTTAAAGCAAAGCCCACTTTGGAAAAGGGAATAAAAGCCACAATAATTATTATTATAGTTAGTCTCTTTTACTGGTGCATTATTCGAATTTATTGGTCATATATTGTAGAGAATCCGGTTAAAGGGAAAATACTTTATACTTCTAATGGATTTCTCACACATATGCCCCACTTTTGGTGAACTCCTTGTGGAATACTTCTGATTATTACTCTTGAAGAAAGTTCGAGGAAGGGGACTAGGTTTCCACGTGATGTTATTATTATATTTGGATCTATTATGTATTGTGATTGATAAGACAAAATATTGTTTATAAGAGAAAATATTGTTTATTATTATGTAGTGTGATTAAGAAATAAAATATTGTTTAAATTTGAGAGGAAATAGATTAATATTTATTTTAATATTTAAAAATGAGTAAAAATATTATATTTGGATCTATTATGTATGGTGATTGATAAGAGTATTATGTATGGTGATTGATATGAGAAAATATTGTTGTTTATTATGTAGTGTGACTTATTAAAGAAACATATTAATTTTATCCTTAATGTTTAAAAATTAATATAAATAAATTTAGTGTAATATTGTTTCCATTATAATGATTGTTAAATTGATGTTAACTATATTTGTATTTAAACAAATTATATATAGTGATTAATAAGAAAAATTATTGTTGTTTATTATGTGGTGTGATGGATAAAGAAAATATTGTTGCAGCTTCACAGGAAATAGATTAATTTTATCTTTAATGTTTACTAATTAGTATAAATAAATTTAGAGTAATTTTTTCAATATAATGATTATGAAATTAATTTTAAACATGTTTGCATTTAAACACTATCATAATTCTTTAAAATTAAAAAGTGATAGTGTTCATGTGGATACCCATTGACCATAAAATATGGAATGCACATAGATTTTAGCCTTCCCATTAATCTCTTCATATTTAGTAATGAGTAGTTTAAATTACATGAATTGACTTTTTAAAGAAGTAAATTTAAAAATATTTTTTGATAGTCTTGGGAATTCATTGTGTAGCTTGTTTTTTGGATTTATGTGCTTCTTTCTTATAACTTAAGTCCAATCTTTAGAATGAACAAGGAAAGGAGAGGTTGGATCTTATATAGCATGGCACTATTTCTCATGTCGACCTCTGCCTTGCTTGCTAGGTTCTCACATCTTGCTTGGGCCACAATGTCCTTCTATTTAGATGTTAAGTTGGAGGTTTTTGGGTTAATCCATGAAGGTGGTTCACGATTTTTGGCAAGCGAAGCGCCAAAAATTTGTACCGCAGACCCTCGATCGAGGTCTTTTAATGCCCTCGATCGAGGTATTAAAACCTCGATTGAGGGTTTTAAAAGACCTTGATCGAGGGATTTAAGAGATCTAGATGGAGGTTTTAAAGAAGACCTTGATTGAGCTATCAAGGTATTTAACCCTCGATTGAGGTATTTTAAAAACCTCGATTGAGCAAATACCTCGATCGAGGGCCTAAAAAACAGGCCAAAAGCCCTTTTCACTGCAGAAAGAAAATTTTGTTTTCCTTTCAGAGCCTTAAACTATGTCATTAAATGCAAATTAATGGGCAAACTTGATACCGTTGGATTCGTCAATGAATCATATATCCATATACATATACTTTACGATTTTTTATCTTCATATGTCATTTGTTTTTAAATTTTTGCTAAAGATTACTCTAAAAAACCTTGTCGACAACTTCGAATGAGCTCAAAGATAAATCAACAACATTCAAAATGCACATCCAAAAAATTTGAAAAAAATATACAAGCACTACATTAGTGCATCCTCTTCAAAAGGGTATTTTTAGTTTTGCAAATTATGTAAACAATCAAAATATTTTGTGCACACACGTACATGTGTGCAAAATGCGACTGAAATATTCACCAATCAATTTCAAAAAATAATAAGAAATATAATTTTTCAAGAAAAATTAAATACGCACTAGTGCATTCTGTCTAGATCATGTTCACATATTTCATTTTTTAAAATTATTAATTTAACATTAAATTATTTTGCACACACACAAGCCACTTGTTAATTGCTCTTTAAATTTTTAAGGAAACACGTTTCATTAAATGAATACATGACATGGTAAATGACATTGGTATATTTAAAAAAACATATCATTGGAAATCCAACATAATTCTCTACATTTCGTTTTTGAAATGCATGTCAAAATTCATATGGAAAATATGAGTTTCGAGGGATTCAATTTAATTCATGGTTAAAATTTCCATTTTTCATCGCCATATTTGGCCAAAAAGAATAACCCATCTTCATGGAATCACCCCTTTCTAACCATAAGGTTTAGCTGAAAGGATGAGGATCTTTGCTATCTCACCTTTCTTATCACCCCAATGGTGATATCTAAAGATTTGAAGGTTGGAGGAGGTCTACTATAAGGGTGTTTGCATGGGTTTTATCTTGTCATAGATAGGGGGAAGCATGATGCATGAGGGATAGGATAATTGGGGTTTGATGAAGACATTGTAGGGTGGTATAGAGTCTTAGAAATGGTCTAGGAAGCTTGCCTTTCCAACCTTTTCCATCGCTAAATTTAGTAGAGTGGGATCTACTTGTAAAACATCTCTTGGTTGAGATCTTTGTCTACTAACTAATTATTCTCTAATGTTCCCTTCCACCAAGTGGCATTTTAAGTTTTTTCTCGACCAAGGAGTTTTCTTTACTAACTAGGATGCAATAAGCATCCATATGCTCCATTCCAAAGAAAGAACTACTTTGAAAATATGTTAGCTCATAATCAAGGATTTGAATCCAAACATAATCCTTTACAACCAACCTTATCTTTGCTAGGAGACATTTGGACAAATCCGTATCGATGCAAATACTAGAATATGTGGTATTATGAATGTTCTTTGTCTCTACACTCAGCTAATCCTATGAAGTTATGTCATGCCTTTTAGCAAGAAAGGAGAGTGCAAACGAACCATCGCTTGAGGTGTTTTTAAAGACCTCAATAAAGGGTTTTTTGCACATAGAAAGAAACTTCTTAGTAAGATTTTATTATAGATAGAAACAAAAACTTGTTTTATGGTGTGTCAAAGGTTAATTAGACCCTCGATAGAGAGTCAAAATCTAGATCGAGGGGTGGATGTCAACTTAGGGATAGAATCTTAATTGAGGGTTAAAGGCTTGATTGAGATCTTGATCTCAATCAAGGTATTCAACATTTATGGAAGCGTCCATAAGCCATCGACATGCTTATTTCTCTTCTCAAAGGTATATTGTAGAAAAACCATTAATAATTTATACACACATGGACAAACTATCACCAAGCCAACACATCAACATTTCCATTTATCATCATTCATATTTATGCATGAGTAATTTTAGAGACATAAGAACACTTTATGTAAGTAAATTTTCTCTCAACATTTCAAGCCACCAGTTGGGTTTATCGCCAAGAGCTAAGTGCTAAGTAAGAGTATCTATTTTAGTTGTATTTATATTAAATTAATAGCAACGTGTAGGGAGTGGGTGGATTGAAAAAATATATCGAATTAGTTCATCCTTGTATTATATTTAATGATGCTCCATTATTGGATGCCAGATATCACTTAATTCCATTCCTTCATCTCAATTTAAGATGTTGTCATTTTTCTTAATTTCTAGGGCTTCTCACATTTGGTTTCTAGTATGGTGATCTTGCATTTTTTAGGGGAGAAGCTTGATTGAGAGATAGAATCTTGACCAAGGATTAAAACCTTGATGAAGGTCCTAATGTCAATCGATTTCTTGAATGTTTATAAAATCCTCCACAAATTGTTAACATTATTATTTCTCTTCTTATAGGTATAACACATCAAAACCTTTGATTTGGCATAAATGAACACATGAACCAACTATCACTTTCCAAATTGTCACCAACCCACCACATTTTCACTACCATGTCTCATTATTCATACTTAGATAGGAGTAATTTTAGAGATATATGAACCTTGGATGCAAGTCTATTTTCTCTAAATGTTTCCAACCACTAGTCATGGGCTCATGATTAGGAGCTAAGTGCTATGTAAGAGAAGACAATTTTATCTATATTTATATTAAATCTATGCCCAAGTGTAGAGAGAGGTTTGTTTGAAGGAATATATCAAATTAAGGGGCCGGTGCAATCTAATGCTTCCCTCTCATGGCATGTTTGTTGGAATGGAAATATGAACTAAACAACAATATGTTGACTAAGAATAATTTTAGAGGTATATGCACAACTTATTATAATATAGTGTGTTGGCTCCTTCATTTTTGGAAAATACCATGAAAGGCGGAAGGAAGTGCATGGTAAAGGAGCATGAGTTGTGGAAGCCTCTAATGGACGCAATAGTTTTGGACCCACCCCCACAAGTATATAAGGAAGCAAAAGTCAAATGGAAGGAAGGTACCAAAGAGTAGAGAAGAAGGATAGTGGAAGCACACACCGAAGATCAATGAAATAGGAGTAGAGAAGACACTGAGGAGAGCTTAATTTGATGGATCTTGGTTTTGGGGTATGATGTAATTGGGTCTTAGGTTCTTTATCTTTTTTGATGCTGTGATGGGCGATTACACAGTTGTTGTAAGGTTGCAGAACCCTAACTTAGATGTAATGAGATTTTATCTATAATAAGAATGAAGGATTTTTGGGCCCCCTCAAATTTTTATATATAATTGTAATCCATCTATTATTTAATAAATCGAATGTACACTTGTTCTTTATTTGCATATCATGGTTGGAATAGTTAACTGATGAGTATTATTGCATAATGAATAGTAAAAACCCTCACACATGTATCTTTATAGTTAACATTCCTTATTACACATAGGTTTTGGTTGTGCTTCAGGTGAGACCTTCCCCTTTTGGGGATTGAAAAATGCCATAATTCTAGAATACAATGGTTTCAGTTGTTGGTCCATGTGCAAGAACCCAGTTTCCAACTTTTTGTCAACATAGTGTAAAAATATCAAATTTAGGAAAGTGAATAAGGTTAAAGAATATGTAACTTTTATTTATGGAAAATGGGTATAACTCAGAGAAATTCACTTTCTTGTAACATTGTTATCTTATTTTTCTCTAAAACATAATGCATATGTTCGCATTAAGGGTGTAGTTTAGTATCAAAATGATTGAATTTCTTGAAAAAAATTGTACACTTGTACACAACAATTGGTTCTTTTCCATATTTTTAATATTTATTTTATATTTATTTAAAGTTAATAAAATCACTGAAGCCTTGAAATAATGAGGTCAAATGTTAAGGATGTGTTTGAGGGTCTTAACTTAACCAATCCCTTTTTATGTGTAGATCTCCATCTGTACTTGTGCACCATACAATTTGTTTTCAAATTGGAAAGGCAATAAAAGATTACACCATAAATAAAATACCTATGTATTTTAGAAATATGATATATGTACAAGTAAAAATCAATAGAAAAGCAATATTTTTTTCTTAATATATATATATATATATATATAGAGAGAGAGAGAGAGAGAAAATCTGTAGACAAATATCTAAAAGTGTTTGCAGTTTCATAAGTAATGAATATATGATTTATATTTGAAAGTCTTCTTGAGAATGGCCTTAATAATAGCGAGACGGGAAAATGTATTTGCTTTTATTTATGCATTCCAAACCAATAGGTGTGTCATTCTGAAGCTAAAACCAAAGCAGACAATTCATTCAACATGTTGATAAATAGAGGCAATCTTGCCCATTTTTAATTCAAAGGAATGCATGCACATGCTAATAATGTGCATGCATTCTTTTCTTGCATTTTACATCTTACATTTTACCATCCAAACTCTTTTTTGATGGTATTAAAACATGTGTTCATGGTTCTTGATCATATAGGGATCTGTAACCTGATATTGTATCTCTCCATCAACCTATGTCAAGGTCCTTAGGATGTTGTTCCCATACCATGACTATAGTTAAGGCCTTGACACCTATATGTGGTGTGTGAAACACCTTAATGCCCCCCATGTTTAGTGCCTAGGGAAAAGACTCCATGTCAAGGGCTCATGTTATTGTGTCTAGGGTTTTTTTCATGGAACTTGACCTCCAGAATGTTCAATTAGGGCTTAAATCCCTTGGTTACTCCATTGACCATGTAGCATGGTCGAAACAAATTTCCAATTGACAAAACCTACCCCTAACACATGTATCCCACTTGAGGGTGAAAATGTGAAGTTGGGTAATGCTTTTTTTAGAATGGAGAGGAAAAAAAATTTGTGTGCACACATAAACATGCGAAAAAATTCAACCTAAAAATATAGGTCCAGAGTTTGTGAGAGTTCAAACTCTTGGTCGAGAGTTTGAACCAATCACCATGCTGTATTTTAAAAAAATATCTCGGATGAGAGTTTGAAATAAACTCTCTGTCGAGAGTTTGGAAGATATTTTCTTGGCTGAGAGTTTGTGGTCAATAAAACCTGCAAAAATCTCCTACATCTTTTTGGAACTTGCAACTTTAGCAAGGCCAAACCCATGAAAATTTTGAAGATTATTTGTCGGACTTGGTAGCAATAGATTTTTCTCTTAATCTAGTTTCCAATGATATACAAATTGTTTCATTTTGATTGGAATTTCTATTGATTAATATTTTTTTTCTAAATGTTATCCCTTAAGAATTTTATTGTTATGGAAATCACCTGAAATGAAAATTCTATATCGTAACAAAGACAATACCAAAAAATTTGAAATCTTCACAGAGATATTCCTTTCCTTGTCCTCTAATGCAAATCGCCTTATCGCAATAAGGTTCTTGCTTAAAAATACACATGACACGACCACAATGCTCACACAAACAAGGTGTAAAACGAGATGCCAAAAGTGGCTTATATTACTTCTACCAATCGGTTACAATGCTGAATAACTGTAAATACAAATAACTAACTGTCTGTCAGCCTTAGCCATTACAATACAGAAGTAACCGTGGTGTGCTCTCTGTGTGTGTCGACCTCACCCTCTCCTGGTTCACCGTGGAACTTTGAGCTATGGCTCGATCTTCTCTCCGTTCGGAAGTTGTGTGACTATTCTCACCAATATATAGAAATTCTCCCCAAACTTTGCTCTGCAACTGCTTGAGTCCCCCAAAATTCCAAGTCCCCCTCAACTAATCCAAAATCCCTCGTCTTATACTCTGCTATTGCTGTTCCCGAGACCATGGCGATCCACAAGACATGCATTCTCTGTCAGCTGATCCTTCCACGATCCTCTAAACCTGCAACTGTCAGTGTCTCGACCGTGCTGCATAGCCTCTGCCTATGAAGACATCTGTCATGTCTTCAACCACCAACAATAACTTCCATTAACTTTATTAGCAACCCCGAACTGTTTCCAAGTACTCCCTTTGACTACTGCACTTCCTTCTGACCGACTACAGTAAACCATCACGTCGGCCATACTGTCCTCCGTCAGCTTCGACTCTGCTCTTAGGCTTCGCCAATCCGCCCCTTCCTCCTCTCTTGGCTCATGCCCAACCTGTCGATGTCGCAATTCGAACACATGTCGATCGTACTATGACTCCGCGGAAACTTGTTTCCTATCGCCATTTGCATGTCGACTATCGATTGTCGCCTGTCAACTATTGACATGTCGACTCTTGACCTCTTTCTTCATGTTGACACTGCTTCAGTTAGTCGCATACCGATTGATCCTACTCGACTTATTAGCTTCAACTCACCAATCCTCGTAGCTTCTTGTCAGTCATCTCTACTAGCATTCTCTTCGACTAGAGTTCTCATTACACTTCACTTATCCATCAGAATTCCCGTCGATCGGACTAAACTTGGTGTAGCCTATGCCTTTGGTTCCTCATCTTCATCTGTCGAAATTCTCATCGAATAGACTACTCTTGAACCTCCAGTAATCCTCAGCTTTAACATCGAATCCGTTCATCTATCAGTATCCCATTCGACTAGACTGAACACTGAATTGTTTCGCACCAACGGCCATATCAACTATCTCCTGGTCGCTCTTCTCTTGGCGATTCAACACACCAACTTATCAACTTCCAGTTGCTCTGTTCTGACTGTTGATTCACTTGTCAACGCGATCTATTGTCATCCACTCTGACTCATCCTCTGCTGTCAGTCGATTCTGTGTCGACTGATCTCTACAGTTTGGCATGTCGACTCATCCTCAGCCAACTGCATCGATTATCCTCTCGACACTTCTTATGCGGCTTCATCTTTCGCTTATTTTCCTCTCGACACTTCTTATGCGGCTTCATCTTTCACTTATTTTCCTCTCGACACTTCTTATGCGACTTCATCTTTCGCTTATTTTTCTCTCCCTATCTTCTGTCTGCGCCTGGACACCATTCCTCTTGGTCAGCCTTCCGCACTAGTTCTGCAACTCAACCATTGATCCATATGATCTCTTCTGGTCTTTCGTCATCTTCACCCTTTCGACCACTTTGATGTAGTCGGCTTCTTTATGTCAGCATCACCTCCGACTCGCCTCAACTTTAGTGCGACTTGGATCTTTACTTAGTCTACTACCTACGGTCTACTGTCTTCATCGGTCGTCGTCGGATCCCAACTAATTCCTCCCTCTGGTCACTATCACCTTCGACCATTTATCCACCATGTCGATTGTTGGCCATCAGTCACCTCTGGACTAGAAACCTCACAACTCACTACCTATTTGACTATCATTGCCCGTTGTCCTAGAGGTTGTCGACTGTCCTCTAGGCATCTTCTGTCAGTCATGTCTAACTATTTATCTTGGGCCTGGATGCCCCTGCATCAGACTCTCGGGGTACGAAAAGAACTACGTCCTCGGTTCTGATCTCCCGTATGGAATTCCCCTTTCTCCCTTTGCATCGGCTTCGATGCCGGACTCGGTACCAGAAACAAGTTGGTCCATCCGCATCTCCTCTCGACTCTGTCGAACTCATGTCCGATTCTTCTAGAACTTGTCCATTCTGTTCCATCCCGGCGGTCAAAATTGTCTGTCGCGACAACTCATTCCGCAGACCCACTCCTTGAGTTGACTTGTTCGGGGTGTTGACACTCCTCAGCAACTCTGTCGGCATCTCCTCAACTAACCTAAATATTTGGTAATTTCTCCCCACTTCACCTGTCACATCGGACTCGGTGGCTTGTATCTCCTTTGCAAGTTCTTCTTCTGTCCGCAGCAGGTTCACTACTGCCTTTGTGGAACCACCTTCCACTGCAAGTTTGTCTTTGACTTTCATCACCTCTCCCGACCATGGATGTCGACTCACATTTATCTCAGCTACTTCCTCGTCTAGGATATTCATGGCTCTACTGCCAATCCTCTCACCTACACCCATGCAATAGGCTCCTTCCGACTTGTTAGTCAAAGTTATTTCCTTTATGTGGTTCACTCACAAACTTTCTTCGCTTCTACTTTTCTCCACAGTGGCTGCTCCACTGTATCCGTTGAATTCGATAGTTATACTCCTACCACTTCCTACCTTAGCCTTGTCGGTATTCTCTTCGACAGCTTCGTCGGTAGCTTCGACGTCCACTTCATATCCGCTTACGTGCAGGTCATCCTCCTTCACCTCTTCGATCGTTTCCTTGACCGGAATCTACACTTGTTCGACAGTCCTTTTAACTGGTTGTGCTTCCATCACGTCAGTGTTATGCTCCTTTGACGACTCTTCTTCCATCACTGCACGTGACAGCTCTTGGGAGTTCTCAACCGTCTCCCTTTGTGTTCCATTCTCCTCACACTTGTCATATTTCTACATGTCCAACCTCTTTGCAGTTCTTACGCAAGACAGCTCTTGCACTTCCTTGAGTGCTTACACCTTCAGCTTGATTAGTGCATTTATAGTCCTTACCTCCTTGACTATGAGGTGTTTCTTCTTCAGGAGTTTCTTCAGAGATATGTCATGGTGAATGGGTTCTGCAAACCATTGGGCCAGTTCCATGGCTCCAACTTCCCTTACCAGTTTCTTCGGGTTCTTCACAAACCCTTCAGGAAGTGTCCCTTCCTAAGATCTCCACGTCGGTTCACATCTGACCATTCTATGTAGCCTCCTGGAGGACTCCATCTGTCCATCCATGCTATCTGCAACTCTACCCATAATGACAACTATGGAGCTACAACATTCATGTGCTTCGACAGTTTGTCTCTGCAACCCATTCAGGAAACTCTACATGACCTCCTATCAGAGTTATCCCCTCACTGATCTTCAGCTCTACCCAACCGCAGCTGGAGTTGTAAACATTATCGCAAGATCCTCTGCTCTACAGATTCGACTGCTTCCATTGGACTCACTTCCGGTCTCTGATATAGCTATCCTTCAAATCGTAGGATACTATAGCTCTGATACCAACTGACACAAGTCTCCTTATCGTAACAAGGTTCTTGCTTAACAATACACATGCCACAACCACAATGCTCACACAAAAAAGGTGTAAAATGAGATGCTAGAAGTGGCTTATATTATTTCTACCAATCGGTTACAATGCGGAATAATTTTAAATACAAATAACTAACTATCTGTCGGCCTCAGCCGTTAGAATACAGAAGTAACTGTGGTGTTCCCTCTCTGTGTGTCGACCTCACCCTCTCCTGGTTCGCTGCGGAACTCTGAACTATGGCTCAAACTTCTCTTTGTTCGGAAGTTGTGTGACTGTTCTCGCCAATCTACAGAACTTCTCCCTGAACTCTACTCTGCAACCACTTGACTCTCCCAAAATGCTAATTCCTCCTCAACTGATCCAAACTCCCTCATCTTCTACTCTGCTACTGTTGTTCCCGAGACACGCATTCTCTGTCAGCCGATCCTTCCATGATCCTGCAAAACTACAACTGTCAGTGTCCCGACCATGCTGCACAGCCTCTGCCTATGGTGACATTTGTCATGTCTTCAACCACCTGCAATAATGGCCATTAACTTCCTTAGCAACCCCAAACTATTGCCAAGTACTCCCCTTGAAATCTACACTTGCTTCTAACCCGCTATAGTAAATCATCATGTCAGCCATACTATACTTCGTCAGCTTCGAACCTACGCTTAGGATTCGCTAGTATTCCCCTTCCTCCTTGCTTGGCTCATGCCCAACCTGTCGATGTCGCGGTTTGACAACATGTCGACCATACTGTGAATCCACGACAACTTGTCTCCTATCGACATTCGCATGTTGACTATCGACTGTCTCCTGTCAACTATTGACATGTCGAATCTCAACCTCTTTCTTCCTGTCAACACTGCTTCAATCGGTCACATACCGATTGATCCTACTCGACTTATTGGATTCAACTCACAAGTCCTCACAGCTTCTTGTCAATCATCTCTGTCGGCATTCCCTTCAACTAGAGTGCTCATTACACTTCGCTCATCCATCGAAATTCCCGTCGATCAGACTGAACTCAGTGTAGCCTGCACCTTCGGTTCCTCATCTTCATCTGTCAGAATTCTCATCGATCGGACTACTCTCAAACCTCTAGGAATCCTCTGCTTTGACCTCAACTTCGTTCATCTGTCAGTATCCCCTTCGATTAGAATGAACATTGAATCATTTCACACAAACAACCATATCAACTATCTCCTGGTTGATATTCTCTTGGCGGTTCAACTCACCAACTTATCTGCTTCTAGTCACTCTGTTCCGACTATTCATTCACTTGTCTACCTGATCTGTCATTGTCCACTTTGACTCATCCTCTGCTGTCAATCAGTTTTGTGTTGACTGATCTCTACACTCTGGCCTGTCGACTCGTCCTCAGCCAATTGCGTTGATTATCCTTTCTACACTTCTTCTGTGGCTTTAGCTTTCACTTCTTTTCCTCCCATCGTCTTTTGTCCGCGCCTGGACACCATTCCTCTTGGTAAGCCTTCCGCACAAGTTCTACGACTCAACCATCAATCCATCTGATCTCTTCTGGTCTTTCGTCATCTTCACCCTCTTGACCACTTTGATGTAGTCGGCTTCTTTATGTCGCCGTCACTTCCAACTCGCCTAGTTCTCCGACTAGCCTCAGCTTTAATGCAACTTGGCCCTTTACTTCGTCGACTACCTACGGTCGACTGTCTTCAATCTTCAACTGTCTACATTGGTCATCGTTGACTCCCGACTACTTCCTCCCTCTGGTCGATATCACCTTCGACCATTTATCCACCATGTCGATTGTTGGCCATCAGTCACCTCTGGAATGGAAACATCACAACTCACTACCTATTCGACTATCATTGCCCTTTCTCGTAGGGGTCATTGACTGTCCTCTAGGCATCTTCTGTTGGTCATGTCCGACTATTTATCTTGGTCCTGGATGCCCCTGCATCATACTCCTGGGGTACGAAAAGAACTACATCCTCGGTTCTGATCTCCTTTCTGGACTTCCCCTTTCTCTCTTTGCGTCGGTTTCGATGCCAGACTTGGTACCAAAAACAAGTTGGTCCATCCGCATCTCCTCTCGACTCTATCAAAATCATGTCTGATTCTTCCAGAACTTGTTTGTTATGTTCCATCCTAGCAGTCAAAATTGTCTGTCGTGACAACTCGTTCCGTAGACCCACTCCTTGAGTTCACTTGTTCGGCGTGTCGCCACTCCTCAGTAACTCTGTCGGCATCTCCTCGACTAACCCGAATCTTTGGTAATTTTTCCCCACTTCACCTATTGCATCGAACTCAGTGCCTTGCATCTCCTCTACAAGTTCTTCTTTTGTCCGCAGCAGGTTCACTACTGCCTTTGTGTAACCACCTTCCACTGCAAGTTTGTCTTCGTCTTGCATCACCTCTACCGACCATGGATGTGAACTCACATGCATGTAGGCTACTTCCTTGTTTGGGATATTCATGGCTCTGCTACCAATCCTCTCGCCTACGCCCATGCAATAGGATCCTTTCGACTTGTTAGTCGAATTTATTTCCTCTATGTGGCTCAGTGATAGAATTTCTTTACATCTGCTTTTCTCCACAGTGGCTGCTCCACTGTCTCCATCGAAGTCGACAGTTATACTCCTACCGCTTCCTACCTTATCCTTGTCGTTATTCTCTTTGACAACTTCATTGGCAGCTTTGATGTCCGCTTCATATCCGCTTACATGAAGGTCATCCTCCTTCACCTCTTCGATCGTTTCCTTGACCAGAATCCACACTTGTTGGGTAGTCCTTTTACCTAGCTATGCTTCCATCACGTCAGTGCTATGCTGCTCCGATAGCTCTTCTGCCATCCCCATAGGTGATAGCTCTTGGTAGTTCTCGATCGTCTCCCTTTGTGCATCACTCTCCTCGCACTTGTCGGATTTCTGCACGTTCAACCTCTTCGTAGCTCTTACACAAGACTACTCTTGCACTTCCTTGAGTGCTTGCACCTTCAGCTCGATCAGTGCATTTATAGTCCTTACCTCCTCGACTATGAAGTGTTTCTTCAGATATATGTCCTGGTGAATGGGTTCTGCACACCCTTGGGCCAGCTCCATAGCTCCAACTTCCCTTACAAGTTTCCTCAGGTTCTTCACAAACCCTTCAGGAAGTGTCCCTTCCTGATATCTCCACATCGGTTTATATCTGACCATTATACGCAAGCTCCTGGAGGACTCCATCTGTCCATTCATGCTGTCTGCAACTCTACCCACAATGACAACTATGGAGCTGCAATGTTCACGTGCTTCGACAGTTTGTCTCTGCAACTCATTCAGGAAACTCTACCTAACCTCCTATCGGAGATATCCCCTCACTGATCTTTAGCTCTACCCAACCGCAGCTGGAGCCATAAACACTCTCGCAGGATCTTCCGCTCTATGGATTCGACTGCTTCAACTGGACTCACTTCCGGGCTCTGATATAACTATCCTTCAAATCACAAGATACTATAGCTCTGATACCAACTGATGCAAATCTCCTTATTGAAACAACGTTCTTGCTTAACAATACACACGATAAGACCACAATGCTCACAGAAACAAGATGTAAAACAGGATGCCAGAAGTAGCTTATATTACTTCTACCAATCAGTTACAATGCAGAATAGCTGTAAATACAAATAAATAACTATATGTCAGCCTCTGCCGTTACAATACATAAGTAACTATGGTGTGCTCTCTCTGTGTGTTGACCTCACCCTCTCTTGGCTCGTTGCATATCTCTAAGCTGTGGATCCATCTTCTCTGTGTTCGGAAGCTATGTGACTATTCTCTCCAATCTACAGAACTTCTCCCCGAGCTCTACTCTAAAACTGCTTGACTCTCCCAAAATTCCAAGTCTCCCTCAATTGATCCAAACTCCCTCATCTTCTACTCTACTGCTGCTATTCCTGAGACCACTACGATCCCTGAGACACGCATTCTCTATCAGTCGATCCTTCCATGATCCTACAGACCTGCAACTAGCAGTGTCCCGACTGTGCTGCATAGCCTCTTCTTGTGACGACATCTGTCATGTCTTCAACCACCTAGAATAACTGCCATTAACTTCCTTCGCAACCCCAAACTATTTCCAAGTACTCCCCTTGAATTCTACGCTTCCTTCTGACCCGCTACAATAAAACATCATTTTGGCCATACTGTCCTCCCTTTGCTTCGAATCTATGCTTAGGCTTTGCCAGTTGGCCCCTCCCTCCTCGCTTGGCTAATGCCCAACTTGTAGATTTCACTATTCGACAACATGTCGACCGTACTAGGACTCCGCGGCAACTTGTCTCCTATCGACATTCACATGTTGACTATCGACTGTCGCCTGTCGACTCTTGACCTCTTTCTTCCTGTCAACACTGCTTCAGTCGGTCGCATACCAACTGATCCTGCTCAACTTATTGGCTTCAACTCACCAGTCCTCACAGCTTCTTGTTAGTCATCTCTGCCGGCATTCCCTTCGAATAGAGTGCTCATTACACTTCACTCATCCATCGAAATTCTAGTCGATCAGACTGAACTCGGTGTATCCTGCGCCTTCGGTTCCTCATCTTCATCTGTCAGAATTCTCATCGACCAGACTACTCTAAAACCTCCAGCAATCCTAGGCTTTGACCTCGAATCCGTTCATCTATCGGTATCTCCTTCGACTAGACTTAACACTGAATCGTTTCGCACCAATGACCATGTCAACTATCTCCTAGTCGATCTTCTCTTGGCGGTTCAACCCATCAACTTATCCGCTTCCATTCGCTATGTTCCAACTATTCGTTCACTTGTTGGCCTGATCTGTCGTCGTCCACTCTCACTCACCCTCTGTTGTCAAACGATTCTGTGTCGACTGATCTCTACACTCTGGCCTGTCGACTCGTCCTCAGCCAACTGCATCGATTATCATTTCGACACTTCTTGTGCGGCTTCAGCTTTCGCTTCTTTTCTGTCATCTTCTATCCACACCTGGACACCATTCCTCTTAGTCATCCTTTCGCACCAGTTTTGCGACTCAACCATCGATCCATTTGATCTCTTCTGGTCTTTTGTCGTCTTCACCCTTTCAACCATTTTGATGCAGTCGGCTTTTCTACGTTAGCGTCACCTCTGAATCGCCTAGTTGTCCGACTAGCCTCTGCTTTAGTGCGAATTGGCCCTTTACTTCGTTAAATACCTGCATTTGACTGTCTTCAATCTTCAACTATCTTCATCAGTATCCCAACTACTTCCTCCCTTTGGTCGGTATCACCTTCGACCATTTATCCACCATGTCGATTGTTGGCCATCTATTACCTCTGGACCGGAAACCTCATGACTCACTACCTGTTCGACTATCAGCTCCCTTTGTCCTAGAGGTCGTCGACTTTCCTTTGGGTGTCTTCTGTCGATCATGTATGACTGTTTCTCTTGGGCCTGGATGCCCCTGCATCATCCTCTTAAAAAATGTACTTTTAGTTTTTCAATAAGAGTCAAGATAAAACGAAAATTGAAGCTCACCAACATGTGTTGATAAGGCACCATTTTCTAAACATATGTTATTTCGATAAATAATAAAAAATAGTTCCCAAGTCTTAAAAACCTCAAAATATAGTCCATGCATAAGTGCAGTGTGTGTAGATTACGAGAATACATTTTTTCCCTAAAATGAATAACCATCTCTCAAAAAACTAATGCTCACACAGGTCACTCGTTATCCATACCTAAAATTTTCAAGTATGTGTCATGGGCGAGCACCAAATTTGTGCCACGATATGTCCATAATTTTTTTTTATAAATATGAGTATCAAGATAATTCAATTCTCTAAAACATTTATGTTTACTTCAAAGTGAAATTCCAAACGGAGATATGGGTTTAAAGGGGTTGAAGTTGAAAAATATAAAATTTTGCAATTTTGTTTGTCAAAAAAAAGCAATAATTGTTACCTGACTTCATGTTTTCACCCTTGAAGTCCTACATAGATCCCCACATAGGACTAATGTGATGGTACAATGAATCATTCAAGTCTCATGAGTTTGAAAATATTCAACAATATCTTGAGGCACTTTTTTCCCTTCCCCGTCCATGTTTAAGGCCCCAAGACCCATCCTCAATGTGCAAAAACTCTCAATGGAATATATGTCCAACCTTGATACCAAAGACCCTTGAGATAGGGCTTGTACTATAGTTTGTAGGTGTTATTCATGGTGATTGAGCCCAAGAAGTGTCATTTAGTGAACAAGGTCAATTACTATCCTCTTATGACATTAGACAGACCTCTAGACACATTCCTAGTACACAACTAACATATTGATGGCATGCAAAGCACCATTGGAGGCGATTTTTAACAAACAAAGCTTACCCTCTGAGTGATAATATTGATGACATTTTGAGGTTTGATTACTAGGTATGGGTCCGAACGCCTCAAACTACCACACCTAAACTTTTATGAGTATTATTTGCCTCCAAGTATGGTTATGGGGACAATTAGGATGTTTTCACTACTGGGTATGAGAGTCGGTTCTTGAACCATATTTAGGAGAGGAAACTTGAACCTTACCCTTAAAAATAGATTCTAATGGTCAAGGTACATGAATGCGACCTCGAACCACCACATATCACCTATTTTGGAATATTTGGCTTAAATCAGAAGGGTATATGGGCTACATTAATTTTTTTTTAGTAGTAGGGACATGTCATGGGGGGGACATGGTTATGTGAGGAATTGTAGGCCTTAGGACCTAAATAAATCTTCTATGCATCCAAGGAAAAAAAATTCATGTTGAACCACATGAGAAGATGTCGTAAGGGTATCCTTGGCCTCTTAGTGGAGATATCATATAAGAGTTAGGCATTAGGATCTAAAGGAAACTTCTAGGGATCAAGTTTCACGAATGATGCTCTGAGTCACTACAAATGACCCATCAAATTGATCATTGGATTTAAACCATAAATATATATTTCAGGACTTGAGACATAGGTATTCCTCATCATATCATGTCTATGGATTTGAGGCACATCCCTAAATCTCAAAACCTGCTAATGGTTTGCATATTGGAACTCAAATATTTAAGATACGCTAGACCAATCTTATGTTGATCAAGCCTTGTTCATTTTCCCTATCCCTAGAAACTTCCTTTAGAGCCTTAGATCAAGGTTTCATCCTTTAATCATGTCTAGTGCCATAAAACCCATAGCTAGTGAAAAAATCCTCCTAGTTTCACCCATATCCCTTATTGGAGGCTAAATAACCCCTATAGAGGTTCAATGTTAAGTTTTGAGTCCTCATGGCTTTGAAACCATCAAATACACCTTTAAGGACTAAGGCTCAAGTTTCCTTTCACAACCATGTCCAAAGATTTTTGACCCATGCATGGATATAAAAAAATCATAATGGTGTCTAAATAACTAATCGAAGGCCTAAGAAACCCTAGAACAATCTTAAGTGGTTTTCAAAAACATGATCCATGCCCATCAATCAATAGAAGATTGCCCAAGGAAAATGTTTTCTCCTTAAAATATGATTAAGGACTCATAGCCCATTTAAGTTCTTACTAAAATGATCCTATAGGGGTCTTCTATTGAGGCATGTGATGTTTCCCAAGGGAATTTATTTTTATAAGATACTTTTAGGGACTAAGTATGAATTTTTCTCACATGCCCATTTCCAAGGTCATGAGAATTATGCTTGGTTCGCAAAATATATTAATGGCTCTAATATTTCCACTAGCACCCATACAACTTAGTTCTCAAAACCTCTCAATGGATCTCATATTGCAACTTAGAATCTATAGGTACTTTAGATATGTCATGTGTGGTAATTAGAGGAAATATTCATGGCTCTTGAGCCTTAGAAGCTTTATTTTTTATTATTAATTCCCGAGGTCCTCCCCCCATCCATATATAAGGCCCTAATATCCATAAATGGTTCTCAAAACCCTATAATGGAGTATGTATCCACACTTGGAAGCCAAAAAATACCTATACATGTCATATGTGTTGGTTTGTAACCTCCTTCCTAGCCCTTGATCCCTAAGTGTGTACATTTAATGCATAACACCTAGGTTTCCTACATTTACCATGCATAGGGCTCAAAACCTTCTAATGGTGATCATATTGTGAAGAACCTACAACAATTGATTAATGAAAATACACGATATAACATAAATGACAGAACTCAAAATCACTTTTATTGATCGTAGGCCACTCCGAGGGGGCAACCTCCTTTGAGCAAGCTCAATACAAATAACTTCACGGTACCTTCATTGGTCTCAACACCAACTTATATACTAATTCTAGGCACCAATACCATGGGTCAATACCATGTGTCAGTACAAACCATGGGACAATACAAAATATGGATCAATAATTACTACGGGACGACTTACAAAGCATATGCGTCCAACAACAATAATACAAACTATGGATCAACAAATACTACGAGACGAACTATAAAGCATATGCGTCCAACAACAATATACTAACAAAGTAAATAGAAGGGTTGACATGGGTTCCTAACATCTCCTCTCCCTTAGAAAAAGCTTTTTCCTCAAAGCTTTAGATGTGGAAATTGATGCAGAATCTGAAGGAGTGGTTCCCCTATAGTATCCTCGAGTTGCATTCCGGGCCATTGACACCTTTTGAGTTTCAGGGAGGGTTGCTTGGAAGGCTGTAGACGAAGAAGAACCATATTAGCTGCATGAAAAGTGCACTTAGAACGGTGCTGATCTGCTTGTTGTTGCAGTCGAATTCTTGCCATGTGAAGATTGTCTTGCAAAATGAGAAGAATCCGATTGCGGTTTCGAAGAACGAAGTCAATTGCCTGAACTGGGGAGTTGCTGAGGGTGTATGGAAGAAGAACTGGCAGTGCTTGTCCATAAACTGCTTCATATGGTGTCCTTTTAGATGTGGCATTGTACCACTGGAGCAATGCTAGGAAATCCATAGAAATAGTTGTCCAAATCTGTGTAGGGATGGGCAAGGGTTCGAGCAGTCCTGAAAGGAGTGTCTGTTCACCCTTGTTGACCTGACAAGTATCATAGTCAATCCCCATATGTTGAATTGTCAGTTTTATTCCTTGCCAAAAGAAGTTACATCTTTCCCAGTGATACATTTTGAGGAACCCAGAGTGCCCTGTCAATGAAGAAGCATGGAGTTCATAGAAGAGATATCCTTGTTGAACAGATTGCAACCAATTTGGAACAAGCAGAGAAATAGTTGTACGAGGAACTGGGTCATCAAGTGTGTGACAAGGAGCATCTACCACCATATTGTCCTTACCATTCTTGTAAGTGATCGCATAGGCATAACCCATGAGTTGGATAACCCATTTTAGGTGTGCTGGGGAGGAGACCGATTGTTCCAGGAAATCTTCCAGACTCTGGAGATCAGCCTTGATGCAGAAATGATTCCCTAATAAGTATGTTTGCCACTTTTCTACTGCATGCAAAATAGCCAGCATTTCCTTCTGAGATGTAGATGCAGCCAAAGTATTATCAGAAAGGTCTCTTGAAGGTGATAATCCCATTGGTTGAGCGAAGACACCCACATATCTATCCAAGGAAGTAGGGGAGACCGTTGATGGGTGCATCTAAATGGAATGGAGTTGAGCGATGACACCATGTGAATTCTTCTTAAGGATCGTTTCTAGGAGATGTGAACTGATGATGCGAAAAGACCCTTGTTGTAAGCCCGTAAATTTTTGTTGTTTCCCATTGACTAAAAACTGCATCCAAAGTTTAGCAAAATTCCATAAGATGGGGCCAAGTGTGCGTAACCATTGAACTCCCAAAAACACATCACATCTGCCTAGGGACAAGAAAAATATGTCAGAGTGTAGGTTATAATCTTCCAGAGATATACGCGCATTGTGACACTTCCCCTTGCAAGGTAAGGTACCCCCATTGGCAACCATGACTTCAAAGTTGGAGTAAGGATGGACAAAACAATCAGCCTGTTTGGCGATCCAAGGGTCAATGAAGTTATGAGTGCTACCAGAATCAATGAGTATTGTAAGAGGAAACTTCCTGAAGTAACCCCTCACCCGCATTATTTCGGGGGTGGTGACGCCAGATAAAGAATGGAGAGATATCTCTGGTTGGTCATCCTGAGATGGGGGGTCAATAAGCAGCTCCTGAATGTCGACCTAATCATCCATTGTATCGAGAGATTCTTCAACAATTTTAGATGCAGGCAGAGAATCCATATCCAAGAGATAGAGATTTTGTTGAACACATCTATGTCCCCGAGTGAATTTCTCATCACAATTATAACAAAGCCCCTTTTCTCTACGTGCCTGCATCTCTGTTTCATACAAATGCTTGATAGGAGTTGGTCGAGGAGTTGGCGGAATGGGAGGTCATTGAAAACCCATATTTTGGAAGGGAACAAAAGTGGGTTTGGAGCGTTGTTGGGCTGCAATCTTATCTTTTTCCAACTTAGCCAACCCCAGGGCTTCCATCATTGTGTTGGGACAGAACATTTTGACCTCTGAGCGGATTTCATCCTTAAGACCATTGATAAAACAACTCTTGTAGAATTCATCAGACAATCCGTCTATGTGATTGGCTAGTTTCTCAAATTATATCTGATACTCTTTCACAGTTCCAATTTGATGAAGTTTTGTGAGTGCTCCGGTGAATTCATCAAAAGCACTAAGACCAAATCGTTGCAAAAGGAGTTGGCAAGAATCCATCCATTTTGGCTCGTCACAAGCCTTGATGTATCAACGGTACCATTAAAGGGCTTCCTGTTCCAAATGAAAGGATGCAAGTGGAATTTTTTGGACATCAAAATATTATGCAGACTAAAATACTGTTCTGCACAATAGATCCATCCAGTCGGCTCAGTACCATTGAAGCAAGGAAATTCAAGCTTCAGACCACGGAAATTGCTAGAAGAAGAGAACCCATTGTCTAATGAAGACTCGGACTGTCGTTTGTTGTTCATGGTTGAATGCTCAAGATTTTCCTGGAGTTTGGCTTGTTATGGCTACAAGTGCTTCTTCCATGGTTTATGCTCCTGCGCAGGCGACAACCATAACCAGGAGTTTTTTTTTTTTGAGTGGGTATAAAAACAAAAACAGAAACTGTTTTAGTAAAGGAAAATCTGGATTTGGGAAAAAATTGGAAGGGTAATTTGGGTTTAACTAGGTTTTGGACACTGTCAAATGGACAGGTAAGCAGAAAATGAGGATTTCAGAAGCGGGGTGAAAGAATGAGAAAATTTGGCAGAGAGGAACAAAGAAGCCGAATTAGAAAAGGAACTATGTGGTAAAATTTGAAGGCAATTGGGTGAAATCCGAAGAAGTTATGGGAAACCCTAAAAATAGACAAATGTGGGATTTCGGGCTTTGGGAAGTGGAATTTGGGATAGGGTCCTCAGGAATGAAATATGCAAAATGGGATTACAGGGGTGTCAGGGAAGTTTCAAGGGAAACCGAGTGAAAATAAGGGAGATATTGCCAAAAAACAGTTTTTTTTTTTTTCTAGGAATGGATATGCAGAAATTCCACCCAACGAGCCCAAGAAAGTGCTCTGATACCAGATGTGAAGAACCTGCAACAATTGATTAATGAAAATACATGAGATAGTAGAAATGACAGAACTCAAAATCACTTTTATTGATTGCAGGCCACTTCAAGGGGACAACCTCCTTTGAGCAAGCTCAATACAAATAACTTCACGATACCTTCATTGGTCTCAACACCAACTTATATACTAAGTCTAGGTGCCAATACCATGGGTCAATACCATGTGTCAATACAAACCATGGGACAATACAAAATATGGATCAACAATTACTACGGGACGACTTACAAAGCATATGCGTCGAACAATAATAATACAAACTATGG
Organism: Larix kaempferi; assembly: GCA_027924585.1. Classification (NCBI taxonomy): domain Eukaryota; kingdom Viridiplantae; phylum Streptophyta; class Pinopsida; order Pinales; family Pinaceae; genus Larix; species Larix kaempferi. The sequence continues at coordinate 58,434 of BSBM01000259.1, read as the reverse complement.
ATCAACAAATACTACGAGACAACTTACAAAGCATATGCGTCCAACAACAATATACTAACAAAGTAAATAGAAGGGTTGACATGGGTTCCTAACACATATCCCCATGTAGAGGAAAAATACACCTAGTAGAGGCCAAATGTTGTGGTACAAGACCTTGTTCATGGTCGTCAAGCCCTAGAAGCTTCCCTTAGGACCTATGGCCCAGGTTTCATGCTTTACCACTTTCATATGCTAAGAAACAATTTTGGTACGCAAAACCTCTAAATAATGGCCATACCCTATAAATATGATAATTATTCCCTATATTGGTGTTTTGCAGTGGTCTAAGGTATCATTCATATCCCTTAAGTCATCAAACTTATAGTTAGTGCACCCATACTTCATGTTCATAACTTCCTAATAGTATTTGAATATGCTCATATGGAGGCCAAATATCCCTCAACCCTAGATTTGTTATGGTTTGAGACATCACTCTCAATCCTAAATGCTTAGAAGCTTTGTTTAGGAAAATATGCCTAGGTTTCCTCCTTTAACCATGTGTATGGTCCCAAGACCCATACTTAATGTTGACAACCTACTTATGGCATCAAGATCCACAATCAAAGGAAAAGGATATCCTCAAGAGGTCAAGCGCGCTTTTCTAAGGCATTATCCATGGCCCATAATGCTTAGAATACTCTCTTACAACCGAAGGCTCAAATTGTATACCTTTAACATGTCCAATGTCATTACATCCACACTCAGTGCTTAAAAACTCCTAATGGAACACATTTCCCCACTTAAAAATAAGTGTCACCTAGGGAGGCTATGTGGTAGTAAGAAATTTACCTACCAAAAAAAGCTACTTAATGCCATATCTGTTGTCATAGGAAGAAGTGTGCATTATTAACACATGCACATTAGTAACTTGTGAACATCAATATTGTGCATGCATTCCTATTTTCATAAAAAATCAGACAACCAATCTTATTTTATGCGAACCAAATTGACTTGTCTGCTACACAAACATCTCCCAAGAAACATTTTGGTTCCAATACAATTTTTTTTTAATGTTTTTTATGATTGAATATTCAACTTTTGCGGAGTTCTTGTTGCATTTGATCCTTTTGAAGATGGATATTAGACACAATCAAGCAAAAAAATATGAAAGGAAGGGGAAACCCCTTCAAAAAGTCAATGAACTAAGAGAAAATTCAAATTTGGGTATGGAAATACATAGCCATCGATCAGTGCGAACCTCAATTCCTTGCACAATGGATGCCTCAATGATCTCTACTTTGTCTCCACAAGTGAATTTTATGCATCCAATGGATGGCATTGGTATTCCAACATCAATTCAATCTCTAACTAATATTTCATCAACAAATGATGTTTTAAATAAAGAAGACACGGAAATTTGGCAAGGTGCTAAGTATACAGAGGGAGATACTAGAAAGATGAATTTTGTTCAATATTCATGTGAAGAGGATACCATGGTGCACGATAAAAATGAACAACAATATGTTCATCATACCAACCACCAACATGTCCATTGCATTCCCACTCTTAACCATCAAGTTAATGAAGTGCCACAATCTCCGGGTCAATTTTCACAATGTCATGGCCATGAGTCCAAGACTCAAGATTTGCATTCTTTACCTTACCTATATAATGGAGGAAAAATAACTAATAGACATTTTCATGTGGATGAAAATGTTCTATTGTCCTTGAAGGTAAGTTACCTAAATGAACTATTGATTGGTAGTGCAATAAAATCATTAAATACTTTTTTGAATCTAAAACTGATGCATCTAAATGTCAGTTATTTATGGCCTTTTTAAAATCACATAGTTTATTTGTTCCTAGGAAAATTCATGGCACATGTAAAGTTAAAAGTTCAAATACCATTAATCATGTTGTTATAAATATTCTGGCTTATTTTAATATAGTTGGAAAGACTACTCGTTCAAAAGATCTTAATGTAGTCCATCATGTATTGTTAGAATTGATTGTAAATAAAACTACAAGGTAACATTGTTTCCTCACACACATATCTAAAAGATTTGAAAGAAAGAGTGAAAACCCTTCAAAAGTATTATTCTAGAAGAGAAATACTTGAAAACCCTGTTCGAACATATTATTGGACCTTCGTTGGTAGGCTTCATGATTCTAATATGAATTTAATTAATGTTATAAAGGGATTAATCCAATTTTTTTGCATGAATATACTAAGCTTCCATCCAATCAAAAGGATGTTCTAAAGTTTAGAAAAGGTTCTAGTGATAGTGAACCCCACACTGAACACTTTCTTGACATGTCATAGATATAACTCTATGAGAGATTCAAGAATGAGCACAAGGAGTTGAACCTAGGACAAAGATATTTTGTTAAATGCAAAACTTGGTATCTTAGAATATGCACAGAATGTAACACATGTTTTTGTATATATCAGATATAATTTGTCTATTATTATAATATGTACATACACATACATCATATTTCTCATACTAACCATGTGTAGGAATGCTTAGACATTCCACCACTAGTATCATCAAGAGGCTTTATTCATAGCATTGTGTGTCGAAGGATGGATGGAAAAAAATATTATCCAAAATATTGTTTAGATGGGACATGTTCTAGGTGAAGTTGATATACATTATTGAGCCAATGCATTCATGAAAAAAAGGACCATGAATTTGGTAGAATGGTGGTTTACATGTAGAGTTCCAAATATGATTCTTATGAACTATATGGTGGGAAATTAGGAAAAAAGATAGCATTCGTGACATCCAAAGTGACTTGGTGCTATTGTAACATACCCATCCCTAGAGAACACAACAAGGTTGGGTAACTGGGATATTTAGAAAATGGGATGGATGAACCTAATCCATGCACAGTGGAATAATACTCTTTAAGGTGGAGCTAACATGAAAAACTATTTAAAAATTTTAAAAGCATTCAACCATTAAGGAAGACTGCCCTTCCAATGCAACCTAGTTACCATTCTACATGTAGTACAGTGTAAATACACATGAATACATTGAACCCATACCTCTTTCAGATGTTTTCTAGGAATAATCTTGTGGCTATTTAACCAACTTACTAAATCAGGCTCACATACATTCATGGACTCTATTTACGACATTAAACAATCAACATTTCTACATACTAGGGAGGCATGATTTAATCTAATTAAACCATATCTATAACAAATAATTCAGACTTCTAACCCCATTCAGGATCTGATCTGGTCCATCCATACATGACCATATGGTCTTCCCTAAAGACCATTTCATCTCATGAACATAATTCCACAAAAGACTAGCTTCTAATATCACATTAATATCAACATTACTATCTTTCCTTAAGGCAATTTTATACATTAATGCATATCAGATTTAATATATAAAATTATCAGTCTATAAACCCATGTAGGACCTGATACGGTACAGCCATATATGGCCATATGGACTGTCCAAATATCAGACCCATAAAAGTTCATAATCCATAAACAAATAGTCTCATAAACATCCATCAAATAAACACTCTACTCTAACTCAAATAGCATATTTATAACACTACTTTAGATCATATTTTTACAACTAAAAGACAACAAGAACCCCATGGATAATATGATCTAGAAAATCCATATATGGCCATATGGACTATCCTAAATCAAACCTCCTAATAATCATAAATTCCATAAACAAGCTAGCTATAACCACTAGTTTAAATACATCAACATACCTCTTCCATGAGCTGGCAATTTACCAATATAGGGTTAGCAATTCAACATGAGCATATATATGTAATTTAAAAACATATAATGACAGAGATATAGAAGACTCCATGGGCACATGTACAACAAAATACATAAAGTAAATAAATAGCATAAGTACTTATCTTTTATAAGGGTGCAACTGGCATCAACCGTAGAACTTTCCTCCATATAATGACAGAGATCTAACAACCTCCATGGGCACATGTACAAAAACATACATAAATTAAATAAATAGCATAAGTAATTATCTTTTATAAGGGTGAAATTGACATCAACCAGACAACTTTCATCCCATCCTTAGACATTGTCAAGCCAAAACTACTTGTGTAGGTCACCCCCAAGTTGAGGTCTTGGAATTCACACAGTCAAGGACTCTTCTAACTTGATCCCTAAGGATAAGAATTGTAACACAAGATTTCCCTCCTTCTTCAAGACAAAACATGATCACTAACTCCTCTCTCTCAGGATTATACCCCCTCTCCCGAAAGATTATGATCACTACGCTTTTTTTCTTAGGATTATACCCCCTCTCCCAAAAGACAAGCTATGGCCAATGTGGTATCCTTAATAGGATTGTAACCGCTTACCCAAAGAACCACTTACCACAATTAATCTCTCTTGTCTAGGATTGTACCCCCTCTCCTACAAGATGAGATAAAAAACTAGGTCACCTGCTCAGGATTGTCCCCCTCTCCTATTAGTCCTAACACATCCAATTAAGGAAATACTTGCAAAGGATTGTACCCCCTCTCCTGCAATGCAAGCACAACAATGGAATTTTCTACACAGGATTGTCTTCCTCTTATGCGAGACAAATTTACAGTGAAGTTACTCTCCTCACCTTATCACAACAATTCTTGACCATTCAAACCCCTACTAGGGCATTCAAATACAATGGAGTATATATCTCCCTTATTTACCTTCCAGGTGCAAAATAAATAATTTGAACCCATACTAGAGCATTTGAATTCAATGGAGAATGGATATCCAATACTTACTAACTTTTCCTCAAAGGATCTCCATAACCTACAAGAAAAACTAGTGCAAAATGTGTGTAAAATCTTATGCCAAATCCCTCTTTGGAATTCACAATTCTTGTGAGAGCTTCCTCTACACTGACCAACATACTCAACAATCAATGAATGAATGAACTCTGGAGGAATTCGAATCCCCTTAGACCCATTCGAATTGCCTCCAAGAGATGGAATCTAGATCACTGAGGAAGGACTCCCAATCACTAGGGATTCCCAAAAACCACTGACTGACTCCTTCAAGTTCTCAACCAAATAACTTGAATCCACTTATACTAACTCTAGAACACTGACAAAGACACTCCCAGTCCCTGACTAGTTCGAATTCATTAAAGTTGGCTCCAATCTACCTTAACCGATGCTCAATCACCCATGAATTACTCCTCCTGAATGAAGGTAACTCAAATTGATCCAAAGATGCCCAAATTAATTGAATACGACTCAAATTTATTTGATTAACTCAATATTAACTGAAAATAACCTAATTTAACTCAATTTAACTAAAATTAACTCAATATTAACTAACAGTAACTCAATTAAACTCAACTTAATTGAAATTTACTGACATTAACTAAATTTTAACTCAATTTAACTAAAAATTACTCAAATTGACTGAAGATAAATTCAAATTAGCCAAATAGGTGCACAAGACAAGAGTACAGTGAAAGTGAGCCCGACTGTTATCCAGATAAGGAATATTCTCTCTAGCGAGAGCACAATAGTGAATGTAAAACATTAATTAGACAAATTAGGACCCCTAGGGTCCCCTAACATCAAAATTAGGAAACGTTGAGTGTTGTTAGGGTTAGATACAACTACGAACCCCAACCCCTTCACATGTGGGATCCGAGATCCCACAGCCATGTTTATTGTCCATGTTGAGCCAATATTTAGTTATAGGTAGTTATATAATAATAAAATAGAATAATAAGATAATAATATTCATGGTCCATGGTCCAGGAACCTAGTGCCACCATAAAATAAAATAACAAAATCACATATGTCTGGGGCTTACCATCATGGTATTACAGTTATGTACTTGAAAGGATTACATAAGGTTTGAAAAGGTTAGATTCTAATTACATATATAAATTTTACATATGGTTTTAAAATGTTAGACTCTAATTATGCCACGATTTATATTCCATTAGGTGCGAGTATGTGATTTCATTAAGGATTTTTTGGAAAAAATGTGACAATATGTTCAACCCATGTGGTGCTATGGTAGGATGAGCAATTTAGAATATGGAGGGAAACTTTTCCCATTGCTACGATTCTATCGATTGTGGATTTTTCTAAGAACTACACCCTCCAACCACAAAATGAGATCCAAAGTCAATATCACCATTACGATCAGGTGAACATAATGATACATATCAAATATAGGCATGGGTCTATGATATAGTAGTGAAGAAAAAAGGATAATATTGAAAGATTCTAACTTCTACATAAGTGATGATAAGTTCCATGACCTATAGTTTGTAGAACATTTCTTCCAACTGTTCTACAATTATGTGAAGGTGATATATATACAAATGGATCGACATTGGATTTGGTTAGATGATTGCGTTGGCTAGATAAAAAAATGCTCTTGTATTTCAATGCTTAATTTTATTGGACAAAAAGTGCAATATGTCGCATATTATAATTACTATGAGATTGGGCATGGAAAAGGTGAGAATGATGGAAATAGTACATGTGCTAAAGTTGCACTATGTAGAGTGAATTTGAGGTTGATGACAAATTATCCTATTCAAGATGTGCATTCTATAGTCCAATGGTTCTCTATAGTAATGGAAGAGGAAAACAAAAGGTGAGATCAATAAACCAAGAGAGGACATGTGCAAAGAAAGTCTTGGGAGGTGGTCAATGTAGATTGATCACATGCATATAATTGAAACACAGTACATGGAACTATTGGATTTAATTTATTTCAAAGCTCAGAGAACCATGTGTTTGAAATATGGAGGTGAAAACTTGCATGCTTTTGTGGACCATGTAGTAGCGACGGATGAGATTATTATGAATTGAAAGACTAGTTGATGCATGGGATCAAGTAACATTTGCAATAGTCCAACTTGTAATTGTTGAAATGACACAGTTAGAGGAAGGTGAATCATTTATTTCACTAGATTATGACCATATCTTTGATCTTGTACCACCAAGTATGTTATGATTATAAAGAATTCAAAATATTTCGGTAAGAATCCATTATAGTTTGTGATTTAACTATCATGTAAAATCTCTACACATGTATTTGACCATGCATTGGATTTTTGTAGGACACATATATGCAATGGTTGCCTCCAAAAGAAATCAATGGGCACTGATTATTTGATGGCGCAATGTATTGAGGCGAAGCAAACCCTCAATACATTGGTGATTGATTATGAATTTCCAATTGGATTGATGGTTGTTAAGGGTGAATACCCGACATTTTACCAAAACTCAAGAAAGAGAAATGGTTCCATATTCATGGATTATAGACGAAGTAAATTGGTATATCATTTTATAAACTTAGTCATCGGTACACAAATCCAACTACAAACAATGACTAGAAAGAACTCATCGAAGGTACATTACTTGCTACCTCATTTAGAGCATGAGAAATTGATGTAGACCATTAGTAAAAGGGATGATCCAGATGGTCTACTTGAATGACATCAGGTAATTATACAAGGTAGGTAAGTCGCATGTTTGAAAGGGAATGTTCTATAGTGAGGTATGTAGATTTTTATGTTATTTTTCAATGCATTTACATATGACTCAATCTATTTTAGCACAAAATTTTAACACTACCACCCCCTTATGTGCCTAGGTTATATGAAGAATCAAAACTAAAGTGACGAAGTGCTCAACTGATCCATCAAATATTTTTTTATATAATGGACTTATCCATTCAAAATTATCTTGGTTAGTGACATTATACTTGATGGATCTCTCAATAGAAAGTGAACTTGCACTATCTTTTCAAATATTTTTTTTATCTTACTATGTGGTTAGAATAAGTAAGTATTGTCATGGAGCATAGTTGTAGTTTCCTAGAAGCAATGTTTGAGATTTGTTAACTACTAAATTTATTCTATAGTATGCAAGAATACCAAGTAGGAACAATGTAAGCCTCTTGTCACTTCAACATGTTCAAGATACAAAGGCAAGATTCTTATGCTCAATCAACCTATAAACACATAAGCCTCTTATCACTAAGAAAAAAGCATTATGCAACTTCTAAAATGTCGCTTCTAAAATTCTAAGTCTTAAAAAACATGAAATCCTTGAATGCATTCAGGATGCAACTTGCAACTGGACATAAAATTAAAACCGAGACTCGGATTAATGAAATTTCAAATCTATTGGATTACAGTTGGGGTACCCCTCATCCATGGGTCCCAAGGCTCATAGCTTGTTTTATTTGTTTATTTTCAAATCTAGGGTTTTACTTAGTACGAGGAAATGCACATTTTATCAGTCCAATATTTGAAATCCAACCCTGAGAGTGTGAATAATGCATGGTAACATAGGCCTTTCCAAGACAAGTTTTCCAAGAGTCCTTGAATGAGTTCAGGATGCAACATGCAACTAGACATAAAATGAAAATCAGAAATTGGATCGATGGACCATCAACTTCATTCGATTCCTAGAAACATATTACAATTAAGGTACCCCTCACATGTGGGACCCAAGTATCAAAGATTGTTTTATTCATCGATTCAAAAAATTAGGGTTTTCTTAGTAGGAGGAAATGCACATTTTGAATTTATGGGTCCAATATTTGAAATAGTGCCCTGAGTTCTACAATCTACATCTAGAACTAGATGATGGATGTAAGAGATGAACGATGAATTATGGAAGTGAAAAATCACACATCATTGTTTCTATGATTCTCAAAGTATTGAATATAGAAATTATTGGTTGAATATATTTTGAGAGGTCAATAATGTGAAACAAGTACCTAGGATCAAGATTCTCAACTCTAGTCTTATTGCTTGTTCCACCATAAAAAAATTCCTCACAAATAGACCGTATAATAAAATCAATTGTGTCACAGTGTAGCTTGGGGATAGTGTCAATAGTGGATGCTTACAACTAAGATAAATTTGCTCATGTTTCTAGTCCACACAAGGATAATATTGTAGATAAGTGTTGTGTTCCCTTCTGTAAATTGTTATCCTTATTATGAGATATGCATGAATTGTGTATCAATGTTGAATAATGGTATGTGAATGGTTGAGTGAACTTTTCTATTTCCTATTTGGACTGACATATTTACTGCTAGAGAAACATATCTTTTTTTTGGCATATGACCATTTGATTGAATTTTTGTACTTACCTTCAATGTTTATCATGGGTGCCATCCTAAAAATGAGAGGAATCACCTTGGGGGTTTCCTCATAAATTGTAACATGGAAAAAAACTATACGAATTTTTTAGGTTTATCAATGGAAAAAACTATTATTGATTTGATGCTTGAAAATTTTGATGTGAAATAAGTTGTGGAAGTGTACATGGAAATCATTGAATGTATGTAAGTGACAATAAATTGTTGGTATTCTTATTGTAGAATAGAGATAATGCAAATAACACATATTCAAATCAAATAAACAATATCATAGTGTCATACATAAACACCAAATAAACAAAATAGCCTACAATAATAGATAAATCAATGTACCTATATTCAAAATTGATCAAGCTATACATTGTTTCCAAAATGGCTCATCGTGCCTAAGATACACAAGGGAACCTAGTACCCAAACATGGAATAATGGAACCTCATTCCCTAGACACAAAATGGACTGCCCAAAACTATACTATCATGGCTCATATACACAATGGATGGGTCATTGACCCTCTCCACCCTCGCCGCTACCAAGTGCATCCCCAAAGACAATCTTGCTCCTGTTAGTGATGGAGGAAAATTAACTCTTCTTATGTTTTTCAATGATGCATAATTCTGGAGAGTAGAAAATGAAAAAGATCTAAGTGAGTACTTTTCCACGTTTATATCAATTAACACTTAGAAAATGATACTTTAGAACTTCATAAAAAAACACAATGTAGATGAGGGTACAAGTCATGAGGGATTTTCCCTCCTTCGTGTCCCTAATTGCTCTGTGATGCCTCCCTACAACAGTCTCAAGAATCAATGAATGAAGATTAATAAAAATGCCTAAAATTAATTCCATTCATTCTCGATAAACATTCCAACAACTAATGATCTCAGTATAAATAATTCTAGGAATGGCGGAGATTGGCTAGTAGGTGGAGGACTCAAATCAACTCCTACTTTGAGGAAACCACTAGTGAAGGTTCAATATGTGTGAGCACAACGGATGCAACCATAGCTGCTAACATAGGGTACTCAGGGGTAGGGTGTATGCCAGGTATAGACATGGTGGATGCAATATGGTAGGAGGAATTAGGGTGGGTATTTGCATACATAGTGGATGCAATAGGTGAGGATGAATAAGGCAAATAGATGCACACACCATGTATGCAATATGGGGGATACCATAGGAGGGATGGGTGAAGACAATGGAAAAGTTGGTGTGGGTGGGAAATGATAAACCCCCATGGGTTGTAGGATGGAAGGAATAACCATACAATAGGACATGCTCATGCTGATGACTAGTGCAAGGTGGTTAGGGAATGGAATGATGGAAGGAAGTTGTGGTGAGTGCATGTTGAATATGGGTGTTTGCATATAAATCTATGATATAGCCATTGGTAACAAAAGATGAAAATAAATTCAATAAGAAAAAATTTCACATTCAAACAAAATCATTAGTACGTGGGAATGGGGTGCTCTATCTACCCCATGTGGAAATGAATCCTCACTCTCCTTGGTTGCAATATGTAGAAATGCAAAAATGCATACTCAACAACATTCAAAATTTCCTCTTTTTGCAACTAATCATATGGAAATTATTTTTCCCTTGTTTATTTCTTATACTCTTTTAGAACTAAGGACATGAAAATAAATGTCCCCGATGATTGAATAGGATCACTTATATAACATGTGGATTGTCTTTAGTTGGTGGCTATTATATGTGTAATGCTAGAAACCATTTTACTATGATCACATATCATTGTATTAGGATTTTGTTCTACATTAATACTTACCTTCTATTTTTTTTGTATTTTTGTTTGTTAACATCCACATTGGTTGTGTGTGTGTTGTGAACAATATAATAAATGTCGACATTATGGGATAGAGATGGTTTATATAGAATTACCTAAACAAACACATTTCCCAATCTAGAAGTTGGATTGTGGGTGCAAATTCCCTAGTTGGAGTAGTAAAATTATCCCTTACCTTGGTACTAACATCATTGGTTATTTCAGTGGCATATTAGGGATGATTTTTATGGCCTTATATAAAGAATGTATACAAAAACTAATATTTTTGGACCTAACAACTAATTTTAGTGCTAATAAGTTGTGTGTAGGGAATTAGATCACCAAGGCATATGAACCAAAGAAGGAATAATTCACCAATCGGAGGAATATTAGCATGCTTTATAGGATTGGATATGTATGTTGGATCTCATGGCCCAAGCCATGGTCTAGTGCCAAATCCAAGGATTTAGACCTTATGGGGCCCTTGACCATGGCATGCACACTAAATAATTATGAATTTTTCTCCCTATGAGAGGAATTTGACCATCATGATTAGTAATGGAAACAATAAGAATGGATATCTCAATGGGCCAAGTCATATTTTGAGGCTCAAAAGAATGGATTTATTCCATACCTTTAATTTCAGGGATCATGGGCATTGCAAAAGAAATTAAACAATGTATCATACCTTTTAGAAATAATCCTTGGCCTACAAGATATATATAGAGTCAAATTCTAGGATTGGATAAAACAAGTATGGGTCATGTGTCCCAAGCCATGCATGAAGACACAAAATAGTTCAATGTCAAAATGATGGATTTAGGTCATAATCATTTCTCTTAGGTGTCATAAGCCATGGATGAGGTCCCTCCATGAAACATGCATTAGAGAAGAATTATTTGTCTTAGAAGAGAAATATGGGTTTGATTATAACAATTAGAATCAATGATGGGCCCTATGGATGAAGCCATTATTTGGGCTAGAATGATGGATTTGTACACTTACTAATATGTTTTGTGATCATAATCCATATATGGGTTTTAACCACAACATATTCCATAAACAAGGAATAATAGGCCTACAAAAGGATATGGGCACATTTTTATGATTTAGCATTTCATGGATGGGTATCACCACCCAAGTAATGGTTCAAACCCAAACACTAGTAATTTAGGCCCTAGCCATTACTTTGGAGCTCATAAACCATTCCTTAGTTAGGCCTCATCCTTAATGCAATACCTATAGATGTGAAATTTAGCATATTAAAGGAATATTGACCTAATTTCAAGGATTGGGTGTAGAATGGATGAGTCTTTAGGCCTAAGAAATGGTCAAAGTTAAATATTAATGATTAAAATCCTCACTTTTACTCTCAAGAATCATATGATTTGTTGGAATCGATTTAATACTAGGGGGGGACGGGATTCAATATTAACGTAGTTATCAGCAATTTTTACCTTCTTTAGCATATTAGTCTTAACTTAATATTGATATTTAGTTATGCATCCAATATAAATAAAATCATTCATCCATATATGCACCAAGACAAAGAACACAGAAAACACATGATTTTGACGTGGAAATCCAAATGGGAGAAAACCATAGAATGATCTTTTGTAATGAAAAGATTACATTCAAGGAAGCAGTGACTTCTTGTGTTTACTAGCATCAATTGGAAGGAGGATCCCACCCCCTGGTTTTACAGGAACCAACCTAAAGGAAGCACCAAATCCCTATTTTCTCTAGCAGCAACTAGAAGGAGGCTACGGCTTCTTTCTCCTTGCCCTGTCCTACTACCCAGATATCCAAAATAATATTCTTCCTTACTAAACTTCCAACATGCACACACTTCTGACCTTCTGATGTTCATTCTGTTGTGTGCACCTTTTGTATGTAGTCGTATTGCTATCACTCCCCTGCATACATCACTTGACTTCTCATTCCACTCAATTATTCACTTCTGCCGATGACTCACTTCATATATCATGTGCTAATTCATCTGCTACAGTTTGTGCCACTTATTAGCTGATTCATTCTGCTATGCAAATGCACTGACCAATTGATACTTTGCTTCAATTTATAGCTTGTTGATGTGAGATTGCACATCGGTATCAGATGGAATTGTGCACTTACTTAGATGTATCCATTGAGTTTAAGTGCCATAGTCTTTCAGACAATTTATGACATGCAGTGCATTATATAATTTGTCCTTTCGGTTTAATGCACTTGTCTTAGATCATCCTCATCATGACGTGCATACAAGATTCTACTGTTGTTCTATCGTCGCCTATATGATGGAAATCTCTACTTCACACACTTCACTTTAAACTTTGTGCATCAACCAAACTTTTGCTCCTCTTCTGATATGCCTTAGTTCTGTCTATGCACTTCTTCCTTTAAAACATTTGTGACTATCTACGTGATTCTTGTGCTACTGTCATTAAATCCTCACACACATGCGCATCTTCTGCATTCTACCTTTCTATCTTTGCGCAACTGTCACTGATCTACAACATCATTATGCGTACCATTAGTTCAATCATTCATCTACTTGTGCGCACTTAGCTCTTTGCTAGATCATTCTGTTCTATGCCTCAAGATCATGATTCCCCAAATATAAATATGTATTTTCCACTTAGAATCTCTTCGACCTCACCATCAAGCTTACTTCAAATATCCAACTTGCTTCCCTATTTATACATGTCCTGCATGGATTTTATTTCCACAAGTTGGTTGTGGAATTCCTTCTTCCTTGCTTCATGAATTATACCTATGCCACATGTCATGTTCTGGGATGTTGATGTGTCCTTTCTTTGTGTGTTCTGCACATACATCGTCCTCAACTTGGTGGGACTTTCACCATTGCGATAGCATTACTTGTGGGTCTTGTGCACTTGGTGTATCAATGCTTTGCAAAAATTGAGCATACATGATATTTGACTTGGTAGGAATTTGACCCTTGCGGTACTATCACTTGTGGGACTTGTGCACTTGTTGTTTCTTCAGCTATGGAATTTCCGCATATCTTTACATCACATGATACACCTTTCTGCTCCCTTTATCAACTAAAAATGTCTTGTGATTGTTGATGACCTGTGCGCTTTCAGGACTTGTAGAGGTGTTCAGCCATCTCTTGTTCCATGTTTCTTGCACACTCCACTTGACTTGCTTGCACACTCTTGAATATTCTCTTGATTTGCTTGCACAGACTAGACTTTGTCCCATGTATTCTTTGGCTTGCTTGTGCACTCTTCATCCTTCTGTCCAACGAACCCTTTAGCTTGTGCCTTGAAGGACTATGACTGGATGGACTTGTGACCTACTCAAGTACATGTTCCTTATTTACTTCTTCACACTAGATATTCATTATGTACCCTTGGACACACTTCTTTATATTGGATGCAAATTCTAGATATACTTCTTCACACTGGCATCCATATCCTTCACCATCTTTCTTTTGCATATACTTCTTCAATGTGGCATTACTATACTTCTTCAAGATGGAATGGGAATGTTGAAACCATTTGAATTTAGTTGACATCAATGACTCAAATTGAATCAGTTGACATCCTCTTTGACATTAGTTGAAATCAAAGACAACCAAAGTTCAACAATGATTTACATGGAGCCATAACCATGACATAATCCCACAAGATGGAATTTTTGGTCAATGAGAATGATTATGATGATAATATGCAAAAGGGTTGGGTCACATGGCCCAAGACTTGGGTTTGATCCAAAAATTAGGGATTTATGCCTCAGAACCATTTATTTTAAGACTTACAAGCTATGCATGGGTTCCTAGACCAAAACATATTCCCTATATAAGAAATCATTATCATGTCAAAGGAATGTGGCCTTAATTTTGGGGATTGAGCACCCATGCATTGTATTTTTTGTCCCAATCCATAATTTTGCGATAAAACTAATGATTCAGGCAATAATAATCATTCTTAGGGATTATGATCCATGAATATGGACTCATACCATGAAACATAACTTAAATAAGAAATATTTGTCTCGCAAGAGGAATACATACATGATTTTGAGGGTTGGACAAAAATAATGGGTTGCATTGTATAACCCATGGTTTCTCATAAAAAACATGGATTCATGTCCTAATCATTGCTTTATGTAGGAATTCTGTGGCTCCGATACCATGTATAAATTCTATAAGCCATGATCTGGAAATAGAGATGTACTCACTAAGAAATTACTTAGAGATTAACATAATTGAGAAGAAAAACTGAACCAAAAACATGTGAGACTAAACATAGGTGATGTAAATTCCATAATGATCATATTCATTAATGAGAATACAATTAATAATACATCTTAGGAGAGAAAATCGAATGCACTAAAGGAAATTCGAATAGCTCACAGAAAAGAAGCCTTATAATAGACTAAATCCCCAATCTAGACAAGTATCTATATCCAACTCTATGCTAGAGGTAACAAATGGGAAATTAAAGGCTTGATATACCATGAGTGACACAAAATAAACTAAAGAGTTTCTTTTTGGAGAGAAATATGGAAGTGGTGTAAGGAAAAAAGCAACAAGCTTTCCCAAATGGATCCTAGTGCAACTTCCTTATCCTAATCTACTTGAAAAGCAGTGAAAAGCCATCTTTAACTCAGAAAAGTAGGAATAAAGAAGAAAGTGCACTCTGGGTTGTAAAATCAGGATCAAAATGGAATAGTGGGTGCTCCAATAGTCTAAAGTTGAAAAATGTGGATAACTATGGTCCAAGACACCTAGACTATTGACTTTTGTATCCTAACACATGAAACATCATATATAATCACTTAGGAAATTAATGAAAGTGTTTTAACCTATGGTCTAGATGGATTTATGTTCCAACAACCCCCCTTAAGTCTAACTTAGTGTGAGTATTAGGTCCCAACCAAAAAAGGGTTATGGTCACCCCTTTACAATTATTATGCCCATGTAAACTGAGGAAACAGGAAAAACCTCATGGGAACAAAACCCTCCCTAAAAAATGGACAAGTGCACACCAAAAATTAATGCTTCTCCAAAGTCAAGTAGGTGTGAACTTGATCAGATGTATGGAGGTATCTTCCTCTTGGGAAGAAGTGGATCATGCTCCAAAAACATGTGCTTGAATTCTACAGCAATGGATGCAAGCGAATTTGGGAGCTCTTTGAACTTTCTCTTTGAACCAAACTTGATCAAAACAAATCCATGAATATGCAGACCATTCCGGAGCTTGAATTTCATACCAATTGAGGTAGGATCAGCTCCAATCAGATCTGATTTCTATTGAAACTTGAAATTTTGATCAGTGGAATTTAAATCAGCTCCAAGATTTGATAGATGGTATCTTGACTTCATGATCAGATTAGGACCAAATGTAGAGACTTGAAACATCAACTCCAAAGTAGTAGATTTGTAATCAACTCCAATGTTAAGTAGATGTTTCCTTGATATATCCTTTGAACCTGTAGTGGTGAGATTAGAACCAAAATCACCAAAATATGCCTAAGACTTGAAACCAAGCGAATGGTGGTTTCCTCCATCTCCAGTGCAACTCTGAGAACATGTGACAATGATCAAATAGGAAATCATAGAAAGCATGTGACCAAGGAGTGTGAATGGAGAAGCTCCAAAATATGATCTAACCTCCAAAATATCCAATAGATCATCATTCTGCACACTAGTAGACTCATGTGAAAGAGAGGATTCAAAAACCTATTCAGATTCTAGAGCATAAACTAGATAACATGTGAGAATGGATGACATATATTCAATAAAATAAGCTTCATTTCTTGTATCTTCTTCACCAATAACATCATGTTTCATACTAGAAGAGGATGTCTCTTCAAATTCAGGAACTAGTATTGAATATTTTGCAGTTTGATCTTCATGAACAACTTCATCAAAAAAGCTTTTGTCCAAGACATTGGTTACATCAATGAGCTGATTTGAGGAGGTATCTATGGTAGGCAAGCTCTCCACATGGATTTTCACATGCTCATGAATTTTCATTCCAAATTCTCTATCTAAAATGCACTAGATATCACTTGGAGTATCAACAATATCAATGAGGTATCACATCTATGAAGATATGGCCAAACACATTGATCCAAAAGCTCTATCATAGTCATTACACCAATCATTTTCCTCTTCTGAGGATTTTGGATCGACACTTAGAACCAATAGACAAATCAAAGAGATCATGGCTCTTAATATATGCGCCCATATTTGGATTTCACTCAACATAATTGAATGGTGTAAGAGGAGGAACTGGATTTGAATCCATTGAAGAAGCCATGTAACTACAAAATAAACTTTGAAACTTATACTAGAAGAATCATCTGGATCTAAGCTATGAGCTCACTAAGCTTTGATATCATGTAGGAATTTTATGGCTCTGATACCGCATTAGAATTCTATGAGCCTGATACCATGTCGAAATTCTGCAAGCCAGGATCTAGAAACAGAGAATTCCTCACTAAGAAATCACTTAGAGATTAGCATAATTGATACAAAAAACTGAAGCAGAAACATGTGAGACTGAACACGGTTGATGTCAATTCCATAGTGATCATATTCATTAATGATAATAGAATTAATAATACATATCATGAGAGAAAACCAAATGCACTAAAGGAAATTTGAATGGCTCACAGAAAATGAGGCTTATAATATACTAAATCCCCAATCTAGACAAGTATCTATATCCAACTCTATGCTAGAGGTCACGAATGCAAAAGCAAAGGATTTATGGATCATGAGTGACATAAAATAAGCTAAAGAGTGGCTTTCTAGAGAAAAATATGGAAGAGGTGTAAGGAAAAAAGTAACAAGCTTGCCCAAATGGATCCTAGTGCAACTTCCTTATCCTAATTTATTTGAAAAGCAATGAAAAGCCATCTTTAACTTAGAAAAGCGGGAATAAAGTAGAAAGTGCGCTTTGGGATGTAAAATCAAGATCAAAATGGAATGGTGAGTGCTCCAATAGTCAAACGTTGAAAAATGTGGATAACTATGATCCAAGACACCTAGAATATTGAATTTGGTATCCTAACACATGAAACATCATATCTAATCACCTAGGAACTTAATGAAAGTGTTTGAAACTATGGTCTAGATGGATTTATGTTCCAACACTTTCAAGGCTCATAATTCATGCATAAGTCCCACATCCACGTAATAATCCCACTATGTAATGAATGTTTGGCTTGCAAGTGGAATATAGACACAATTTTGAGGATCAGATGTAATAAGTATGGGTCACATGGCCTAATCCATGGTTTGGGGAAAAAACTAAAGGATTTTCACCCTATACCATGACACTGCCTTATACGATGGATTTGTGGCCTAGAACAACAGTATAGGACCAATTTATAGGATTTGACACAACAAGGATGGGTGCCATGGTCCCATTTGTGGTTTGGGGGTAAAATTATGGATTCATTCATAGACCATTATTTCTAGCCCCCTCAAATCATGAATATAGATGTAGATAATAACATAATCCCTCAATAAATAACCTTTGGCCTATAGTTTGCTTATGTATCCAATTTTAACAATTAGGCATAGTAGTGATGGATTCAATCAACCAATTTATAGTTTAGGACGAAAACCATGTGTTTCTATCCTAAAATTTTCTTTTAGGGATTATAATCCATCTTTAAGGATCGATACCATCCCACAAATCAAAGAAAGAATCTAGGGATCTATATTTAATGCCAAACTAGGGATTTATACAATGTACTGGAGGATTAATAAGGCTTGACTATATATTTAAAGCTTGATTTACATGCCATCCAATAAAAATTATAAAATAGCAATCATTAAGGTTAAATTTGCATTTAATATTGAAATCTAGTTGAGGAAAACATATGCACATACATATGGGGGGGGGGGGGGGCGCGGTGGGGGCATAATGTCATCTAAATACCTAGGTGTGAGGAGCTCCAAGTAAATAAGGTGAAAAAAAACTACATCGAGTCCAACATACGAGGAACCCACTTTATGTATGGGGGGGTGTCATCTTGGAAGAGATGCACATGAAAGGAATTTAAAAAAAAAAAAACTTAAATTCAAGTAGAAGAAATATTTGTCAAATGAAAAATTGATCACAGAAACAATGAATGTTTAAAATTATGTCATACTAACCTCATCCTATAAACTTTCCTGAATAGGATGATCCCTTGGGCCATAGAAAGTATACCCGCAATGCGAGCACTGATAAGGAACAACTAGCATTGAACCAAAAAAACCAACGTTTCTAGATGATGGCTCCACACCAGGTGTTCTAAAATAATCAACAAGCATCTCTTGAATAGATGTTGCTTCAAATGTATTGTGATGCATTAGACTATGTGTCAAAGATGATATCATAGTACTAGTGGATGGGATCCTATATATGTGATGATGTGGGTTTAGGGGGGGTGTTGCACATGCACCTAGAAGTAGGAATTCCTATCAATTTGTTACATATAGCATTTTCTCAATCCCGACCTGAGCCCTAACCAACCCCCTAGAATTCACTAATGTAAACTAATTGACATGGTGAACAAGAATGAACTCAACCCATAATTTCCAAAGAATATAAAAAAGAAACCCCCTTTTATTGTAGGGGGGTTTATCAAACAACATAAACCATCAATCCATGCAATTGTCTTTCCATGCTTGGAATGTGTACCAATCCATGCAAGGATTCATGTAATGTACCTAATTCGAAAATCAGTCACACTAACTCAACTTCAACAAAACTGGGGCTATATTTTTCCTACTGACTCCAAACACCCCCAAACCTTACCAAACTTGCCAAAACTTAATGCTGGGGTCTATTACAGAATTAGGAAATACCATCAAGTTATTTGGAATATGGAATTAGACTCTGCCTTGACATATGCACATTTTCTGGGTATGTCACGCTCAGGTAGACTCCTTTGGATAAACCAAAGGATTCAAGGAAATATCCCTAGGAATTCTATGGAAACCCAACAACTTCTGGTGAAAATATGGAAGTATTTGACTGTAACAAACTTCCAACCAACTACAAGAATTATCAAACTAAAAAATCATAGGTTATTTGGCTTTTTGGAGAAACTAAGAGAAAGTTCGTTTCACTGGACAAGTCAACTAGTCTGTTTTCAACTCGACCCAAACAAACTATAAATATCATTAATTTATGGACTAATGCTGGGAATGGGCTCTATACTTTCCCACCTACCTGCAAAATTTTACAAAACGTGATTTGGTTGAGCAGAAGTTAAGTTATTGCATTTTTACTGGAGACTATTCAAATTAGCAATGTGTTTGAGCAACCCTGGTTTCCAATTGACTCCAAATGGAGACAAATGGTTTCATAATTATGATATAATTCTTGGATCATATCATAATACTCATTCAATGACTGTAAACACACTTTTTTTAGAGTTATGGAATCACATTAGACATGTATTGTGAGCCAACATGAAGATGTAATAGTTGTTATCATGAAATTGCACATTGGAGAAGTGAGAAGCACGGGTATAGAAGCAAATAGAGAGAGCAGGAACACACATATTTATTATGATGATAAATAGGCCTGCATAAAAATTAAATTGATTTAGGAAGATCCATCATTTCTCACTTGCGTTCAATCCACCATTTATTTGGTCTGTTGCTAGATTTACTATTGGAAATCACACTAGGATTGGATCTTGCTAGCTCTAGCTCACTAACCGTATTTGAATTGCATTGGAAGCATCATGGTTTTGATATAGAAAATTATGGTTCTTATATAGCTGCAATATTCTCAATGATATGGGATGGATTCCCAACTCCTCTCTCACTAGCCAATTTTTCTCCCAACTGGCTACAATGGATAGAAGGGGCACATCTGCCAACTTTGTGACAAGGGGCACATCTCCCAACTATAGAGAAACAAGTTCTACACATGTAAAAATCAGTCATAAGACAATCAAACCATGCTAGCACACCCCTAATATATTTTTAAACCATTCCCCTCAATAGTTTCCAATACTAGGTTCCTGTACCATGGAATGAAAAAAACCACCAAACTAGTTTGTCCACATAGTCAATATACTAGTGGAAAATACCATGGAATTGTTGAAATTTGGTAATCATTGATGTCAACTAATTTCAAAGAGGATGTCAACTGATTCAGTTTAAGTCATTGATGTCAACTGAATTCAAGTGGTTTCAACATTCCCATGCCAACTTGAAGAAGTATAGTAAAGCCACATTGACGAAGTATATGCGCAGGCAAGATGGTGAACGATATGGATGCTAGTATGAAGAAGTATATCTAGAAGTTGCATCTAGTATGAAGAAGTGTGTCCAAGGATACATCATGAATATACAATGTGAAGAATTACATAAGGAACATCTAGTCACAGTCCTTCAAGGCACAAGCTAAAGGGTTGGTTGGACAGAAGCATGAAGAGTGCACAAGAAAGCCAAAGAATACATGGGAAAAAGTCTAGTATTCACAACAAACTCAAGAGAAGATTCAAGAGTGTGCAAGCAATTCAAATGGAGTGGGCAAGAAGCATGGAACAAGAGATCGTTGAACACCTCTATAATTTCTGAAATTGTGTAGGTCATCACCAAACAGAAGACGCTTTCAATTGATAAAGGGTGAACAAGTTTCAAGAAGGGTGTAGTAGTTGATGCCAACATATGTGAAAATTACACTATTCAAGACACAACAAGTGCACAATTCTCACAAGTGATGGTACTGCAGGGTCAAAGTCCCACCAATTCGAAGATCAAGTATGTGCAAGTTCCGCAAAGCATTGATACACCAAGTGCACAAGATCCACAAGTAATGGTACCGCAAGGGTGAAAGTCCAACCAAGTTGAGGACCATGTATGCGCAGAAAACACAAAGAAAGGACACATCACCGGCGTAGAACATGACACGTGGCATAGGAATAATCCGTGAAGCAAGGAAGAAGGAATTTGAGAGCCAACTTTTGGACATACAATCCATGCACATGTATAAATAGGGAAGCAAGTTGGATATTTGAAGTAATATTGATGGTGAGGTCGAAGAGCTTCTAAGTAGAAGATACATATTTATATTCAGGTCATCACGGGTTCGAGGCACATAATAGTATGATTTAGCAAGGAGCCAAGTGCACAAAAGAAAAGGAATGATGGAACTGATGATGTACAGAATGATGTTGTAGATCAATGAAAGTTGTGGAAAGAAAGAAAGGAATAATGCAGAATATGCACAAGTGCATGAGGATTGAATGACAATAGGACAAGCAACACACAGACAGTCAAACATGTTTTAAAGGAAGAATCACAAAGACATAACTGAGGCATATCATAAGATGCGTATAAGTTTGGTTGATGCACAAAGGTTGAAGTGAAGTGTGCGAAGTTGAGAGGTCCATCACATGCATGATGACAAAACAACATCAGAATCTAATACGCATGTCATGATGAGGATGATCTAAGAAAAGTGCGTTAAAATGAAAGGTTGAATCATATAATGAACACCATGTCACAAATTTTCTGAAATACTATGGCACTTAAACCGAATGGACACATCTAAGTAAGTGCGTAGTTCCATCTAATACTGGTGCACAATCTCATATCAACAAGTTATCAATTGAAGCACAATATCAGCTGGTTAGTGCAGTTGTGCAGTAGTAGAATGACACATCTAATCAGTGGCGCGACCTGCAGAAGATGAAGTAGAACACGATATATGAAGTGCATCATCAACAAAAGTGAATAATTGAGTGGAATGAGAAGTCAAGTTATGTATGCAAGGGAGTGACAGTAATATGAATGCATATAGAAGGTGCACACAGTAGAATGAACATTAGAAGATGAGAAGTATATGCATGTTCGAAGTTCAATAAGGAAGAATATTATTTTGGATATCTGGGAAGCAGGATGGGGCAAGGAGCAGGAGGTTGTAGCCTCCTTCTAGTTGGTGTTGGAGAACACAGGGATTTGTTGCTTCCTTCAGATCGGTGTCTATAAAACTAGGGGGTATGTGCCTCCTTCTAGTTGGTGTTGGTAAACACAAGAATTCGGTGCTTCCTTGAATGTAATCTTTTCATTGCAAAAGAGCATTCCATGGTTTTCTCCCATTTGGGTTTCCACGTCAAAATCCTATGTGTTATGTGTTCTTTGCCTTGGTGCATATATGGATGAATGATTTTATTTATATTGGATGCATAACTAAATATGAAGATTAAGTTAAGACTAATCTATTAAAGAAGGCAAAAAGTCATGATAACTGTGCTAATACTAATTCACTCCCCCTCTCGGTATTAAATTGATTCCAATAGTATCAAAGTGGGTGTCTTTAGTAACAGGTTAACATCTGTAAGATAGATCCTTGCATAGACATGGACAAGCAAGAAGGTATTTCTACCAACAAAGCTTCAAGGTTTAATGGCGCCAACTATACCTTATGGAAGGTTAGGATGGAATTTTATCTGCAATCACCAGGAACAGATGTATGGAAATCCATTGTTGATGGTTACAATTTCCTAGCATTCATGCCAATTAATCCAGCACAAAGGAGAATCTATGAATGTAATACAAGATCCTGAAATGAACTACTATAGGGTTTGATTGATAATGAGTTCATCAAGTTTAGGCATTGCACCTCAGCCAAGGGTGTTTGGGACAAACTAAAAGGTGTCTACGAAGGTGAAGAAAAGGTAAAGAAAGAAAATTCATAGAACTACTCTAGTTTATTTGAATATCTGAGAATGAAAGATGAAGAGAACATTACCTCTTACTTCTTAAGATTTGATGAGATAATTAATGCTATCAAAATTCTTGGGGTCACTTTGGAAGAAGAATCCATGGTACGAAAGATATTGAGAATGCTTCCCTCAAGGATTGAGGCAAAGGTGTCTGTATTGGAAGACAAAGCTAATCTTGAAGATTTGACAAAGGACGAGCTTCGGGGGATTTTAACTGCATATGAGATGAGAACTGAGAAAGAGACTCCCATAAGAAAGGAAGTTGTTTTTAAATCCACTAGGAAGGATAAGCATGATCATGATAAGGACTGTTGCAATGAGTCGGATGATGAGGAATCAAAATTTGTTAAAAAGATGAAAAGAGGACAAGGTAAGTACAAGAACATGTTTCCCTTCAAATGTTTCAAATATGGAGGAGTAGGTAATTATGCCTCTAAGTGTCCTTAAAGATAAAATGAAGACAATGACAGTGAGGAAGAACTTAGTTCTCAAGAACGAAGAACTGCGCGCACTCAACATAGACCTAAAAATAAAAGGAGAATTTGAAAATAGAAGAAAAGTTTGTATACTGAGGAAGACAACACTATAACTAAAGAAAGTGATTGCGATGAAGAGAAAAAAGAGGTAATTTTCATGGCCTTTGTAGAAGAATAAGCAAATTATTAAAATAAGAAGAATAGTTCGAAGAATACTCTAGTTGCGCAAAGAAAACTAGGGTCATTAGAAAAATATTTCTTTAGTGGATCATTCAAAAACCTTCCAAATCCAGTTACACCACCAAAGCTAATAGCAGAAGTTAAGACATATAATCAATCTAAAGCATAAGAAGAGGCTGCAGATATTGACTGGGAAGGTGAATTTTTTTAGTGCCTTGGATGAATTAAACAAGTCAAGAAAGAAGAACAAATTCATGTAGGAGCAACTGTCGAAGTATGAAGACCATGAAAAACTATTCCAAGAGTCTCTTGATTCAAATTTTAGTGAAGAAGTGACCAACTATGATATACAAATGATTTGTGCATAATACATGGTCAAAGTTCTTGAGGAAGAGAAATATGCATTAAAATATTCTTTGGAAAAATTAGCGCAAATAAATAAGATGCTGACAAGTCATCTTGATTCAAAAGACAAAGAAATATCTTGCTTAGAAGACAAGATTGTGATGATGAAGGAAAATAAACAAGTTCAAGATCCCATAGTGAATTGCACACATAAAGAAAGCAACAAGTATAGTATTGAAGATGAAGTAAAAACCAAGTTCAAAGGTAGCACATCAATCTTGAACAAAATCCTGGAATATTAGAGAGCACCAGAAGAAAAAACAGTCTTGGTTATGAAAAGGAATCGAGGAAGGTCTACGACATATAACATTGCCCAAATCATGTTAAGTATTTCAGGTATGATAGTTCCTTCAAAAACTATAGCTCTCTCCAAAATAATAACCAAATAAATATCAATAGGATGAAGTGCGCAAGATGTAATCAATTTGGTCATGGTGAAAAATATTGTCAAACTATGAGATGTTATGCATGTGATTGTTTTGGACATAAGGCTATGTACTATTGAAAGGTAGTAAAATGTAGAGATAAAGACTTACCATGCAAAGGAAATAACATTGCGAGGAATCATATTGAAAATTCTCAAGTACAAACTCAAGATATAAGTGCGCACAAGAAAACATGGGTAAGGAATCTCTGTAGAAGTGCGCAAAAGAAGAAAACAATATAGGTACATCCAAAGTAGTAAGCAATTGATCCTCCTCCTACTAATATTGAAAATATTTAGTGAGACCTTTGAATTAAACACGATGAATTATAGAATTCAAGGAGTATGTTAGTAAAGTATGTGGTTATAAGGTGTTGTTAAATTTTGAGCATTAATTCACAATACTCTAGGATCTTTGCTGAGAGAATAACATCTTCAGTATATCAATGCATGACAATCAATATGACAAGCATCACAAGAATCAAAAGCATAAAGACAAGAGACACAAAGTTTCCGTGGGGAAAAACCTAAGATGAAAAACCCCACAACTTCCTCAGAGATAGAGAGAGTAATGGCTCAACCAAAGTACAACCAAATAACACTAAGATAGTCTCTTGATAGCAGATGATCCTCCTCCTCACTAGTGTGCCACTTTTCAAGTGAGAGTGACTTACTTTTTCGAGTGAGTAAAATAGAGATCTCCGATCTCTATTTATACTAACCTTTTTGCCCAGTGACCTTATGGGGCCGACTTGTCTATCTAGATACATCCACATTATATTATATATAATTCAGGGCCGACCCCACATGGTGGTCTAATAACCCATCGGCAAGTACACACATTTGAAACACTTGTCAATCCACATGACGACACTTCCTTATAGAGGAATAACACATCTCTTATAAGGGTACAATAAATATATATAAAATACTCAGATGAAATACATTCCGAAGTTACATATACATCAACGCTCCCTCTTAACTAGGAAGGTATTTCTCGACACAGATCTGCTAGACAAGTCTTCTTCTCGGGATCATCGTCATCGATGCATCGTCATCATCATCGTCACTACTGCTGCTATCTGAACCAATCTTTGACTCTACTCATCATAGGAAGTTCTACAGAGCCAGTCCTTTTTCATACTGGATGTAGGCCCACCACCTGCAGGTCTTCATCATCACTGGCCATACTGTGGAATTCTCAGGACTCATTACGTTCATCACAAAGCCTGGATGCAGCATCCCAGGCTATTACGAGCACACAGCTCTATCTGTAGGATCTCCCAGGAGCACATTACATGTGACCCATCACAAAACCTGGCTGAAGCATCCCAGGCTATTACGAGCACACGGCTCTACCTGTCGGATCTCCCAGGAGCACATTACATGTGATCTCACCACAAAACCTGGCTGAAGCATCCCAGGCTATTATGAGCACACAACTCTACTTGTTGGATCTCCTAGGAGCACATTACATGTGGTCCACCACAAAACCTGGCTGAAGCATCTGAGGCCTTTTTCATCCTGTCCAGATCTCCCGCGAGAAAATTACATGTGGTCATGGCAAAAACTGGCTGAAGCATCTGAGGCCTTTTTCATCTTGTCCAGATCTCCCAGGAGCAAATTACATGCCATAGGAAAAAACCTCGCAAGATCATCTACCAAATATCCCAGGGCACCGAATTACATGCCATAGGAAAAACCTCGAAAGACTATCTGCAGATCTCCCAGGGCACAAATTATATGTCCTCCCAAGCAAAACCTCGAAAGAGCATTTGCCAGATGTCCCAAGGCACCGAATTACATGCCAGAGGAAAAACCTTGAAAGACCATCTGCAAATCTCCCAGGGCACAAATTACATGCTTACCTGCACAACCTGATCCACGGCCACAAAGTATCATCTGATACTCACCATACATCATCCTGATGTACACATGATCATCATCACTGCAACATCCTGCTGCATGTTATCTGGAGAAGCTCGTCATCCACGATCATCCTGATCATACAATGCATCCATCTGATGCACACCAAGTATCTACCTGATATATATCAACACACATAGTGTATCCACTTGATACATAGATACATGATCCACACAATGTATCCATCACATACATGATCTACCTGATCATACCTGATACATATCAATATACATGATCTCCCTGATCATACAATGTATCCACCTGATACATATACAGATACATGGTCCAAGCATCCAACATGATGCATATACAAAATACATACAAATGATCCAACCGATCATATCCAGCATCCAACATGATGCATACGTACATATGAATGATCCAACTGATCATATACAGCATCCAACATTATGCATACATACATATGAATGATCCAACTAATCATATCCAGCATTCAACATGATGCATACATACATATAAATGATCCAACTGATCATGCAAAGCATAAACTAGAACATCATCATGATGCTCATCAACATCCAGCGCTTACATCCATAGCCATGTGAAGGATCCTCCTTCCAACATGCTTGGAATGGCTTCAGCAAATGTGTCCATCACTTCTTCCTCGAAGTGTCCTCGATCTGAAGAATTCCAAGCCTCTCTCTGAAGTACTCAAACTTCACCCTGGCTAGTGGCTTCGTCAACACATCTGCAATCTGCTCATCCGTCGCAACATACAGGAGCTTCACAGCTCCTCTCTGCACCATATCCCTGATATAGTGATATTTGATCTCTATGTGTTTCGACCTATCATGAAACACTAGGTTCTCGGACAGCTTCACATAGCTCTGGTTATCACAGAAGATACCAGTAGCATCCAACGAGAGATCAAATAACTCAAACAGTAGCTTCCGTAGCCATACTGCCTCACAACTAGTTGAACAGGCTACAACATACTCTGCCTCAGCTGTACTCAGTGTTACGTAGGATTGCTTCCTGCTAAACCAAGAGATCACACCTGATCCCATACTGAAGCAGCACCCAGATGTGCTCTTCCTATCTGCAGCACTGCCAGCCCAATCTGAATCAACATAACCCTGCAGGTTAAACTTTTGATTCGCTTCATACTTGAGCCCATAATCCACTGTACCCTTCAGGTACCTCAGAACATGCTTTACAGCAATCAGGTGAACACTCCTTGGATCCATCACGAACTGGCTCAATGTGTTCATAGCAAAGCAAATATCCGGTCTCGTGTTCGTCAGGTACATCAAGGACCCAATCATCTGACGATACATAGAGACATCAACCGGCTCAGATGAAGCATCGCATAGAAGCTTCATATTCGATGCCATCAGTGTGGCCATGGCCTTGTAATCCATCATGCCAAATCTCTTCAGGATTTCTATTGTGTACTTCCCTTGACCAAGGAAGATCCCACCTGCACTCTGCCACACCTCCATACCTAGGAAATAATGCATCATTCCCAAATGTTTCATATCGAATTCAGCAGCAAGCTTCGTCTTAGTATCTGCAATTAGTTTTTCATCTCCTGTTACAAATGAGTCATCCACACACAGGAGTAGAATCACAGGATTCCCTTCCACAACCTTGTAGTAAAGGTTGGAATCCGCTTTACTCTTGGTAAAGCCCAAACTAGATAGGAAACTGTCCATCCTACCATACCAAGTTCTGGGAGCTTGCTTCAAGCCATACAAGACTTTCTTCAATCTGCATACACATGTGACTCCCTGTCAAGTCTTGGGACTGCATCCCAAATATCTTCTTCATGATCGACTGATCATGGCATTCCATTTCTTCATCCCAGATCCTGGGAACTTCAATATCTTCAATATTTTCAATAGATATCTTTGTTGCTGGAACAAATGTTGTAGTCCTTTTGTAGGTGAAGATATACAGTCTTTCCTACAAAACAAGTTAAATTGCATGATTAGAAACATCTCATAATTTTCAGAACAAATTCTTTACACATAAAGATATATGTCATGCAGTCATGCAGTTATCTTAACCAATGCTTCAATACAACATTTATCCATGTTCCACAACTTTCTAGATGCCTTCCAATCTCTACCAGAACATTGTTAAGAGTTTGCACTACTCCCAACATGTCAGCAAAGAGGTTTCATTCTAGATAAGTAGCACTGGAATGTTGTATAGTGCCATAGGCCACTTACCCATCACATGCATATTAGTAGTATACTGTTCATTAATGCAATCATTCTATTATGCACAATACATCTCCCAAGTCTAGGAACATAAGCATAATATTATTTAAACAAACAAAATAGGAAAGAAATGATAATTGAAATACTTATCTTTGTTTGTTTGTTGGGTGGACTCCCTCTGAGTCTTTGCTTCCTGGCAGGAGCTGCTGAAGTAGCTTCTTCTACACCTTTCTGTTGTGGAATGTAGGAAGATGGTCAGCTCCCTCTGAAAATATGCATCCTTGTAGGAGTTGCTGGAGTGTGCTCCCTACTGATCTTTGCTTCCTAGATTACCTGTCCTTGAACTTGTATTCATCCTTACTGACATCAATCTTCTTGAACCCAGAAAAGACCTCTTCTGGTGTCTTGCTGTCCAACATCTTGTGGGGTGTTCTATTTTGCACATATAAAGTTGTTCTAGCTGCTTCTGCCCATAGATGCATAGGTAGATCCTGGTCATGGAGCATTGCTCTTGCTGCTTCCATGACTGTTCTGTTCTTCCTTTCTGCAACTCCATTCTGTTGTGGATTGTAAGGAGTAGTCAACTCCCTCTTAATCCCTGAATCACTGCAAAGCTTCTTGAAGTCACCTGAGGTGAATTCTCTACCATTGTTGGATCTGAATGTTTCAGTTTGATGTCCATCAAGGTTTTGAATTCCTTAAACTTATCAAACACATCATCTTTGTTCTTCAAGAAGTATACCCAAGTCTTCTTGGAGAAGTCATCAATAAATAAGACATAGTAAACATACCCACTCAGGGAACTAGATGACATAGGGCCACATACATCTGAGTGAATGATTTCCAGGATGTCTTTTGCCTTGCTTTCACTGCTTGGGAAAGCCTTCTTAATGTTCTTACCTTTTGCACATCCTTTGCAAACACCTTCATGTTTGGTCTTGATTTCAGGAAGACCCTCTACTACCTTGCTTGCAATTGGAAGTGCTCTATAGTGCATATGAGCAAGTCTTCTATGCCAAAGTTCACTTGGCTCCATGGATTCATGCACCATGGCATGTTCAGGTTGTCCCTTTAATTTATACAAACCTCCCTCTTGCTCTCCAATCACTATTGCATCATCTATGGTCTTTCCCTTTGACCACATTAGGACTTGGCCATCCACAAATGCAACCCTCATACCTTTTGCATCCAATGCAGAGATGGAGAGTAAGTTCTTCTTGAGCCCAAGTACATAAAGTAATTCTTTCATGTTCAAGGATTTTCTAGAATCTAGATTGTAGGAGGCTTCACCACTTCCTTTAATTGGGTATTGATAATCATCCCCAAGTTTCACCTTATGGGGTGATTCATGTTCAGATAGATTCACAAAAGATTCCTTAAACCCAGTCATGTGTTTGGAATCCCCACTATCAATCAACCAATCATTACAACCATGGGAGATGGTACCTGTGAGAGCAGAGATCAGAACATACTCTTCTTCACTTGATGAATCATCATTACTATCACTTTCTGCCCTAGTCTTCTTCTTTGGGGGTTCATCATCCTCAGCAACATGAGCATGAAACCTTATTTTGCTACCCTTCTTCTTCTTGTTGGAGTTGTTGTTGTCCTTCTTCTTCTTGGGACAATTTATGGCAATATGTCCTTTCTCATTACAGGTGAAGCATATTCTTCTTTCTTTGAAGTGATGTGAAGATTTCTTGGAGTGAGATGGCTCTCTCTTGGACTTCCCTTTCTTGGTGTGAGCTGTGAGAGATTGATCTTCATTTCCCATCTTTTCTTCTCGTGCCACAAGCCTTGCTTCTTCTTGTGATCATTCTTCCCGTAGTCTATTGAAAGAGATCAACTTCTTCCTTGCACAAATTCCTTGGATAAAGGAATCCCATGACCTAGGTAGGCCATTTAGAGTGGTCATCACCACTTCACCATTCTCCACCATTTCATCCACTGCTTCTAGTTGTTCCTTGATCTGGGAGACCCTTGAAAAATAAGATTGAATGGTTTCTCCATTTTGAAATTTTTCTCCTTTCAATTGGTTCTGCAGGGTCATCTTCCGATTTATGTTCTTCCCTTCAAATAGCTTGGTCAAAGAGTCAAACATCTCCTTGTGTGTCTTAAGAGAAGACACATGGGGTATGAGATGGTCTTTGATAGAATCAACAATGATTCTCTTTTCCTTGACCAAGTTCTTCTTATGCAATACCTTGGCCTTTTCATCCTCTAGGATAGGGATGTCTTCTTTCACATATGAGTCCAACTCATTCTCTTCAAGGATTAACCCAATTCTATACTTCCAAGCTCGGAAGTTATCAGCCCCTTCAAGCTTATCCTCAAGCTTGGTGTGGAGAGACATCTTAAAGAGTACTTCAAATGGAAATAGAAAAGATTTAGATCTTACCACTTGAAATGATGAAAACTAGATCTGGTCCCGGATTAGGGTTTGTCAGAGTAACCCTAAAAATTCAAAATGTGAATTTCAAATTTTTGAAAGGATAGAAAGATGCGCCTTGGTGATCTGATCAGCCTGGTGCATTCAGAATTTGAGATCAGCAAAGTCTTTCCCTTCAGAATTGCCTTTTTGTCCTCCCGGGTTCACTAGGGAGAGCCCTGAATTAGGGTTTGAGTTTCCTGAAGATCTACCCAACCAAAAATCTCGATCCAAAGCTCTAAACTTCAATTTTTGCAAGGAGCTTCCAGCTGTGCCTTCAGATTCCAGAAATTCCTATTTTTGTGAAAACCCTAATTTTTAGGGCCAAATCTGAAAATGCTTGGAATTGAGTTCTGATTGGACAGATAGATGCGCCTTGATGAGTAGAGTCAATCTACTATACTGATTTTCAAAAATCGGTGGAGAGAAACCCAATAAACAAGGAACTCAAGCTTCCGTCACTGCAAAATGTCTTCTTCTCAGGTTAGCTCTGATACCATGTTAAATTTTGAGCATTAATTCACAATACTATAGGATCTTTGCTGATAGAATAACATCTACAGTATATCAATGCATGACAATCAATATGACAAGCATCACAATAATCAAAAGCATAAAGACAAGAGACACAGAGTTTCCGTGGGGAAAACCCTAAGGTGAAAAACCCCACAACTTCCTCAGAGATAGAGAGAGCAATGGCTCAACCAAAGTACAACCAAATAACACTAAGATAGTCTCTTGATAGCAGATGATCCTCCTCCTCACTAGTGCACCACTTTTCAAGTGAGAGTGAGTTACTTTTCCGAGTGAGTAAAATAGAGATCTCCGATCTCTATTTATACTAACCTTTTTGCCCAGTGACCTTATGGGGCCGACTTGTCTATCTAGATACATCCACATTATATTATATATAATTCAGGGCTGACCCCACATGGTGGTCTAATAACCCATCGGCAAGTACACACACTTGCGACACTTGTCAATCCACATGACGACACTTCCTTATAGAGGAATAACACATCTCTTATAAGGGTACAATAAATATATATAAAATACACAAATGAAATACATTCCGAAGTTACATATACATCAACAGGTGTATGTCGCAGTATTTATCATAGTTGCAAAAGGTTATGCATTAATAAATGACATAGAACTTAAGAAAGATTAGATACATGCAAACATTCAATTGTTTCTAAGTTATATTGCATGTGATAAAGTGAAGAACAGATTAATTGTTGAATTAAGTGTTATAAAAGAAAAAATTCTTGCATGAAGAAGGGGCACAAACACTGCTGAAAGATAGACATGAGTCTACATAAGATGTAGTTCTTCATTATATTCAAAATCAATGAGGTTACAAATCTGCATGAATCGGAACTCCATGCCTAGGCCAAAAGGGAATATACAAGAAAAACGAGTGAAGATGGTAAAATTAAGAAAAGAAAACTACAGCTACAGTTCAAGGTCAATCTATGATTCTGGATGGTGAGTAAGATGAAACTCCAGGTCCATCGACTCCAGCATAGTACACTCCGAAGAAGGGCACACAAGAATAATTTGAAGAATTGTAGATGATGGTGGTTCAGTATGTGGAGGATGAATTAAGGACAGTTCATCCAAGATATATTGTTGTTGCCACTCTAGATTGTTGACCCAACAAGTTAGTTGAGCCAATTTTTCAGCTTGCTTGTAATTCTCCTATGACTGAATGTACTAGTGTTGGAAGTTCTTTTCCTACATCCGGAACTGCCAAGATACCATATCAACAATTAGGCATGTAAATTTGGACTACTATGACTGAACAACTAGTCGCACCCTCTAAAGGGAGTTGTTCATTCTCTCGCCGAAGGAAGCCGTTGGCAAGTAAGGAAATAAAGTAGGAAGCAATGTGGCATAGAAAATTATAAGTGTAAAAGGTGATGAACATGAATTTTCTCATTGATATCTTATAGAATGGAATGGATGATCTTCGTGCGCGTAGAGTTAATTTGAAGAGATGTGCACTCAATATCGTGCAAGTTGAAGAAAGTCATGTAGTCGTCAAAATTGAATGCGAGAGTTAATAGTTTTGGAAAGGAGTACAAAAGGCGTAAATACTCCATGCGACGAATGATCTTTCCCCAAAAGCTCAAGTATGATCATGACACATCATTGTTTCCACACGAACTGAGTGTCATGTCCACTTTTATGCTGAGTTATATGATGAATGAAAAACATGCAAAATATTTGGTTGTCATGGCATGGGATGCGACGACTTTAAATGCGACAAGGTTTGGTGACAGCATAGTAAATGTAATAGATGAAACTGTTAGGCATAGAAAGGAAGTCAAAAACAAAATTGGTGCAAAAACAATAAAGGATTGAGTTTGGAACTACATATGATAAAGTGTTGATAACATCTATACATAAAAAGAAATCAAAGATAATTATGAAAACAATATGAATATTGCAGGATGTCAGTGCATTGAAATGAAGCATAAAGATCAGGAGAGTTATCCCTGTAAGAAAATAAGTAAATGCCACCGCAAAACAAAAGAAATAGGAATCGATAATTGCACAAGTCATGGGACCTCTTTGCCATTGATGTCAAAGGGGGAGAAAATCATGAAGGTGATTGTACATATGGCATGATGCTGAATGTAGTTGAGAAGATGCAACATGAAGAAAATAAGCATGAAGACAAGAAGTAATGCAGTTGAAGCAAGAACATGCAACAAAGGAAGAAAGTGAAACAAAGATGATAAAGAAGATGTGAAAGAGTGTGAAGCATATTTTTGAAGTAATGGCATAAATAATATACATAGAATAATCATGAAGATAACCATGAAGCATACAACAATACCATGCAAATAATAATAAAGCATGTGATCTGCACAGAGGTAACAGTAAGCAAAAGAAGCACCAATAGTAGAATGCGTAGAAGTCAGGAGTTCAAATTAGCAAAGAACTCAGGGGGATCATGTACACGGGGAGAATACTATAACACAAATGAAACATACAAGTTCAAGAAGATGACTATGCAAAACTTCATAACGTGTTGACATCAATGCCAAATGGGAGATTAATGAACTTTGGTTGTCATTGATGTCAACTAATGTCAAAGAGGATGTCAACTGATTATGTTTGAGTCATTGATGTCAACTAAAGTCAAGTAGTTTCAACATTCCCATGCCATCTTGAAGAAGTATAGTAAAGCCACATTGAAGAAGTACATGTTCAAGAGAGATGGTGAAGGCTATGGATGCCATGGTGAAGAAGTATATCTAGAAGTTACATCTAGTATGAAGAAGTGTGTCCAAGAGTACATCATGCATATCCAGTGTGAAGAAGTACATAAGGAACATGTACTTGAGCAGGTCACAAGTCCATCTAGTCATAGGAATTCAAGGCACAAGCTAAAGGGTTGGTTGGACAGAAGGATGAAGAGTGCACAAGAAAGCCAAAGAATACATGGGACAAAGTCTAGTCCATGCAAGAAACTCAAGAGAATATTCAAGAGTGCACAAGAATGTCAAGTAGAGTGTGCAAGTAACATGGAACAAGAGATCATTTAAACACCTCTACAAGTCCTGAAATCACATAAGTCATAACCAATCAGAAGATGCTTTCAGTTGATAAAGGGTGCACAAGTTTCAAGAAGGGTGTAGTAGTTGATTTCAGCATATGCACAAATTCCATAGCTGAAGACACATCAAGTGTGAAATTCCCACAAGTGATGGTACCATAAGGGTCAAAGTCCCACCAAGTCAAAGATCACGTATGTGCAAGTTTCGTAAAGAATTGATACACCAAGTGCACAAGAACCACAAGTAATGGTACCTTAAGGGTGAAAGTCCCACCAAGTCGAGGACCATGTATGCACATAACACATAAAGAAATGACACATCAACAATGTAGAACATGACATGTGGCATATGCATAATCCGTGAAGCAAGGAGGAAGGAATACTACAACCAACTTGTAGGCATACAATCCATGCAGGACATTTATAAACAGGGAAGTGATTTGGAGATTTGAAGTAAGATTGATCGTGAGGTCGAAGAGCTCCTAGGTAGAAGATACAAATTTATATTCGAGACATCATGGGCTTCATGCACAACACAATACGATCTAGCGAGGAGAAAAGTGCACAAAAGTAGAGGAATTATTGAAATGATGGTGCGCAGAATGATGTTGTAGATCTGTGATAGTTGTGCAAAGACAAAAAGGTAGAATGCAGAAGATGCACAAGTGCATGAGGATTGAATGAAAGTAGCACAAGCAACATGTAGGAAGTCACATATGTTTTAAAGGAAGAAGCATAGAGATAGAACTAAGGCATATCAGAATATGCACAAAATTTTGGATGATGCACAAAGTTTGAAGTGAAGTGTGCAAAGTAGAGAGATCCATTAGATGCACGGCGAAAAAAAACATAGAATCTATTATGTGTGTCGTGATGAGTATTATCTGAGACAAGTGCGTTAAACCGAAAGGAAAAATCATATAATGCACATGATGTCAAAGATTGTCTAAAACAATGTGGCACTTAAACTAAATGGATACATATAAGTAAGTGCATAGTTCCATTTGATACTTGTGAGCAATCTCAGATCATCAAGATATCAATTGAAGTAGAATATTAGTTGGTTAGTGCAATTGCGCAGTAGCAGAATGACATAGCTAATTAGTGGCGCAAACTACATCAGATGAAGTAGCACATGATATATGAAGTGTGTCATCAACAGAAGTAAAGAATTGAGTGGAATGAGAAGTCAAGTGATGTATGCATGGGAGTAACAACAATACCGATGCATATAGAAGGTGCGCGCAGCAGAACGAACATTAGAATATCAAAAGTATGTGCATGTTGGAAATTCAATAAGGAAGAATATTATTTTGAATATATGTGCAGCAAGACAGGGAAAGGAGAAGGAGGTTGTAGCCTCCTTATAGTTGGTGCTGGAGAACACAGGAGTTGGTGCTTCCTTCAGGTCGGTGCCTATAAAACCAGGTCATCAGTGCCTCCTTCTATTTGGTGTTAGTAAACATAGGAAATCCATGCTTCCTTGAATGTAATCTTTTCATTACAAATAAACATTCTATGGTTTTCTCCCATTTGGGTTTCCACGTCAAAATCCTGTGTGTTCTGTGTTCTTTGTCTTGGTGCATATATGGATGAATTGTTTTATTTATATTGGATTCATAACTAAATATCAATATTAATTTAATACTAGTCTATTAAAGAAGATAAAAACTTTTGATAACTGCGCTAGTACTAATTCACCCCCCTCTTAGTATTAAATCGATTCCAACATGAACATCAAAAACTATTCATTGGGTATTTGAGTGATCCTTATCCTCATTCAATTCACCCTCTAAATTATTTTACCAACTCTTTCCCCTTTTTAAGGTTCCTTAGCTAACCAACTTGGATTTTGTCCACTTTCTCAAATGTTGTCCACTAACTTTCCTTGTTTTATGAAAATGCCTATTTTTAAGGGATAAGCACTCTCAAAGGGTCCAACTTCTCTCTTTGTATCATATTTGATTTAATTGACTCATTCAATGCATGGGATAATCCTCCTTAGCACCACAATGTTCCCGTCCACACCTTGGACCAACTTTGCTTGCGAAACATGGACAAACTTTGCCTTTGATTTATTTGATCAATTTTATGCATGGAAAACATTAGGAAAATAATTTCCAAATTAATTATGAATTTTCACTCTACCCATGGGAATCTAATGGACCTATGGTAAACCATATTTCTACCAAATTGGAGACATTACAATCGTCCCCCGAAAAAATTTGCTTGTCCTCAAGCAAGTGAAAATATGGATGATGAAACACTTGTGCACTTTTCCACCAATTTTTGCAAGCATGCTTCATAACCATTTGAAACTCATATCCATCATATATGACCCTTTTTACAAACATTCATTGGTCATACTTATCCATAAATCCATGCATGAACCTGTACTTAAAACACTGCATTTCAAATTGAGTTGCAAAACATGAATTGAATTTGATCAAGACATGCAAAATGGACAAAATTTTATTGCAACAATTGGAATAGGAATGATCATACATTTGTAAACTTATATTCCCATGATAAATAATATATAGACTTGGAAAATAGTATTCTTTAATGATATTTCCCCACACATAACTATAATGCACCAAAAGATCAAAGAAAACCATCAAAGCAAATTTTACACAATTATTCTTTACCCATTTTTTCTCTTGAAGTGGTAGAGAGTGTAAAACATG
Source organism: Larix kaempferi (assembly GCA_027924585.1). NCBI lineage: Eukaryota > Viridiplantae > Streptophyta > Pinopsida > Pinales > Pinaceae > Larix > Larix kaempferi. The sequence goes on along the minus strand of BSBM01000259.1, from coordinate 20,523 downwards.
AAAATTATCTACCTCATACCATTTGCATGTGTTGCACCACTTTATATGCTTTAATCCTTCACTCTTGGGGAGTTTCCATGAAAGACTCTCACTCACCCATTCTTGCTTCTTCAAGCAACTGGGGTGATCATTTTGCAACAAAATATCTATTTTTCCTTCATTGGAAGCATCCCCTCTATGCACAAATGATGGAGTGGAACCAAGTGAAGAAATAATTTAATAATATCCCATCACTTCCTTCATCCTTTTTATAACTCTTTGAGAATTATCATCCCAACAGGAAACTCCCTTCCCTACTTGGGAATCCATATATGTTATGAATTTAAAGGGTCCTATAAAAGGTGCACCATTCACCAACTTGTTCACATCCATACAATTGGATGAAAAATGGTAGACCAAATTCCCTTCATGTAGGAACCAACATTACCATGCTTAACCATAGAATTAAGACATAACATCTCAATCCTTCCAAATTAGATTCAAACAATGTATGATGCCATGACTGCTCTACCCAAGTACATGATACAACTCCCAAAATAAAAGTGTGATTCTCCAACACCCTATCATGAACCAAAATGTAAACAAAAGGAATAAGCACAATCTTACCATGTTGTTTTATGTATGCTCTAATCATGAAAGGTGGTGAATCCATAGGTGCATTAGCCAAGCCAATGCTCATGCATGAAAGTCCCATATAGGAACATTATTCACAAGGAGATGTCTCTTACAAATTTTCTTCTCCCAAGTGAATCTGATGATGATATCCAAAGTGGATATAAATATTAGGAAAGTACTCAACCTTATGAATCTCATTCCTCTTGAGAGGTGTCTCTATCCCACATACTGCTACATAAGGTTTCCAGCTGAAATATTTGAGACCAAAAATGATTCCCAGGTCCCAAATGAATCTCAGAATGGGGAAGTGTCCCCTAATTCCTCCTCTACACTTCTCAATGTCTACAAAAAGGACCACATGAAGACTCCACCAAGAAGGAAAACATTAACTCAATCCATCATATCATTTACCATGTCGGAAACTACACCACTGTTCCTCATGCATAGACTTGTTGAAATGAAGGTTAGATCTCCCTTTGGATCCCACTGAATATGTTGCATCCTCCTAATATCCAACATCATCAAAATAAATTTGTAACTCCATGGAATTCCAAGGTCCCATGGCTTATGCAACAATCCACTAAACATCTGAGTCAAATGGAACAACTTGTCTTCACAAAGGATGCCAAGATCCCATAGCCAAATGGGGAGTCCATCACCTCCATGAATCTTCATATCTGCAATGCATCTATCTACCTCAACCATTAGTGAATAGACCCTCATGTTGGATGATCCAAATGGAAATAAATCATCCATCTTCTTTAGAGTGAAATCTCCCTTCCATGAATGTATCTCTAGATCCTCCTGAAGTAAAGTGAGTGTTTGGAAAACACTCTCCATGTCAATTGATCCATCCAACCAAATTAAGTAGGAATCCCATGTGTTGCTATGTATACTAGAAGGATCATATGGCAGTCATAGATACTCATGTTTCTTCTAACAATATTGCACATCACATGATGTGTCCATCAAGCCTCTACCAATGTAAGCAAGTTTGGTGCATCCTTGCATCTCCATGTCAGATATGTATTTTTCTAACCAATATATCCATAAAAAAACACTATTGCTTTCTGATTTGAATTGCATGATCTTAGATATCTCTCCCATAGATAATTCCCCTTCACTATCCCTTTGAATCAAGGAAAGTGCTTGGACAAAATATTCTTCATTGGTGTTCTTCATAAGCACGTGCAAATCATAATTTTCCTCATGTTCAATCACCAGATGAGGTTCCTCCACCATGTAAAAAGTATATCCTACCATGTGAAAATGAGTGTTTCCAATGTAGGATGGAGAGTGTGACACATCCAACTCTTTTCAAAGTTGATCAATCTTCATACTTGACTCTTGAAGAGCTTCTTAGGTGCTCTCCAATTATCTAGTGATCCTTTTTTATTCATCTTCTTCCCTTCTAAGTGCAAGATGGTACATTTCTCTCACCATGAGGAGATGATTTCCATCTTCAAGTAGGTCCATGTAGCTTGATTTCATCTTTTCCATTGATTCTCATTTAAATCTCCCAAGAAATATTCTTTCTCACAATATTTATCGGAGGCTTTCCAATAACATATTGACACGAAGGCATTAGTATCAACAAAGTTATTCGAGTTTTCCTTGAGATTCTCTTGGTCCTCCTTTAATGATCAACTCAAATGATGTGGCTCACAAGGAAGATATTCCACCAAGGTTACTCCTTCCAATGGTTGACACCAAGAATCATCTTTCTTGTGGCATAGGTCCACAACACATACTTCAATCTCAACATAATTATCAACAATAGAAGTTTTTTTAAACTCACTTCCATGACATGAAGTGGAAGGTAACTCAAAGTGTCGCAATGAGTAGTGATCATTGAAAAAATTAGAAATTACATCATACCTTGGTATTTCACCACCATCATATCCATGTGGAAGGGTTGTGCTGGCGTGCTCTTCATATTTGGAGTCCATAGGAAGACTCACATATGAAACTTGTGGTTCTACTTGCTTCACTTCTTCAATGGATTGGAGAGAATCTATGTGCATGGCTTCACCTTTTCCATCAGGTGCTTCTACTTCTTTTCTATCTTCTTCCAGGAAACTTGAGGCTTCTCCATCTTAAGTGGTACTAGGATCACAACTTTTGGAGACTTTGCTTGAAGAAAACCCAAATGATCTCATGATGTTTGAATATGAAAATGGCTTTGATGAAGCTTCACATTTCGTTCCTTTTTATTATTCGTTTCTTGAAGAAGTGGAACAACTTGCTTCCTCCCTTCATGTTTTACTGCTCTTCAATGATTCCACATCTTCACTCTTGGGACTATATCCAAATTAATAATAGACAAAGTATTTGAAAAGAACATCCTTGTGTGTATCTTCCTTTAGAGAAAGATATTTATGATATTGTTGGGGAAAGGTTTTACATGTTGCTTTCAACTTTTCTAGTTCATCCATAGGACTATCCTTTAGCATTTTGTACCATCGGTCTTCATTTTACATTTGGTCACAATAGTAATAATCCTCATAAATTGGAAATTGAAACCCCCTAACATAGGGCATTTTTCATACTACTGAAAATCATCGTCTTTAACTGGAATAAGGCTCATTGCTGCATTTTTTTCTTCTCCAACTGATGGTCACAATGCACTGGTGCATAGAACCATACTCTGATACCATTGTCACTCACCTATTTCAAAAATCAGGCACACTAACTCAACTTCAACAAAACAAGGGCTATATTTTTTCCTACTGACTCCAAACACCCCTAAACCTTCCCAAACTGAATACTGGGGTCTACAACAAACTTAGGAAAGACCAACAAGTTTATTTTTAAGATGTAATTAGAATCTACCTTGACAGATGTGCATTTTCAAGGTACGCCACACCTGGGTAGACTCTAGCTAAACCAAGGACTTCAAGGAAATATTCCCATGACTTATGTGGAAAACCAATGGATTCTGGTGCAAATATGGAAGTAGAATATTGTAACAAACCCCCAACCATCTATAGGAATGATCAAACAAAAAAATCAGAGGTCATTTGGCTTCCTAGATAAACTAAGAGAAATTTTGTTTCACTGGACAACTCAACTAGTTTGTTTCTAACTCGACCCAAAAAGCCTCTAAACCTCAAAAATTTATGAAAAAATGCTAGGGATGGGCTCTATACTATCCCACCTACCTATATAATTTTACATAACTTGATTTGGTTGGGAATATGTTAAGTTATTTCATTTTTACCAGAGACTAGTAAAATTATCAATGTGTTTGAGCAACCCTGGTTTCCAATTGATTCCAAATGGAGCCAAATGGTTTCAGAAGTATTATATAATGATTGGATCAGATTCTAATAATCCTTCAGTGACTGTAAATACACTTTGAAGAGTTAATAAAGCACATTAGACATGTATTGTGAGCCAACATGAATATGTAACACTTACTATCATGAAATTGCACAATGGAAAAGTGAGAAGCATAAGTATAAAAGAAAATAGCGATAGGGGGAACATAAATTTTTATTATGATGATGAATAGTAATGCATAAAAATTACATTGATGTAGTAATATCCATCATTTCTCACTTGATCTCACTCCACCATTTATTCTGTTGCTAGATTTATTACCGGAAATCACACTAGGATTGGATCCTCCTAGCTCTAGCTCACTAACCGGATCTAAAATAGCACTAGATGCATCATGGTTCTATTGTATAACATTATAGTTCTGCTATAGATACAATATTCTCAATGAGAAGGGTTGTATGCCCAACTCCTCTCTCACTAGCCAAGCTTTCTCCCAATTAGCTACAGTGGACAAAAGGCGCACATCTCCCAAGTTTAGAGGAAAAAGTTCCCCACATGTAAAATTCAATCATAACACAATCCAAACCTGTTATTTTTCCCTTGATATCTTTTTAAATCATCCCCCTTCATTAGTTTCCAATACTAGGATCCAATACCATGGAATAAATAAAACCACCAAACTAGTTTGTCCACTTTGTCAATACTAGTGACAAATACCATGGAACATCACAAACCATCCATTGGGTAGTTGAGTGATCGTTATCCTCAGTCAATGCACCCTCTAACTTATTTTACCAACTCTTCCCCATTTTTAGGGAGCCTTGTCTAACCAACTTGGGTTTTGTCCACTTTCTTAAATGTTGTCCACTAGCTTTCCTTGTTTTATGGAAATGCCTATTTTCAAGGGATAAGCACTCCTAAAGTGTCACATCCCCTCCCGTCAATCTGATGCAAGGGAGGAAACATGACTAAGATTCCAGGGCTTATTTGGAGAAACTCAGCCCCATACATTACTAACAAAATAATAATAAATAAAAATTTATGTGTGCAGATTCATACTTCAAATAAACACAACAGAATGATACACTATCCACACACAATTGCATCATGCATTCAACATATAATCATAACAGTCATCAAATTAAACATTGCAGAAGACAGAATGAATATAATTTAAAACACAGAGAATACTTATATTCAAAATGAACTATCCAAGTAACTAGCTATGTGAGAGCAATGTTCCACCCAACCATAGGTCTCTGTCTAGCCTGTATTCTTTCAGCTGAGAGACCACCCCCGAGATGGGATGTGTATCCACTAAGGAGGAATTAAACAGGCTCACTCACAGCCATGGTCTCACACAAACAATCATGCTAAGACAAAACAGAGTTGGGTTTATCAAGAATGCAAGAGACAAAGGAGGGAATGATAAGCCAATGAGCTCAACTGCAGAGCTACAAGCATCTCAATTAAACTCAAATAGTCATGGCACCCAAAATACCTACCACACCCAACACAAGGAAGGTCCCCTTCTCTACTGGACAGTCCCTCAGGTTCCCCTTCCCTCGAGTGCTATTCAGGGCTTGCATAGAAAGGTCCATCTACTAATTCCTTGAGATTCTAGCCTTCAATGGTTTATCAAGCAATCCCAACCTCTGTTCTATCATTCACACTTGGATTTTCTCAATTTGGTGGCCAAATAACTCAACCCTGTAATTGGATTTTCGGGCTATCAAATATGGTTTTTTATATGGAAATATGGCAATCTAACATTCTCAAATTCACCCCAAGGTTCATGGATATGGATCCCCCATCGGATTTCACTGTCCACACAAAATTTTGGGCGTTTATGGCACTTCAAAACGTGAGTTGATGCAGAGTTGCGATTTTTGTTTTTTCTCACTGTTGGCACTATGTAATGGATGGAAACTGAAGCTCAAATCTTCAACAATGGAATGGGGATGAGGAAGAATGAATTCCCATGAAGTAGAGTGACTTGTGGGTCAAGGAAACAGAGCCCATACCTGCCATACGAATTTATGGGCTGCCCATGCTCCGTTGAAGACATGGGCTGATTTCTTAAACAAATTTCTTACACAGAATTAAATTTCATCAAGGAAAGTCAAATGGATTCACAAGACGATATTTGGAAGCATATGGTTCAACCCCACAATCCCCCTCACCACTCTCTAGTGGATACACATGGCCCCCTCTTATTAGTTACTTCCATAGCCATCTTTTGGTATTTTATTGCATAATTAATATTTACATCAATTTACAATATTCCATGGCTTAATAGCACATGGATAACATAATATCAATTATTTTCCTTTTTAAATAAAATCCGAGCATACACTAGCGGGGCCTTGGCCTCGAGCTCCATGCTAGAGAAACATACATCACATGTATACAATATTTACATTAAAAACCAATATTTCCTAAGGGTCAAAATGGGGGTATTACATAAAGGGTCCAAATTCTCTCCTTGGATCCTCTTTGACTTAATTGAATCATTTAATGCATTGGATAAGCCTCCTTAGTGCCACAGTGTCCCTGTTCACACCGTGGACCAACTTTTCTTGCCAAATATGGAAAAAAATTGCCTTTGATTTATTTGATAATTTTTATGCATGGAAAACCTTAGGAAAATGATTCCTGAAATAATTATGAATTTACACTCTATCCATGGAAATCTAATGGGCATAGTGATGAATGACAATGCTACCAAAATGAGGACATAACAATGCCTCTTTCTTAGATTAGGTGGTTGGTTGGTTCTAGGGTCAATGAACCACTAGAAAATGGATTTTTTTAGTTATATTTATTCTTTCAACCTCTTCCCTACTAATTCCATTTGATTAAAATTCCCTCATCCTTTCCCTATAGTTATATATATCCTATAATTTCCCTCTATCATGATCAATGGTGTAATGCACCATATTTTATTACGTGCATTTATCCATTAAGACAGACTATACTTTATTTTCTTATTATCTATTGAACTCAACTCAACTGAGTAAACCATATTACGACATGACGGACCTCATTATATAATGTTACTTTGTTTAGTGATTTCACCCGGATTATGATGTTACTATGTTATACGGTTACGATATCACGATTATCATATGAATTCATTATTTTATGATTACAGTATATGTTTATATGTTTTCATTAATAAGATGTTAACTATATGATTCGGTATGTGGATACCATCTTCTTATATAAATTATTGAAGAGTTATATGTCGTACGCATCTATGATGAACTAAAAAGGATACATGAAATAAAATGATTTTGATAACATGGATCAATTGGCGATCAATGGGAAATGCTTCTATGAATTGTACTTTGCGAAATACTAACCTACAGGACACAAGGGCTATGGGATAGCCAGTTACTTGATCTGATATATTGGGAAAGGAACATGTTCGTACAGTAAGCCTAAGTCAGCCAAAAACGATGATACGATAACACAAACTGATAATCCTGATAGCAGCAAGGTACAAGTCGATAAGGGCGTAGGCCCAATATGTTGAGAGGGATGGATGTGATTCCCACCCTATGTTCCTATGATACCTGAGGTCGTGGGAGGGCCGTGCTAAGACACGCTCCCCATGTAGTTGTGATGATGATGGTCAGATGCCTGCTAAGGGAGGATAGGTCCGCTATTTAGCCGACGCTATCACTCTCAAGTTCTATGTGGTCAGATCGGTGAGTCCGACATCCACTTTTGTACTAGCAGAGGAAGGATAGGGAGGATGCCGGACGTAGGTTATGACGGGAGGATGAGTTAGTTAGTATTGTTGAGGGTTGGGTATTCCTTGATTCTGAGTTAGTGGTAGTAGGTACCCTTCCTTGTACCTGATTGATTAAACTAATGTAGAGATAAAGATAATGATGTGAAATTGTAAAGAATTGACTGTTAATTAACTAAGGATGTTAAAGTAATTGTACTATATATATAATATGCTTGTTCTTCCACATGAGGGTAAATACTACTATTAGTTAGCAAGTATGCATAGGCGGGATGGGGTTTATCTATAGTACATTTATGATCTGTGCATACGCCGGCCACGCATGCACACCTTGCACATGTACATTAGTATCGATATACAAACACTTAACATATTGAATAAATGTATAAGTTGTCGTAAGTAATTATGCTAATCATGCATTGATCGAACTCAGATAATGAATATAAGGTTATTTAAGGTGTGTAACACAAATCAATTAAGCTATGTATTACTTGTTGGTAAGCATTGTGATAAACAAGTGATTTAAAAGACATTCTTTATTAAATTCACCATTTACTGTTACTTGTGGTGATTTAAATTAAAATATTATTACTTAATTAATGATTATTTTAATAATATTACTATCTATGTCACAACGAATGCAAAATAGGTAAAATTTAAATATTGATTAATAAATTATTAAAGTGTGGTTATTACCATTTCTAAGTTAGACATAATAGGGTCAACTATGTATATAACATTTTATTTATGACATTAATAACATTCAATACAAAAGGGAAAGGAGTTAATGGTTGAGGGGCTCGAGAAGGGAGTTTGGGGGCGGTGGAGTAAGCTTAAGGCCTTCTCGAGTAGGGAAAAATGTATATAGAGGGGAGGAAGTGGAAGGTAAGGGGGGTTGGTTTTATTTTTGGAGGAGAGGAACACTTAGGATTTTGTGAAAAAGGAGGAATGCCGAGGAGGGGGTTAACTTGAAGCTTTGAGGAGGTGGGAAACTCAAAGAAAGTCTGAGGAGGGGGTTAACTTAGCAAATTATTACCATGGAGCTATGGAAAGAAACTAAGGATGGTTGCTCTCAGGATTATCAGTTTGTGGGCTCGGGGGCTTGGAAATCCTTGAATTTCCAAGGGCCAGCAAGATATTAGCTGGTCGGTAGGGTGGACACATCGTTTTGGCTGTCTGAGGCATATATCATCACCTGCTACAACCTACGGTCGACTAGCATCAGCATCAGGTAATTTCCTTGTTATTTATTTAATTGAATCATTATGCTGAGACTTACTCTGAAACCTACAAATACTCTGCTATTTACTGCTTATTTACTGTGAACATACTCACATGCTGGAATAAATTGCTGAAAAGAAAATAGTAATATGTTAGCTTTTTTCAAATTGCGCATGTATGAACAATAAGGACAAGACTGTAAACTAAGTTTCATTTAACAGAAATAGAGATTAGATTGGAAATTCACTTCCGTCCACCTGAATAAAGTTTGATACATAGAAAATTAACCTTGAAATTCCACCTAGTGCTCTGCGGTAAGACCAGGGCACTACAGATGGTATCAGAGCCCAGGCTCGGAAACTCATACCTTAAGGGCCTACTCACTTAAAAAAAAAAAAAAAAACTAGCCTAATAATACGTGATAGTTCAAGCCACCACTGAGATGTGTCCAAAGCAAAGAGTCCGTACTGAAGTCTTAGTTGTTCTGACCTGTAGTGCAGCCCATCCCTGGTGCAATTTAGATCGACCATCACTTGAATCGACAACTAGGAAGGCAGCTTCTGGAACAACATGAGCTACCTGGAATAGCAAAGCTAATGTCCATCCAAGGACAAGCTGTGAAACTATATAGAGAACTGCGCATAGATACACATTGGGATGGCCGAAAAATGAGGGAAGTACAAACATGTATATGGTGTACAGTATCTTGCCTCCAATAAATACTCCAATCTCCAAAGACGTCATCTTAGGTATCTTCACTGGGCCAATATATCCGGTTATGAACACTGCAGAGTCGTCCACTAATACAGCTTTCATGCCCAACAAACCATAAAGTACTCCCAAGTAAATATGCGGAAAAGAGTGATAATGTTGTATTGGTGGCTTATATGTCACTCTACATACATCTGGATCATTCACTCTAATGTCTGGATCATAATTTTCCACATTTGTAAATGAATGATGCCCAACAACATGTTGCTGCCTCCACATGAAACTGCTTGCACCCACCGAATCCAAAATATTGCTCATCAAGTAACCAAACCAATTCACATTTGAATACGCCCCATGGTTAGCATCATGTGAGATCGAAATGTAGATTTGTGCTACAAAATAGCCCATCGCCAATGCAAACAGAAAGGAAATAGCAAAGCCCTGAGGCCTAAAGAAGGTTAGATAATGAAAATCATGTATCCGGCTATTATGAGGAGGGATTTAGGCAGCTTGTGTGGATGGAAACGAGCAATCACCTTATGCTTTTCAAAATATGCCTCCACATGCCCCTTAAGTGTCATGTAAAATAGTTCATTCCCTGCTTCCGAGTATCGAATACTAGAACATCTTAAACTATCATCTGCATCCTCTTCAACCTCTCATATGCAATAACGCCCAAGCATCTTCCTTACATAAAGTGGACGGTAGGATTCAAGAGCTGAGTAGAGCCCTTCCTAGCTTTGTCCTTTCTCCAAATGGAGCATGACCCCTGTAGGATACCAGTGTCTTTTGTTCCGATTTTGCCTCGCTGGGGGTTAACTTTACGGTCCTTACTAGTTGCTACCCAGTAACCAGCCTCAGTGGCCCTGTTAGAAAATCGCGCCATAAAATTGAAACAAATCTACAATTTACACTACGAGCTCTATCGTGAAAATCAATTCTGGAGAAGTTTTCTACGAAAAACAAAACCTTTGCTCGAATTCTAATAAAACCCTGAATAAATGTCCAACCTGCAATTTCGACCAAAAGCCGAGCTAATGGGACCCCAGATAACCTCCCCACTCCAAGCACCAAGGCCGAGAGCTCCTCTCTTGGGTTAAGCACCAAGGATTACAAATCCATGCGCCAAGCCACGAGGAGCATAGCATGTGAACAATACACGAATGGGCGCCCTGTCTTGGACGATGGAGTAATAGAGGATGTGTGGGGCGTCAAAAATGGGTTGCGGCAATTAGTATATAATCATATAGTGTCTGAGTATTCTATTTAAATTTAATTAAATTAAATTTCGTATATATTTATGTAATGTTATAACCTAGGTTTGTAAAAAAAGGAAAGAGAATTTTTGTTAATTAATTTAATTTAATTCCTTTTAGTTCAATTTAATTTAATTAATTTAATATAATGTCCTTTAATTTAATCAATTTAACTTAATTAATTTAATTTAATTTAATTCAATTAATTTAATTTAATGTCTTCTAATTAATTAATTTAATATAATTTAATTTAACCTAATTTAATTCAATTAAATTAATTTAATGTCATTTAATTCATTAATTTAATTTAATTAATTCAATTCAATTTAATTTATTTTTTTATTTATTATTTAATTTAATTTAATTTAGTTGTTGAAAAAAAAAAAAGTTTTGGCAAAAATTTCTTATATAATTATATAATGCTAGTGTTATTTTATTTAATTAAATTTCGTATATATTTATATTTCATATATATTTATATTTAAATTTTGTGTATAATTATATAGTGCTAGTATTATTTTATTTAAATTTAATTATATTTCATGTATATTTATATAATGATACAAAAGGGGAGAAGAATAATTAAGAAGAGAAAGAAAGATAAGCTTAAGAATAATAATATTTATAGAAAATAAAAGAATACGAGGTCAAAAAAAAAGGGAGTGGTTTAAGTGGTTTGGTGAAGATCTAGGGTTTGATAATTCATATATTATATCAAATTGTCTTAGTATTTATTATATTCAACATCCCACATAAAATTAAATTCAAAAAAAATATGTAGGTGTAATTGTATAAGGATAGAAAAAAAAAGGGAGAGTTGGTGTTTTGTATACAAAGCTTATTTAAATATAATTTTAAGTTTACCTTAAACTAGGTTGACAATACTATGGTAAAAAGAAATACATGCCAAAAGTATAAGACGTTTACTCGCGTCAAAAGATCAATTCAAAAATTTTAACACTTTACAACCATCCAGAATAATTCAATTGAGTATTACCAAGAGTGGAAATTTTTACACACCAACTAAGAAAGGAAAGTTGGTGTTTTAATCTATTAATGAAACTTCGTCATAACCAGACTTTAATATTTTCAACGTGACACATTCATTGCAATTCTTGACTTAATAAAAATTTTAATTTTATTACTTTTGAAGTTGCGTGTGGGTACTAAGTCTTCATTTTATTTTAATATTTTAAAATAATATATATTTGTATGGGAAAACCACAAAAACATTTTCAAAATAGAAATACGAAATAAATTAGTATAAGTAATTGAACCATGTACAATCCCAACTTCAAATTATCTATGTGAATATTAAGAACCTTACTCTATATTTAAAATTAATATGAGATAATTTTAAATAAACATAACATTGTGTATATTAAAATTACAAAAACCATTATAAACTCATTATACATTTAATGCAAAAAGTTGTACTCGTTATACACATGTTTGTCAAATGGTTAAGTTAAAAGCAAACGTGATACAACACAACACATTTAATATATAAATTACTATGGACATGATCATAAATTAGTTTCACATTTAATTTATAAATTATTATATTCACAATCATAAATTTATAATAAACGCTAAAGCTAAAAGTAAAAGAGAGTCTTTTCAAATGAGATGAACACAACACATTAATTTATAAATTCTTATATTAGGGATGTTATTCGCATTATTTCATAAATTCTTATATTAAGGAGGTTATTCATATTGTTGAGAACAACTTTGTTACATCGACATCAAATTCAATAATAGTGATGCAATGCTTAAGCATCAATATTGGTCACAATTGATTTAACAAATACATCTAACAATAAGATTAAATGTCTCACAACTTATCGTCCTAATTAGTCACAACAAAAGTAGATACCACAATCACATTTATGTTAATGTCCATCTTATGACTCAATCGTGTTGTTTCATATTAAAAGATTGATCACAAATTGGTCATTTTAACTTCCAAATTATGTGAAAATAGAGACTAGGGTGTTTGGATAGATTTCATGGTCCAAAATGTGGTAAATGGGAATTGGAGAATGCACTCAAGTATATATACAGATAGACTGGTGCAAGCTAATGCTCGTCTCTCATGACATGTTAGTGGTAATGCGAACCTAGAAAAACAACAATAGGTTAACTCGGAGGGATTATTCGAGATACTTACACGATGAATTCGATTATGAGGATAAAGGATGAAATGTAGGAAAATGAATTACCTTTCTAAATATATAATTTTTATTTACAGAAATTGTTTATAACTAGGTAAATTGATCGAATGTCACTACAAAATATTGTAGAGATGTAGAGAACACGTTTAACATGACAACGTCTTTTGTTATTATGAAATTTGCTATATCATTGAAATGACAACGTCTTATGTTAGTTCAAAGTAGATGTGTTTTCACATGATCAAACAATTATATTTTTTTTTAATCCTAACTCTTAGTGTGTTTTACTACACCATATAATTTTGCAAAAAAAAAAATGCTTAAGTCGAAAAACATTTAAAGTAGAAACAAAAGAGGATATGGTAAGATAAACATGGAATGGTATTTGAGTTTTGAGTTCCTAGGTCTCCACACCAAATTATGCAAACATCGATGTGTGTATATAGATAACTTGGTACGAGATACAAATTAAAGTGAAAGTTCATGAACGCCTCATAATCATAATTACAAATAAAATTTTCATTCAAAAATTTATATATATATATATATTAAAATGTAATAATATACAAGTATTTTAGTTGGGAAACGTTAAGATATGAAATGTTATGTAGCTCAGAGATAGAGAGACTTAGAAAATACATAATATATCATTTAGATAAGATAAAGGATGGAAATAAATTTGCTCGACACAAGGACTAGGTATCCTTTTGAATCACATTCGGGAAAACACCCTGTACTTAAATCAGGAGATTGCATACAAAGTTTGTTACGAGACTATTTTATTAAGGGGGAACATGGCTTTAGAATAATTAAGTCAAATATTGGTGTAATAGTGCGAAAGGTTTTTGAGAAAAATTTGGGATTAATCATACCTAATATAGTGATGATCTCGGTTAATAATAAAAGAGCCACAACAATCTCAACACAGTTATCAACTTAACTCAATTAAAGTGGTTATTATGAAGTTCTAATATGAATGAACGTATTAAGTAATGACGTATTTGTTCGACTTGTAGGATCGGACTAAGGTCTTTAAAAAGCGCTTAAAGGTTGCTTGTGTGGGTAGGAAGAATGGTGTTGTACAAATACAATGGAATACCTAGATAAATGCTAGTAATTACCTTTGTGATAGTAAGGATGGGAACAAAATTAGCTGTGAAATTCTTAAGAAATTAAAACAGGAATGGTTTCTCCATATATTATATTAGTCTAAATGGAGAGAATAATAAATAAACATGATAGCAATTATGTTTTGATAAGAAGTAGCCGTGAAAACTTTGTAAAAATAGTTCTCCTAGTTTAATGAATGTTATGATACTTAAATGTTATTGCATCTTACCAACAATAATGAAATAATAAGGTAAGAACCTAGGATTGAGAGGGCATGAACCTTCTCCCCTAAAAGGTATATCAACCGTAAGGGTCCTCAATAGTTGCGCATGGAGTGAATGCAAATTATGAGTTCTAAAGACCTCCATTTAAATTGTTGACTATTCGATGCCAAGTCAGATCAATAAAAGCTTCAGTAAAATCCGTTGTGTGACAGATAAACTTATCTGGAAGATGTAACCTAAAGAATATTGTAAAAAAGTATGAAATAGGATACTAAGGTGGATAGAACATGATTATAACATTTAGGCATTCTAGGCATAATATTGAGATCCAACAAAAGGATTAATTTAAATGTTCTTTAACTATTAGAACACATATCATGAGATAAGAGAAGTAAAATTAAAAGATAATATCAGAATATTTGGTCAAGTCAAGGCTAAGTAGGACATGTATGGCTAGGACTCGCCATTTGCGGAATTGCATAGACTATGAGTCAAGATTTTCCTGCACTATTTTGACCATAACTTCGGGACGAAGTTTCTTGAAGGGTGGGTGTATGTAACGCCCCATATTTTATTACGTGCATCTATCAATTAAGACACACTATACTTTATTTTCTTATTATCTATTGAACTCAACTCGACTGAGTAAACCATAT
This sequence comes from Larix kaempferi, assembly GCA_027924585.1. NCBI lineage: Eukaryota > Viridiplantae > Streptophyta > Pinopsida > Pinales > Pinaceae > Larix > Larix kaempferi. The sequence continues at coordinate 5,514 of BSBM01000259.1, read as the reverse complement.
TACGACATGACGGACCTCATTATATAATGTTACTTTGTTTAGTGATTTCACCCGGATTATGATGTTACTATGTTATGCGGTTACGATATCACGATTATCATATGAATTCTTTATTTTACGATTACAGTATATGTTTATATGTTTTCATTAATAAGATGTTAACTATATGATTCGGTATGTGGATACCATCTTCTTATATAAATTATTGAAGAGTTATATGTCGTACGCATCTATGATGAACTAAAAAGGATACATGAAATAAAATGATTTTGATAACATGGATCAATTGGCGATCAATGGGAAATGCTTCTATGAATTGTACTTTGCGAAATACTAACCTACAGGACACAAGGGCTATGGGATAGCCAATTACTTGATCTGATATATTGGGAAAAGAACATGTTCGTACAGTAAGCTTAAGTCAGCCAAAAACGATGATACGATAACACAAACTGATAATCCTGATAGCAGCAAGGTACGAGTCGATAAGGGTGTAGGACCAGTATGTTGAGAGGGATGGATGTGATTCCCACCCTATGTTCCTATGATACCCGAGGTCGTGGGAGGGCCGTGCTGAGACACGCTCCCCATGTAGTTGTGATGACGATGGTCGGATGCCTGCTAGGGGAGGATAGGTCCACTGTTTAGCAGATCGGTGAGTCCGACATCCACTTTTGTACTAGCAGAGGAAGGATAGGGAGGATGCCGGACGTAGGTTATGACGAGAGGATGAGTTAGTTAGTATTGTTGAGGGTTGGGTATTCCTTGATTCTGAGTTAGTGGTAGTAGGTACCCTTCCTTGTACCTGATTGATTAAACTAATGTAGAGATAAAGATAATGATGTGAAATCGTAAAGAATTGACTGTTAATTAACTGAGGATGTTAAAGTAATTGTACTATATATATAATATGCTTGTTCTTCCACATGAGGGTAAATACTACTATTAGTTAGCAAGTATGCATAGGCGGGATGGGGTTTGTCTATAGTACATTTATGATCTGTGCATACGCTGGCCACGCATGCACACCTTGCACATGTACATTAGTATCGATATACAAACACTTAACATATTGAATAAATGTATAAGTTGTTGTAAGTAATTATGCTAATCATGCATTGATCAAACTCAGATAATGAATATAAGGTTATTTAAGGTGTGTAACACAAATCAATTAAGCTATGTATTACTTGTTGGTAAACATTGTGATAAACAAGTGATTTAAAAGACATTCTTTATTAAATTCACCATTTACTGTTACTTGTGGTGATTTAAATTAAAATATTATTACTTAATTAATGATTATTTTAATAATATTACTATCTATGTCACAACGAATGTAAAATAGGTAAAATTTAAATATTGATTAATAAATTATTAAAGTGTGGTTATTACCATTTCTAAGTTAGACATAATAGGGTCAACTATGTATATAATATTTTATTTATGACATTAATAACATTCAATACAAAAGGGAAAGGAGTTAATGGTTGAGGGGCTCGAGAAGGGAGTTTGGGGGCGGTGGAGTAAGCCCAAGGCCTTCTCGAGTAGGGAAAAATGTATATAGAGGGGAGGAAGTGGAAGGTAATGGGGGTTGGATTTATTTTTGGAGGAGAGGAACACTTAGGATTTTGTGAAAAAGGAGGAATGCCGAGGAGGGGGTTAACTCGAAGCTTTGAGGAGGTGGGAAACTCAAAGAAAGTCTGAGGAGGGGGTTAACTCAGCGAATTATTACCATGGAGCTATGGAAAGAAACTAAGGATGGTTGCTCTCAAGATTATCAGTTTGTGGGCTCGGGGGCTTGGAAATCCTTGAATTTCCAAGGGCCAGCAAGATATTAGCTGGTCGGTAGGGTGGACACATCGTTTTGGCTGTCTGAGGCATATATAATCACCTCCTACAACCTACGGTCGACTAGCATCAGCATCAGGTAATTTCCTTGTTATTTATTTAATTTAATCATTATGCTGAGACTTACTCTGAAACCTGCAAATACTCTGCTATTTACTGCTTATTTACTGTGAACATACTCACATGCTAGAATAAATTGCTGAAAAGAAAATAGTAATATGTTAGTTTTTTTCAAATTGCGCATGTATGAACAATAAGGACAAGACTGTAAACTAAGTTTCATTTAACAGAAATAGAGATTAGATTGGAAATTCACTTTCGTCCACCTGAATAAAGTTTGATACATAGAAAATTAACCCTAAAATTCCACCTAGTGCTCTGCGGAAAAACCAGGGCACCACAAATGGAAGCAATAATAGTGTCAGGGTAAGTGGTGAATGCCTCGCATGATGGCTCTTTTGTTTTTCTAAGTTCCCCAATTAGATTTCTAATCTCATCTAAACATTGAATTGATTCAATGTTTGGGTCTTTGGTAAGAACCAATATGGTTCGTATATGAAACTTCCAATCTAAATACAACACCCCACAATAATCCATAAAGGATAATAGAAATTGAATGATGAATAATTGATAAATGATGATTTTTTCGGTTTTAGATAATTTATTTATTTGGTCACTTTTATTATTTTAATTTATTTATTTTGTTTCTTTCTTAATGTTCTTATATATATATATATATATATATATATATATATATATTATATAACATTTCATTCACCTTAAACATGCTTTGTCCTCAAAGCATAGTTTATTTTGAGACTTTGTCCTCTTGCTCGTAACGACTTTTCATGATGTTGTGAGGTTGGAACTGTGATACTCGATGAGACTAGGTGGTATAATCTTTGGATTCTTGAACTAATGTGTTACATTTTTTGGGAAGTGATCCACCCCAAATCTACCTTCATTGGAACTATTTGATGATCGACTACTCATATATAACTTCTCATTTTAGGCTTCCATAAAGGTTGTCAATATTTTCTTCATTCTTTTTCAATGTTGTAGTTGGTTTGTCTGTAAGAAGAACACTATTTATTTTCCTCTTGACTTTGACATTGGTCATAATTATTTTTGTGATTTGGGTGACGATAAGGCATTCAAGCTATTTGTGGAACCCTTGTAGGAAATTCAATTGTTTGTGCTTCATGCGATTTACTAGTTGATAATAACTCGTAGGATTTTTCTAGTTGCTCATCTTTTGAGTTTTTATTTTTCAATCAACCCTTGATTTAGATTTTTCAATCGATTATTTTCTTCATCTTTTTCCAATAGATTCTTATTGAATTCTTTTTGGAGATATACTTCCTTTTTGTGGAATTTCTCTTTTACTTCTTCTTGTGATTTTTTTTTTAAATTTATTGATCTGTGCGATCAATTCTTGATTATGATTCTTCAAACATGTAATTTATTCATCCTTACTAGCGACAACCTTTTCAGCTTCTTTTTGTTTCTTTTGTTCTCACTTATGATTGTCTTGTGAAATCACCTTTGATATATCCTTGAAGTCTTCAGATGTTGGAGCTTCTAAATATGATTTCATTGATCGTCCTACAATGTGATTTTCTTCTTTTTATAGGAAAATGTCAAAAACTTCATTTTGGCATTTAAGATGAAAGCCCCGAATGGTTTTATCCAAGGTAACCCCAAAATTATCTCGCCGTAAAATCTCCATAAGGAACTAACAATGAATTGCGATATGACCATTTAATCTCCAACATTCAATTGTAATCCACTTATTTAAAATTGTTTCCTACCCCAGAAGTCTATCCCTTCTCCTATATTTGACTTAGGAATCACTAAATGGTTAGCGAATTCAGCACATGGGCAATAGAAATAGTGATATCCTTCCTTACAAGTGTCCCTTTATTCCTAAATAGAATTGAAACATTTATTTTGAGGTGCTAGAAACTTTTCCTTTTTTTTCAACATTAAAATATCCATATTCTTGATTTCTTTGAAATTTTCGTCAATATCTCTTTTTTTGGTGTATGTCCCTTCTATTTAAAAAAAAATATATTTAATTATAATAATTATTATTTTCATAATAATAATAATAATAATAATAATGATGTTATTGATTTTTGGGGATAATAATAATAGTAGTAATTAATTTTATTAAAATTTTAATAATAATAATATTAATTATAAATATAGTAATTATTATTATTAAATTACTATATATGTTTATGTGCTTTCTTTATTTTTTTACCTTTCACACACGTAGATTTTTCCAACAAGAGTTTAAAAAATAAAACTACTGTGGTTTTATAACAACATGTGTTGTTTTTGTATTATTTTTTTTCTTCTCTTTTTCTCTTTTTATTATTTTTTCTCTTTTCCTTTTTTTTTTTCCATGAGTAACTTCTTTCTTCCTTCTTCTTTTATAAAAAACTGCCTATGCTTTTTGTAAAACAAAGTGTTGGTTTTTTTTTTTATCTCAATATGGATTTGATAAATGGCCAAAATCCTAATATGGTCAAAGACCTAGGAAAAGAGAAACTATGAGTTGATGGCTACAAGATGAATTAGACAACTGCAACTTCACTCTGATACCAATGGTATGGCCCAAGATGATTCATATATGAAACTTCCAATGTAAATATGACACCCCACAATAATCCATAAAGGATAATAGAAATTGATTAATGAATAACTCATAAGTGATTATTTACTTACAATTATAAAAAGGAATATATATATATATCACATTAGATTGTAGTAGCACCTTTACAAAGAGGCATGTATGTTTAGTTTTAGATAATTTATTTATTTGATCACTTTTATTATTTGATCTATTTCTTTCTTAATGTTATTTTATATTTATATTATATATTTTTATATAAAATCCTTATGTGGGTTAGGGTTTTGGTGTACATTTGTAATAGTGTTTTATACCATATTTGTTGAATAATAAATGTTATTAAAGAATAAAAACTTTAAAACAAACAAAATCTAAAATGAAAAAAAAAAATAAAGAAAAACTTATGCTTATGCTTATGTGTAGTAGATGGTGGGTGGATTCTCCAACCTAAAATTTTCATTCTCTCCTATTGGGGGTTTGTTGTCAATTTTAGGGAGTCCAATTCAACGTATGTGAATCGACCATCCCCACACCACTTCTTTTAAACAAATTTGTCTTTGGCATTAAATTGTGGCATTGTTGTGTGGAGAATCTGAAGCAACCCAAACTTGTTTAATAAGAAAAGCATGCATGTTTCCTATAATACACATTTGTTCCTATTTTTTCAACATGGGCATGCTCCTATTGTATCGAATGTGGGAAGAAACATCTTATGATCCCTCGGATTAGTGATATATTCTGTTTATTAGTGTTCATTACTGGATGTTATATATGTCACCTAATTATGGTTGCTTAATCTCATATTAATATAAGACTTATCTAATTTTCTTATTTATATATTGATTCTCTTAATCAATGATTTGGTTTTTTAAATACTCATTATGGTACCTTATTTTATTAAATCTTTTAGCAAGGAATGCTTTTTATTCAAATATGAATAATATCTACACAACTTTCTTTTTATTCATACCTTTATTGCACACCATGTATCCTCCAGTATACCTTTTACCATACTTTTACCATAG